>QNUK01000031.1:940000-998195 GCA_013621035.1 Clarias magur | reverse complement strand
CACACACACACACAACTGGTGTAATAGAGTTCAAAGCATTTAAGTGAAACTAAGATCATATCTTACTCTCAGCGAAAACAAGGTTGGCCATGCGGTCGGCCTCCTAACAGTTTAAGCGAATACCAGAGCCGGCAGTGTAAACAGCGTGCTCTTATCTTGCGTGTCTCCTTTGGCCATGCGCACCATGTTATTATTACCGTTGTTTTTAATCCACTATCAGGGGACTGTATCGCAGGAGTAATAACAGACCTGCTCAGGTATTTCTAAAGCGATTCAGATGATGGGCGCACACCACGATCTTTCTCTCATAACAGCACATTTCAGTCTTGACACAAGAAGATTTTAACTTCACTGTATCAGTTTATAAACCATCTGAATTTCTGTGCTCAGATCTGGAGCTTTAAAGAAAAAAAAATATATATATATATATATAGAAATATGAAGTCTCATGAACAGCACATTTAAGTGTCTTTACTGCATCGCTTTTCTCACAGGACAAATATATCTCGCTGTCTCCATCTACTGGCAAAACAAAGGTAAAGGGGAAAAAATGAAGAGAGGGAAAAATATAGTTCAATTCAATTCTGCATAAAGAGATTTTTTCTTTTTAACAAAACTTAGAAAGACCGATAGAAAGGGTGTTTGACAATTCATAAAGAGAGACAAAGAGTTTTATTGTTTATATTAAATCAAAGTTAAGCACTATATGTCACAAACCAAAAAGCATTATGGTGTAGTAATATTTTAATATTTGAAAAAGAAAAGTTTAAAATGGCATATTACAAAAAAAAGTAGTAACACTAGTGAACAAGAAATATATTTTTTTAAATAACAGAACTGTACATTTTAAAAAGGCGACTAAAAATAAAAAATAAAAATAGTAAAACACCACCGGAAAAGGAAAAAAAAACAACTAAAAATAGGCAAAAAATTATAGCTAAAACAATACATGCGAATATGCTAACAAACCAAAAAAAGTTTGTTTATATATAATATATATATATATATATATATGTACATACACACAAAATATATATATTATATTATATATATATATATATATATATATATATATATATATATATATATATACTTGGGAATAGAACAAACATCACAGTACAATCAGAGGGACGGTCACAAGGTCAGAGCCTCGCGACAATAAGGCAGAAGACGATGAAACGTCCTCTATAAAGCATAGGGCAGATAGAACAGGCTGCTAGTGCCATCTGAGAAAAAAAGAAAAATACAATCTTCAATAGCTGGAGCTCGACCACAAAGTGTGTAGAAGAAGCATCTATGTTAAGTTCTGCATACGACGTATTACGAACGCACAGCTGACACAAGACAAGCATTAAGAGTCATCAGCTATAGAAAGAGAAATACACTTTACAAAACAAGATGCGGCAGAAACCCTGACCTTGTAGCCGCATTATGCTATGAAACAAACAAACAAAAAAAATCCTAAAAACCCATTTCTTCAACCGCAGACAATCAGTATAATCTCATTTCGTCTGCTTTTTTACGAACGCAACCTCTCGATCCACCCGGTACCCCCTTCAAGTGCACACACACAGACACACCACAGAGCGTTGATTAAAATAAAGGTGGACACGGTACACACGCAGTATTGTTATTGCCTCTAAATAGAATCTGTTCTTTTAAGTGATCCATGAAAAATCTTAACTGATCAGATCATCATCATAACAAAGAACATGCATTCCTGAGAAACATTACTGCAAACGTGTTGGTCATTTTAGTGTGGCAAGTCAACAGCTTAGTGCATACACTCCAAAGGCTTTTTATTTATTAACTTTTTTTGTTGTTGTTGCATACATCATGTGCAAAATCACAGCGACATCCATGGCCAAAAAGGAGGAGTTCAGTTTCCCTTATAAAATAAATGCCTATGGTTCCTTCTAATGATCAGTGCAAACGTTTGAAGCCTGCAATAAACACAATGCTTCGTGTGTACCATGTCCACAAACTACACATTCTGACCACAGAGGGAATGCAGGCCACGCGATCATTCACAAAAAATTGTTTAAAAAAAAAAGAAAAAGAAGAACAGTCAATTCAGAGCTTGACAATTCGACAAATAAAAACATACAACATGTATTACAAGTCAGTATAAAATGTATAAAGTGAATATATATCGAACTGCTATATAGTATTAAATATACAGGTAAAATAGTTCCTTTCTTATGATTTCAGATGTTCCAGCCTCTGATAGTAGTTCTGCATAGCCAAAAAGCATAAAGAGGGCCTCCGTTCACAGACCTGACCAATAAAAGATACAAATATAGGCTTCCAGAATGATAGCAAAATCATAGAAATTTTATCTCCTACTTTACGTTTTAATTCTTTTTGTAAACAGTTCTCCCTTTTTGAAATTATGAGGCATATGATGTGTCTGTGATTAACATTTCTTTCATCTTTCGTTAAAAAAAAAAAAAAGAGAGAGAGAAAAGCAAAGACTTTTGGAAAAATAATGCTCTGTACAGGAAAAAAAAGCCTGATCGGATTCCCTCATCTCTCCATTCTTAAAACTCTAACTATGAGGAGGGACAGAATCGACTCGACTGAAACCTTTAACTCGTGCTATGCGTTTTTTTTTTTTGGAGGGGAGGGAAACGACTCGACCCGTCCTGCTGGTGCACAGACACGGCGCATGTGGTGCTTCAAGATGAGCTGCGATCAGCCAGATTGCTGGATCCTTCTGTTTCACAATGCGCCACGCTGGTGTGTATTCTCTCTCTCTATGCATATATACACATACACACACATACATACAGGAGAGCACTGAAAAGGCTCCAGAATCGACTGCTATTTGGCATTTCTGATTTCGAACAATGGTGCCTGAAAGCAGACATGGCTTCCTGAATGTAAAAATAGCACATTCTTTTGGTTATAGCCTTTACAGACCTGCGATGTGGTGCAGCAGGTCGGACAAGTCTGGTTAAATAAAGCTGCATCCATATGATAGTGACGATTGTCAGGTTTGATTACTGTATGAGCGCTTTTGATTTCGACCTGCGTGCTTTTAATAAGGAAAGTCAGACACGATTAAAGAACGAAATGACAACAACCACAGTGCTGCTGGTGTCACTCCTGAAAGATAATTATGCTACAAAAAGAAAAGAAAAGAAAACAACCACAACCGCAAGGATATAACACACATCGACACTAAAGCTCTCCGTTTGTAAATTCAGAACGCCGGAGGGAGTCATTTTTTCCAGCCTGGAGAGTCAACAGACGCTGGACTGGCTGCAGATTTTGCAATGTTTTTCAGTCCTTGATCAGGCTTCCTGTGTGCTTCCTGTGTGTTTTGTGTGTATGTATGAAGCAATTCACTGAGCGTGCTCACTGTCATCACTGTCTAGAGTGGCAGATGGAGAACCCAGAGTGAGAATGGCCCCTGAGAGACGATGCCCCTGCGAGTCACAGCAACGTGTGAACATCTCGCCAGTCTTTGTACGTAAAGCCGTAGTGTATGCGTGTGAGAAGGGGTGGGTGGGGGTAAGGGTGTATGTTTATTTTTTTGCTTTGGGTGTATGCGTGCGTATAAGGCAGGATCGGATTCCGTTGCTGGAGTTTTTTTTTCCCGCACCATCAGAGATCCTGTATCAAGCGAGTTGCTTAGTGAAAGAGAGGGGACGAATCCGCATGCGCGTATGCAGCTCCTCAGAGTCTGTCGCTGCGGAAGCTGTCCTCCACCGAGGGGTCTGGGAGAACCATGTTGGGGTCACTGAGCATGCTCAGTCCGTCCAGGCTGAGAGGTTCGATGCGCAGCTCGTCCTCGAGGGGGAAGACCCCTTCCGAATCGAAACACTCGGGCACGGCTGACAACACGCTGCTGATATCCTTCGACAGGCTGGAACTTGACTCGTCTGAAAGTGCGAGACAGTGAGATCGTCATTTATGAAGCAAGAAAAATGTTCAATAACACAAAGTTTTCTGTAACAGATTTATCTTCAACTCAGTGGTTAAGAAGTTGGACTACTGATCAGAAGGTCTCAGGTTCAATCCCCAGCACTACAGTACCAAGTTACCACTGTTGCACCCTTAAGCGAGCGAACCGTCATGCCTCAGGCGCTCAGATAATGAGATGAATGTAAGTCACACTGGTCAAAAAGCTGTGAACGTAAATTACCTGTAAGTATAATATTGGGCACTGCACCTCCGCAGTTAGAGTACAGCATGTTAGCCTTCATCTGCAAGGGGTCCTGTAGGTTGCCATGGCTACCACTCAGGCCCATAAGCGAAGCTTGGGAGCAGTAAAGGTTAGAAGAGGGGTCAAATCCTCCGGCCATGGAGCTCATTGCATGCTCCAGCATATTGTAGTGATCCTGCTGCATGAAACGCGGCATGGATAACAAAACAGATTTTACACAGCAGCACAAAATGATGAGTGTTCCTGGTGTGTAACTAATGCTAATCAGCACTGGTAGAGATAAATCTAACAGCATCGTCCATGCTAATTAGTTCTGTATAAGGAATCAAGCTCTGGAAATAAACATAAGAACAACAGCCAGTTCAAGGCAAGAAAAAAAAAAAAAACCTAATGTGAAAAACTATCAAATTATCAAATTGCATATTCAAAATGTAATTCAACAAATGTTCTAATCACTGATATTCATATCTCCATTAAACATTCGCATTTAATATCAGTCACCTGCTAACCGGATCTAAACAAAACTGGCATTATTCACACATACTGTAGTCACATTATAAATCTACAACTGTATGGACTTCACTCATACGCCAACCATCCGCAGGCACAGCTATTGAAGGGCCGAGCGCTTTTCTACATTATGCAGTTTTATTGTGTATATGTGAATAGTGATGGTACACAAAGTCTGTTTGCACCTGGTAGGATGGACACTTGGACTGGCGACCGGAGAACTGCGGTTCCAGGAACGGATCGTTGAAGAACACACCCATGTTGTTTGTCTAATAGAGGACAAAAGGAACAGGTCAATTCTTTTATCACATCATACAGTACGTGCACACGCATTCTACTAATAAACCTGTAACACTAGACTGCACTTCCCGAACCAAAACAAAGTCACCATTTCAGAAAACTTGTATTATTGGCGTAGCACCTGGAGCGATTTGAAATGACTGGAATTGGGTTAAGAACTGTCCAGCATCTTATTAAAACCTGGAAGGATAGTGCTGATCTGTTAACGATGTGGAAATGAAAGCACAGCCACGATTAATAGCAAAAGTAAGAGTGTTTTCACACAGAGTGTGAAGAGTTGTCACAGGATTGGAACTAAACAGCAGCACAAAATATAATAATAACAATAATTATTATAATTAATAAAGCTGTGTGGCAAAAAGAAAACCACTTGTTAGTAGAAATGCTTCAGTTTGCTAGGGAGGATAAAGATCGGACTTTGGAGCGATGAGGAAAAAGGTCATGTGGTCTGACGAGTCCAGACTGACCCTATTCCAGAGCGATGGACATGTCAGGGTAAGAAAGGAAGCACATGAAGCGATGCACCAGTCATGCTGAATGCCCACTGTACATACACGCCTGTGGAGGCAGCGTTGTGATCTGATGTTGCTTCAGTTGGTCAGATCTCACCTCAGCAATGTTATACGGCAACAACATGCTGATAATCTGAATGTACTGCGTGACCAGGGTTTCACATCTATGCATTGTGTCCAAACCTTCTCTCTACGCATGGGGTCATTTTAATATTTTTTATTCAGTGTTGAACTTGGACTAAATTTAAACTACACTATCCTTCAGTACAGTTCAATCAACAGCACTAGTAAGTACAATCTTCATAAATCCTCATTCTACACCCCACAGAAGGTTGTTTTTAACATGTTAGGTAATTAGCAGTGTTTTAGTTCCTCTTAGACCTACTACTTCCTACTTGACATGATTTCTTTATTATATTATTATAGAGCCATAGTTAAGAGACTATCTAATCATTTGTGATTCATATACATTCACATTTCATACAAACGTCCGTCAATTCTTTTGTGTAAAGCTGTTTTGCGACAATGACGCTTGTTAAAAGCGATATACAAATAATATTGAATCAGCTAATTTGTCATTACTAGCTAAGATTACTTTGATCTTCCTTGTTAAGAAAAAAAAAGGTGTTACTTAGATCATCTTTACGAGGCACATTTGTACCAAAACATGTAAAGAGATTTTCAGAATCAGAAGTAACCGTAGGCACTTATAATAAAGGTGACACATAATTAATTAATACAGTATTTTGTAACTCCTCCCTTTCCTGTGGTTGGAATAAGGAGGAACTTACAACACTAGAGTTGAAATCCAGGGGAACGCTCTGCAAAGGGGAAACAGGCTGCTGCTGTCCTCCCTGAGACTGGTGCTGTTGGAGGTTTTGTGGATGAGACTGAGTCGACTGCTGCTGCATGGTCTGCTGAGACTGCTGGTAGAGAGGGTAGGGAGGAGGCGGCTCCATCGGCAGGCTGCTGGTGTCCAAGGGGACCCCCTGGGGAGAGAGAAGGTTAATAAAAATCTTTTTTTACATCACTTGCAAGTCTGTGTACAGGATATGTCAGAACAGTATGTTCCATGGCACACAAACAGGTGCCGATGTGCAACTTCATTACATAAACACAGCTTTCCAGAAAAACGGTCTGCCTCTTTACACCTCATGCTCAAAAACAACCCTTAATGTATAAGAGTTTCTGCTCAGAGCAATGAGTTTTTGATTTGCATTGCCATACCTGTGTGATTGGAGAAAGGGACGGGGACATGGTGGGTGAGAGTTGTTTCCCCAGACTACGACGCTGTTCAGAACCAGGAGAAAGGGTCAGGGGGCTGATGGGAGCTGGTCGTCTCCGGGGTGAGGTCGCCATACCGCCTGCAGGAGCGCTGGAGAGCGAGGAGAGCCGCAGAGAAGAGTGGATGGAGGGATTGCTCAAAGACGAGGGCAGCTGGGAGTTGCTGAGTGAAGCCTGGATGGAGGGGTTGCTCAGAGAGGATGATAAGCCTAAAGAAAAAAAAAACAGAGAGACCAGATAAAACTGCTATATCTGAGAGAAAAAGAAAAAAAAACTTTGAAACCATTTTTAGGAACTCTTATTTAGAAAGATTTTAGGTCCACTTCCACTAGAGGAACCAGGTCCAGTGAGTTCTTGGACCACAGTTCCTCTCCTCTTTATCGTTTCCACCCAGACTAAGATGTTTTCTACAGATCATGAACTAATGAAATGATTCATGCTGTATGGAAGTGTTTTACAAAATGAACAACGCTGGCATTCCTATATACCGCAGAAGTCAAACTGGGATTTGCTTATCAAATCTGATAATTTTGCTTCACACATATTGATTTCTCACACATTTCATACTCATTTCCCTAATTTTTTCTTTGATTCTGTTAAAAGCGATATATAAATAAATTGAACTTGAAATTTCTCATAAAAGAAAGCATAAAACCATTCAAAAAAACAAACACTTGAACATCTACATGAACTTGTACTCGTACTACCTGAACTCGTACATTTTAATGAGTGCCGTCCCGGCTGAGGTGGCTCGGAGCTCACTGCAGTTGTTATTGCGAACATTTAGCGAGTGCAACGTCTGATCCTTAAAAAGCGACAAATTACTCGTCACCAACCTGCGGATGAGACGCAACTAAACATTCAGAAGTGTTACAGGAGGTTACAGGAACTCGTCTGGACGTTATTCTCACAACCCTCGTACGGTCATGACCTCACTCCAATACATTTCCATGCGTTGAGACATTAAGGGAGTTCATGGGAGGTCAGCGTTTCAGACATGAAGCAGGCAGTCTGATCATGGCTCTGTTGTACTGAGAAAACGTTCTACCTTGATATTCAGGCACTAGTGAAACCCTGGGATAAGTGTGTTAGGGTTGCAGGAGGTTATATAGAGAAATAAAGCAAGTTTTTACTCTCTTAAATGTGTTCTGTTATTCTGCGCAATCAAAATGCCTGGTTTGACCTCTAAGAACTTGTTCAGTTGTTCATCAAAGTTAAAATTTAGTGTTTTAAAAAAGAACCAAACGATATCAAACACCTCCATGTTCACTGTATTACCGTCTTTTTTTTCAGCACGCTGTGCTTATCTCACTCAGGCAGTTTGTTTCATCTTGTTTTGTTTGTTTTTTTTTATCTAAAAAGGTCACAAGTTCAGGCATTAATTCTTCAAAAGGCTCTGAAACCTTAATGGAAACTTGCTGAAAGTGAACAAGTTTATTTGGATCTTTATAGTCTCAATCTGTCCCCTCTCTCTCTCTGACACACAGAGATTGTTTGTCAGCTGCTGGACCATGAGGACTGGGAGAAAAGAGCTGTTGATAGGCAGCCAATTCAGAGGTCGAAGTTCACAGTGATTCTGGAATTCACCCAACCTGCATCCAGTTCAGGGGATGTTGGCAGGAGCAGTGGGACAGCACAGTCAGTTCCCAGACATGGGCCTGAATGGAAGGTCCAAAGCTCAAGAGAGCGCTAAACTGAATGAGAGCAATCAGATAGCGGAAAGAAGGGGGAGGTGTAGGGGGGCAGGAGAGCAAGAGTCTGGCTGCTCTTAGGCACGGATGTGCCTGTGCAGAGAACAAGCCGCATTTATTCATCACACTATGTCTAAAAGAACCACGAAACAAAGGGCGGAGTGTTCACCAAAGCACTTATGTGGAATGACTTTTGCCAAGTTTAGGATACGCGCTTTTTTTCTTTTCTTTTTTTTTTTTGTTGCAAGGATCGGTCACAGATATTCTGCGCTCGCCATACGACAAAGCTACAAACAGTTTAGGATTTAGGACCTCTGACACGTCACTAGAGTTTTTGCCATATGATTATTAACATCTCCAGCTGGCGCACGACGAGTCTCACCCTGAGAATTTCCGATTCCGAGATGCATCATGGCAGCAGGCAGGTTTCCTGTACTGCTGCCTCCGCTCAGGTTGGGGTAGCCCCCCTCCTCAGGGTCAAGGGGGGTGGGGAGAGGAGAGGGGAAGTGCAGGTTACTGAGGTCCGGTAGAGAGCCGCCTGTGTTTAATGTGCCCTGGTAATGAGAGAGACCAACGTTCTGCTCCGGAGATGGGAATATACTGCAAGGAAGAGAGAAAAATATACAACAAAACATAAAACATCATCATTAGTAAATAATAAAAAACACTTATTAGCTACAGAAAAACCTCTTCAGACATACTTGATTCCAGGCACTTCACAAGATTTGGGCCGTGATGAAAGAGACTGCACCTGTCACAAAAAAAAGACAGGACATGAGGTTCAAAGGATTTAACCTGCTCGTGTCAAAAGACAGAAAACTTCGGACTGTAATGTGCATCAAGACACCTGCGGCACAACAAGTCCCGAACACAAGATGGAGAAATCATACATTTTCTTGCTAGGGCAACAGGCTTACATTTAACAAGATTGTGTCTCAGTAATGTGAATAATGCAGCAGGTGGTGGGATTTAAATGGAAGTGCTACACTGAAAGCACTGAAACAGCGTGCAGTACATCGTTTTAAAAAATAACTACATACTAGCAAAAGGTGCAACGAACCCATGGTTCAGATCGGATCATGGTTTTTGGTCAATAAAAAGGCGCAAAAATAATTGTATTTTCTGATTATTATTTGCAAAATAAAATAAAAAATAAAAAACACTTAATGCAAGGTCATCGTTGTAAATAAAAATGACATTCCAGGTGAAACAAAGACCGTGCATATATAATTGGACTACAGTATGAGTTCTAGTGCAGATGTCATTAGTTGGCCTGGTGTTTATAGGAGTGGGAGGATTTTCAGCATTGCAAAGGGGGATTTTGTCGACGTGATCTCTGACCTTGGCATGCTTGGGCGAGTAAAAATATGATTTGTCCATGTGCAAGAGTTTATTTTTTGCTCAGAAACAGGCCCAAATATAACTCCCTAGAGTGGCAACAAAGTTTTATTTTGCACCGTGACGGGTAAACTTTGCAATTAATCTGCATTTCACACGTATTGAACTGTAAATGATCGCATCATTTATCACCTCAAAAGTATTTTAAATACTTAAATCATTGACAAACTACATAAATTCCCAATGATGTGTAAATTAGCAGGGTATTTTAAATTGCAGCTAATTGAGATTAAATAATTACACATCTCTATATAATGGTTTAAATTTTTTTAAATTAGCTGTGTGATTTTAAAATGATTTGCTCTGCTTAACCATGTCTCTCTACTCTTTTAACGTGTGCACATTAAAGGGTCATTTCAAAAACCCTTTGCTGCCTGTGAAGGTGAAAATTTCTGTATTAAAAAAGAAAGCATTAAAAAAAAAAAAAATTAGCTGGGTTACTACTGCACAATATTGTCCTAGGCATGTGATTAATTCTGGAAACACTTGGATAAACGCTACAAATTGCTCAGTGTACCTACAGCATGAGGAACAATAAAACAAAGAATTTTGCAGCAAAGACCACCTTTGTGTGATGTACTGTGCAGCTTGAATACACTCTCACTCACCTTCTTGGCCTCCCACAGCTGCCTGGGCAAAGGCTTACTCACACCAATAAGGCTCTCCTCATTAGGAACAGCGGGGAAAGAAAAGACTGCGGAAACACGGGAAAAAAGAAAACGTATTCATACACGGGTATAAAAAATAAAATTAAAAAGTAAAAAAGACATAATCCTCCCATAAAAAAACTTTTATTTAGTATTCAGTTTAGTCATATTTAGAAATAGATGTGTAATAATTTCTTCATTTACTAAAGTGAAAAAAAAAAAAAAAGCATGTCATCCTCCCTGTGCCTGAGCACTCTTGCCAGTAGGGGACACTCATAAACATCACACATGAATCGCACAGAATGAACCTCAGGCCCTAGAAGCAACAAAACCGTGGTTATGTAGATAGTTAAAACCACAGGGTATTTTAAAATGCAGGGGAAGGGAAAAAAACAACAACAACAAAAAAAAAAAACTGCAGCGGTTTGGGGTTCAAGTACGGTTTAGTGAAGGTTGTGCATTGTTGTAAGATGCCACAAGCAGGGTCAGTAACCTGATCTAACATTACCTGGATGTCCATATTCTGCCCACACACTGCAACACCACCCCCTACACAGCACAAAACACTCACTCACACTCACACACTCACACTCACACACACACACACTTACCATCTCCTGTGCCGTCCACCTCCGCTTCATTCATGCTGGCTGCATCACCGCACCAACAGAGCAAAGAAAAAGAAGAAAAAAAAAAGATGAGAGGTCTTTCACAGAGTGATGCAATATCTTATTTTATGCAACACAAATGACAATGAAGAATAAATAAAAGGATATATATATATATATATATATATATATATATATATATATATATATATATATATATATATATATTTTTTTTATTTCATCACATCCCAAACGTCACACATCCGATACGTGTATCTGAGTAAAAGATGACTTTAGAGCTTAAAGCAGCATGTTAATTCTATTGGGATGGCTCTCACTCCCCAAAGCGCAAATATTTGATTCATACAAACTGAGTCACTTGGAGTGCACACTTGCTCCACCCGTTACAGAGTTCAGGCCCGAGCGAAGGCCTGGATTCTGGAGAATGAGATACAATGCTGTGTCTCTTCAAGACAATTATAAGAGGAGCTGCTCTAAGGAAGGGGGGGTTTCAGGGGGCAGTGTCAGTGACTACATGCACTGTGAGAATCAAAGGAGAGGCTTTGTTTAGCATGCGGCAGAGAGATCCTTTTGAGAACAGGCCTTCTTTCTCCTTCCCCTGGGTGCAACTCGGCCAAAGCTGGCTAAATGCAGGATCACCTCAGGCTTCCAGCCAGGACTGCGTGCTCTGCTCTACGGCTCCAACGACGCAGTCCGTCTCAGCGTGATGGGGATAAGAATACTGTATAATAGATGCATGATTTCACCCTCAAGTGTCCCCCACTACTTAAACAACTAGAATGTAAAAAGCTCAGCCTAGGACTTTGGGCTAAATAAAAAGTATTATTAATTCATGAGTTGTTCTTACCAGAAACGAAACGTAAAATAATTCCTCTGGATCGAAGGCTTATCGAAGATCAACTATACAAACCTACTGTACAGCATGTGTCATGCCTAAGAACTAAGTAAACACTAGTTTTATTTACAGGATGCGCAACTGCAGAAATTCATGAGCTGAAACTGGGGAACATAATGAATATTGCTCTAGACGTGTTCATATTAATAGAACAGATTTATCCTGTTTCTACGGCGGACCTGCTGCTGTTTACAAACGACTTGTTTTCAACATGGCTGAAAATACTGGTTTCGACACGTCGCCAACAGATCGGTTTGTTTGTAACTAACGCCGTCCAACACTTGTGTCTGCACCGCTGAGTTTGGAGTTTCCGCGCCAGAAATGGTTTTAATCTCAACCGTCGGTTCGCTCTGAAAGCGCACCTGTCTCGTCAGCTAGCACACCTTAAAAATAAATGACAAGTAATGACTGCTCTGAGCTGCAGGCTGTTTCAGTCTGCCTACACTGTAGACTTCCACTGCAACATCCTGCTTAAACATGTTGACTAGACTACAAACAACTCCATGTCTGCAAAGTATGTAGCAGTTCAGAATCCATTTTCAGAATTTATTGCATCCATTTACGTTTAATTCAACTGAAAAATGTGAAAACGTGTCTCTCTCTCTCTCTCTCTGTCCGTCACTGCTTTAACTGGAACAGAACTGTACCTGATATACCTCAAATATACAGTAATTTGACCTAAGGAGACTGGCACAGAGCACAGACACTGTTAAGGTTTTACACATCATCTCAATTTGTCAGTGAATGAAAAAAACAGAAGTACAAATCCCTCGAGTAGAGAGCTATGCTTGCTTTTACTCTTCCTACAATACGACGACATCACCATAAAATAAGCACACACATTCAAATAGGGTCAGAGAATAAGGTCGGATTCGCTTTATTTGTGTGTCAATAAAGTGGCACAAGTGGACAGACTGCTACCATGCAAATAAAAAATGTGATACAGTGTGTGTGTGTGTGTGTGTGTGTGTGTGTGCGCGCTGTTCCACATAAAAGTAGCAGACAATGAAAAGCACTGAAAGCAAAAAGCAACCTCTCTGTGACCTGAAGTTGACCTGAGTGATATGGTTACTTTGCGCAAGTGTTTAAAAGATGGCGGCGGTGAATAATCTACACGCTGGTTAATGATAAGATATAAAAAGTCACAGTCTAACAGTTAACTGGTAACTGGTATAAAAAGTCACAGTCTAACAGTTAACAAATGGTGTGATTCGGTTAACCGTGCCCGTTTTTTTGTGAAATAATAAAAGTGCCCATGTTTGCAGAAGGAAGACAAAATGAATAAATGCATATTCACTCTCCTTGAGATGTTGGGTAAACTAAGAAATTGGAAAGCCTGGAAAAACAAGCTCTGAAAGATGTGTGTAGATGAAGATATTTGGCATCTACTGGAAGAGCTGCTTACATGCCAGGTTGGTACAGTAAGTCAGCTAATGTGCTGTCTCGCAGTGAGCGCGTGCCCAGGGAACGGCAAATTCACAGGGACTTGGTTCAGCCAATTTGGAAGACCTATGGAAGTCAGTTTGCTTGTCCAGCTGTCTGGCTGTCCACTGTGGTTGATGTGCATTACAGGGACAGGGAGGATCTGGCGCACGCCGAGAGTGTTATGTTTTTCCTGCCATGCTGGATGACGCTGCAGCCCTTTGAGAAGACCTCACAATCGGATTTTTTCCCTCCATTTTGTCAGGAATAAGGACAAGTGAAAATGTGGTCAGAAACTTAGCGGATTCATCCTCGGATGTCTAAACTAAAGGTGTTACTTACCTGCGCTGTCTAAAAACAGGTACAAACAGACTGAAGCACAAATCAGCCAATCAGATTGCAACATTCGGGTTTTTTTTTTTTTTTGGAGCCGAAGTTACAAAGTTTACATCAGTGTTTACAATCTTGATGTGCTTAGTGGTCTTTAAACCTTAACTGTGTTCCTAGATATGACAATCCAAAAGTAAAAAAACTCTATTAACACCGTTAAGTGTTAATCAGCATCATTTTAAACGATAAAAAGTGATAAAGTAGAATATTATTGTAGTCATTATGCTGAAGCTCTACATTAACGCAACATCGTTGGTTCCAAACCTCGGTGCTGAGGACCTCATTCAGCGCAGGTCTCTTTCTTTCCTTTTTTGTTTTTTTGATTTAGCTCTAACATCTAATTAAAGCACATAAAAGGCTTTGCTAATTACCCAATGAGTTGAATCCGGTGAGAAAGAGCAGAGCAAACAGAAACGTGCAGTGTGTGTATGAGCCCCAGGAGTACTGCGATTTTGAAACAAAATAAACAAGCTGAACGCAGAGACCTACAGTAGCGCTTCCCAGAGGGCCACGTCTGCACGGATGGCACACACCTCCGTGGATATCCGTGTTGCAGTACATGAACTACAAACTGTGGTGGTGTTTTTTTTGTTAATCAGTAAACCACAGCTTATTCAACAAACACCAAATAACCAAAATCAACTCGACACACACATGCAGTAGATGAGTATATGAGTAGCAGAGGATTCCAGCGCTGTGCAATCCAAAGGATCCAGAACATCCAGTCATGATTGACAGCCGATCATCTACCAGAAAAGAATGCTAGCACCCGATCTCTTCCTGGATGCCACCCACACAAACGCTGCTTTGTTTATTCGCCGTGCAGTGTTCTTTTGTTCATTTTGAGTGCTTTTGGGTTATCGAACAGACCTTTATAAAACACAATGGATTATAATTTTTGCAAGCCAAGTGAGAGGTGCTCACCGTTGCGCTGGGGTGGCCCTCTGCCCGTCTGCTGGTTCCCGCCAAACGGATCCTGCGGGTTCGGGTTCATGGCGCTCGTATGCAAAGCTGAATCTGAATTGGTTCTGTTGGGAGGAGACGAAATAACACACACACAAAAAAAAAATAGGAGTGAAGGAAAGAAGGGGAAAAAGGGTTTTGGTTAATGCCATGTTGGGTTTAGAAGCATAAAGAGTAATAGGCTTAAGTGAGTCTCAGGCCAGAGCGCCTACATACATGCCAGTAAGACACAGTTACCCCTCCCTTCTCCTCATGGCCATCTTTAACTAGTTACACATGAGATCTCTCTCTCTCTCTCTCTCTCAAGAGCTCTTCACAAAGCTCCGGTGCTTTTCGGGCTCTCTTTGCCGAGCACACACTCAATGCGGAGCTCAAACATTAATCATTACACATAAAAGGTGGATGTAAAGCTAAGGCTTTGAGTGTTTGTGCGCTGGGACAGAAAAGAAGGCATGGCAACCAGCTGCGAAAGTCTGTTTTGGTATGTCACAGCAAGACTGGACTCTGGAATTTTCTTATTACTGAAAGATCAGCAGTATACCACCATATAATAAAATCTCCTCAATACACTGATTTTACACCAACTTACAGAGCAGTGACTAATTTCTGCTGAACTGAGCTGACAAACTGGTTGAACAGGCAGCACATTTGTATTTACACTGAATTTGCTGTCAATCTTAATTAAAACATGAAAAATTATTTCAGCGGAAATTATTTTTAAGGTATTTGCTGTAATGCAAGCAAACAAAAAACAAAAACAAAACAAAAAAACAAAAGCAATGTTGAGGTGAGAGCCTAAATTCATCATCACGTACGTTGCATGCTTTCTTTTCCAGTTAAAAGATTCAAGTCGGGTTTATTTAAAAGAAATGACAGATTAGTAGAAACCCTAATTGTAGGTTAATTCAATACAGTGTAGAAGTGTCTGCCACATGTATTTGTTATTATTCAGAGCGCAAAATATGATTGAAGCGGAGAAGAATAAAGAGCATTTTCAATTTATGATTTGGTTGAAAATCACGTTGACCTTGTGAGGGGTGACGTCATCGTGAGGTACGTTAAAAGACAATCAATAAAAGAAGGGAACGTGTAAGGAACTGGAAAGTGTGAAAGTGAAAAAAAAAAAAGAGAGACAGAAACCAAAAGAAGCTGATCTGTGAATTAGGAGTTCGAAGATCAAAGGTCACCTGTTGAGCTGTGATATTAATCTAAACCCAGGCCGTTTCTCTTCTGTCCATGGCTGCTGTTCCCTTTGAAAATGGAAACATGGAATCACGCGTTACTGACCACCACACACACAGGGTCTAGAGCTCATGGCTCAGGGAGTTAGTAGAGGGGAAACAAGCGACAGGACAGAGAAAAAGAGGGCAGATAGAGAAGCTGTGGAGGAGAAGAAAGAGCGGCAGCCCAAACGCAGTACTCGGGAATCAACAGGAGCCTCGGCGGGGCCTGAGGGCGCACACAAACAGAGCGGCGCAAAACGCAGCTCGGTCCCTAATGTTAACTCATCCCAGGCACACTTAGCTGATTTAAAGCTTCAATTATACTACAGGGACGAGCACGTCTGGGAACAGATCTGAGAACAAACAGAAACGCTGTAATATCCACAGCATTTAAATAACACAATCAACATGAAGAGTGTGTATAAAAAACAAAACAAAAACAAAGATAAATGCTTGACGACAAACCTTAAACTGCTCTGCAATAACATCGCTGATGGTGCGATACAGTATATACATCAAAATCAGTCATCATAGCAGCAAATCGAGCGTGCACGGAAAGCATAGACGCTACACCAGATGCTGTAAGGTACATTATGAAGCCAGATGCCAGAACAACAGCTGTGATTCGTATGTTGAACTGGAGACATTGTCCATGTTGCTTTTGAACATGATTACAAAACAGGGTTTTGTACAGTCGTGGCCAAAAGTTTTGAGAATTACATAAATATTGGAAATTGGAAAAGTTCCTGCTTAAGTTTTTATAATAGCAATTTGCATCTACTCCAGAATGTTATGAAGAGTGATCAGATGAATTGCATAGTCCTTCTTTGCCATGAAAATGAACTTAATCCCGAAAAAAAACTTTCCACTGCATTTCACTGCTGTCATTAAAGGAGCTGCTGAGATCATTTCAGTAATCGTCTTGTTCACTCAGGTGAGAATGTTGACGAGCACAAGGCTGGAGATCATTATGTCAGGCTGATTGGGTTAGAATGGCAGCCGTGACATGTTAAAAGGAGGGTGATGCTTGAAATTATTGTTCTTTCATTGTTAACCATGGTGCCCTGCAAAGAAACGCGTGCAGCCATAATTGCGTTGCATAAAAATGGCTTCACAGGTGAGGATATTGTGGCTACTGAGATCGCACCTAAATCAACAATTTATAGGATCATCAAAAACTTCAAGGAAAGAGGTTCAATTCTTGTTAAGAAGGCTTCAGAGCATCCAAGAAAGTCCAGCAAGCACCAGGATCGTCTCCTAAGAGGATTCAGTTGTGAGATCGGAGTGTCACCAGTGCAGAGCTTGCTCAGGAATGTCAGCAGGCAGGTGTGAGCGAATCTGCACACACAGTGAGGCGAAGACTTTTGGAAGATGGCCTGGTGTCAAGAAGGGCAGCAAAGAAGCCACTTCTCTCCAAAAAAAACCATCAAGGACAGATTGATCTTCTGCCAAAAGTATGGCGAATGGACTGCTGAGGACTGGGGCAAAGTCATATTCTCAGATGAAGCTTCTTTCCGATGGTTTGGGGCATCTGGAAAAAGGCTTGTCTGGACAAGAAAAGGTGAGAGCTACCATCAGTCCTCTGTCATGCCAACAGTAAAGCATCCTGAAACCATTCATGTGTGGGGTTGCTTCTCATCCAAGGTAGTGGGCTCACTCATAATTTGGCCCAAAAACACAGCCATGAATAAAGAATGGCACCAAAACACCCTCCAACAGCAACTTCTTCCAACAATCCAACAACAGTTTGGTGAAGAACAAGGCATTTTCCAGCACGATGGAGCACCGTGCCATAAGGCAAAAGTGAGAACTAAGTGGCTCGAGACCAAAACGTTGAAATTTTGGGTCCATGGCCTGGAAACTCCCCAGATCTTAATCCCATTGAGAACTTGTGGTCAATCCTCAAGAAGCGGGAGGACAAACAAAAACCACTATTTCTGAAAAAATCCAAGAAGTGATTATGAAAGAATGGGTTGCTATCAGTCAGGATTTGGCCCAGCAGTTGATTGAGAGCATGCCCAGTCGAATTGCAGAGGTCCTGAAAAAGAAGCGCCAACACTGCAAATACAGACTCTTTGCATAAATGTCATGTAATTGTTGATAAAAGCCTTTGAAACGTATGAAGTGCTTGTAATTATATTTCAGTACATCACAGAAACAACTGAAACAAAGATCTAAAAGCAGTTTAGCAGCAAACCTTGTGAAAACTAATATTTGTGTCATTCTCCAAACTTTTGGCCACGACTGTACATTCTCTTCTATCCGAAAACTAAATAAATTAATAATAAATAAATCTTTTTAAAAATCTGTGAAATGTTACAAACTGCGTCACATACTGGACACCGACAGTGTGTCCCATTTCCATGTAAAGCCTTTTTTTCTGAACTGTATCAGGACTAGCAGGTGGGGCCATATGGAGCACCGAGTCCTCATCTTACATCCTCGCAGACATTAAAGATGGCACGCTCAAAAACTGATTAACCATGTGAACATGCAGAACCAAAACAAGTACTTCAGGTTGACCACTTAAAAAAATATATATAAAAAATCTGACGCACTAGAAAAAAGTTGATATAAATCGTGGGCCACTTATGAGTTTTTTTCCCCCTTAAAGTGTCATTTTAGACCTTTACGATGGCTGATAGTTAGCATGAAAACATTAGGGTTACCAAGGCGATAGACAGATTGTTAAATAGTTAAGCGCATATTGCTGTTGGACCGCACTTCCACTACATGTTTCTGAGACAAGTTGTTGTTTTGAGGGTGCCCTCCCATGAGAGGACTGACTGACAAAACAGTGAAAGGGTGGAGGGAGCGTGGGACCTGGAGAGCAGCCGTGACCCTGAGATCTGACCCGGTCCAGCTGGGTTCCGCTGGGACACTGCGTAGACCCTGCCCGGTCCTCAGAACCAGACCGAAACCATTCGACCCACACTTCAGAGGGACTGCATTACCCTCAGGAGTGCTCCGTCCTGGTCTACAAAGGAAAACTGGGCATCAGTAAACAAGCAGCTGACTCAATTTTTTGCTGCATTGAAAGGCTTCCAATTTTAGACTAAATAAATATTCTTATCGAACCAGACTTGAAAGTTTTAATGTCTCTCTTATCAAGACGTGAGAAAGGTTTCTGGCGGGAAAAAAATAGCATCTGAAATATGTTCGTGAAAAATGGACTATGAAACCGTCGGTCGACAAACGTTTAAACTCAGGCGTTTCACACGCTGACCTACTTGCTGTTTTATGCTGAACAACTGAAAAGCCGCAGCGAAACATACTTCTAACCAAGTACAAACACACAACAATACAACAAAAGAGCCACCCACACTCATGGGGATGACGGGAACAGCTTGATCCTGGATTCGTATACTGAATTCGTAAACGCAGTGCAGGACAGTGGGGGTTAAAACGAGTGTGTCTTGCTTCTAACATATCCTGAAATAACGCATTGCAGATGTGGAAAGAGCTGTAAACACGTCCTGCTCTGCTTTTCCCCAAGAGGCGCTACGTTAGCATCTGCTTCCCAAATGCACGGGACTCTCCATCTCTTTCTGCCCAAAATGCTGGTCTTACCTAGTGTATATGTTATGCTAAAACCTCAGTCACTCTTGCAGCACCTACTATATATCCTAGTGAGAAATTGTAACAAACATTTCTGTGTGGATTTTCAACACAGTATCCTTTTCAATATCCTTGTCTAACTAACAAAACTAAAAAAAAAAAAAGAAAAAAGCTTCTGCAGATAAACGAAACACTGGAGTCTATGTTAATGCAAGAAGCTAACCACAGCTTATAAAATCCTGGCTTGCTGAAGCAAACTTCAATCCATGTAGACTAATGCAGACCAAAATAAATAACTGCTTAACTTTTTTTTTTCGCTCCCTCCTACCCTTTCTATAACCTTGTGCTAAACAGGCAAACGCTGGCACAAAGACAGAATCATAGCTCATACTAAAACATAATCTGTTAGTCCGTCCTCCTAGAGTCATAGCTTTAACAGCCATGTCTTCATAAACATTCCCAGCAACACAGCCCGTCTCCTGCTGCCATGTAAAGTGAGGACCAATAAACACTGTCACCCTCAACAAGATTGGCTTTAACAAGCTAGACAGAAAACCTTGTAATGTAGTTTGGTCAGAATGACAAAAGATAGTAAAAAGAATGCAAGGATGAAATCAACTTCTGACATCCACACAGACAGAGAAAACATGGTTTCTGGTCTCACTGAGGTCAGATTTATACGCTGCCAAAGACGACGCCCAGCATTCAAAACACAAGACGCATCGAAAAAAAGAGAAAGCGCGAGAAAATGAACCACAATCTCACAACTTCGCCATTGTTCACACATTCTCACAACTTTGCCATTGTTCACGCATTAAGCCAAGTCTTTCAGGCCATGCTAGTTCTGCTCCGATCCTGAAGGTCCTGGGCAGAGAGGAAGTGAACTTCTAACACAGTGAGAGCACAATCTGTTATGGGAGGCAGCAGACGGCATAAGCTTGGCGGAGTGCAGATCTGGCAGATTTAGTTAGTGCTGTTCGCTCTGGGGGAGCGCGCACACACACACACACACACACACACACACACACACACACACACACACACACACACACACACACAAGGAATAGCTACACACTGATCCTTGAAGAAGAAAGACGTGGTTAGATCAGAGAGCAAGGCTTAGTTAGTGCTGGAACTTTACCAGGAGCTCATGAAAAACAGTCAAATAAATAAATAACTAAAATGCTGCACATCTGAAAACATGAAACATTAACTGGACAGAATTAAAACACATTCAACTTTAACGAATGCCACATCATTATACGATAAAATCTACATACATGTTTATATAATACACTTAAGATTTAGTCAGAACCTCACAGCATGTAAGTTTATGTTACATAATTGAGTATTAAACCCTGTGCGCATAGTTAGATGCAAGACCGCATGGAATCACGCGCTCGCTTCGTGTGTAATCGTACCCCGACAATTACATATTCAGTGGATTCCTGCATGAGAGAAAATATTAAATAAGCTCAGAAGAAAAAAAAACTAAAACAAACAAACAAAAAAAAAAAACACCCTTGCAGTCTGCCTTGGAACACTTTGGTCTCTTAGTCCGAAATGAACCTTCAGGTTTCACCCTTCTGAAAATCATAACGCATTTTATTTGTGATCATATTTGTTTTCCTCAGTTAATTACATTTATACAATGTCTATATACACACACACACACACACACACATACACACACACATACACACACACACACATACACACACACACACATACACACACACATACACACACACACACACACACACACACACACACACACACACACACACACACACACACATACACACACACACACATACACACACACATACACACACACATACACACACACATACACACACACATACACACACACATACACACACACACACACACACACATACACACACACTCACACAGATCAGCCATAACCATCCTGTATGACCACTTGTCTAATATTGAGTAGGTCCTCCATTTCTTACACAAAAAAAAAAAAAAAACCAGCGCTGACCCTTTGAGGCCAGGACTTCACTAGACTTTTGAAGACCCTTAAAAATCTATCCAGTGGATCGGGCTTGCTTTTCCAGCACATCCCACACATACTCGATTAGATTGAGATCTTGGAGGCCAAGTCAACTCCTTTTACTCGTGTTCCTTAAACCATTCTTGAATCATTTTTGCAGCGTGCCAGGACGAATTATCCTGCGACCACTGCTATTAGGCAATATCGTCACCATGAAGTGATCTACTTTAGGTATTTAGTATTTCAACGTGATATCCACATAAGGGGAAGGAGACAAGCTGCCCAAAGCATTGCACAGCTTCTGCTGGCATGCCTTCTTTCTATAGTGCATCCTGACGTCATCTCTCCCCACAGGTAAGCGGCGCGCACACACATGATGTAAAACGAAAAAACGTCATTCATCAGACCATTTTCCTTTGCTCCGTGGTCCAGTTCTGACGCTCACATGCACATCGCAGGCACATTTGACGATGGACATGATTCACCCTGACCGGTCTGCAGCTACACAGCAACAAACTGCGATGTACTGTGTGTCCAGCCACCTTCCTATGAGGACAAGCGTTTACGTTTTCAGCAGTTTAACCTATAGATAATAGCTCATCTTTTGAATTTGACTACATGGGCCAGCCCTTTGCTCTACACATGCATCAGTGCCCGCAAAAGGGCTGCTCATTTTGTATGCTTCTTATGCAAAATAAATAAATAAATAAATAAATAAAAAACAAAAAATGTTCACTAACCGACTAATACAGTATATCCCACACACTAACTCCAGGAGCTATTGTAATGAGTCAATCAATGTTATTCACTTCACCTGTAAGTGGGCATAATGTTATGGCTGATCAGTGTATATACGCTGCTCACACACACAAGCATTAGCATTTTTTTTTTTAAATAAAGGGCTAATTATTACTGTAATATTACATTTATTATATAGAATAATAGTTTTACCAAATCTATCCTAGATCGTGCTTGGAACGGCAGCTTCTCATGTCAGCAGGTACATGTAGTGAAGCATATGGCTCGCACAGCATTCGTGGAACAGAAGGTCGGGCTTAAAACTGCTCCAGCCAACCTGTTCTCAGGTGTAAACAGTGACGGAGGGCGTGGACTCATTCAGTTTTACACTCCGAGTACAGTGTGTCAGGCAGGTCACGGCGGAACTGCTTTTGGGAAGGAGCCATGCTGGCTGGAAGCCAGATCACGCTAACATGCAAATCATGACTGTGCCTAGAGGAGGAGCTGCTTTAGACCATTTATTACAGGCAGCCATTCACTCGCTACTAGACACAAGAAGGAGGGAGGGGGGAGAGAGAGGGTAAAAAAAATCTCCCCACGGTCTAGTGAGAACTGAAGGTGGGGGGTGGGCTTTTCAAGACATGTGCAAGGCAGACTTGTTGGTGTTGAATTTCTGAGATTTTAATCTTGATGGAAGAAACACAGCTAGTTGCTAAGATCGTTTATGTCATGTCATGTCGTGCTCGGGACATAACAGACCTCTAGTGAAGTGTGTCATTGTGTCATTTGTTCTGTTACCAAAACAGAAGCGGTGGACCGTGGAGCGGGTTTTCCTTCGGGCGAAATGAAACTAAAACCCTAATTGCTATTGTATATGAGCTATTACCCAGGGTAGAGCACGTAAAACACACTTACATTCCACTTGCCTGACATTCTAAACCACACCTCAACGTATGACTGCTTGTAGGAATTTTTTTTTTCTCTCCTCCTCTTATTTGCGTGTAGCTTCGGGTGGTAGGACGCGCAGAACTCACCTTCTCCAGCTGTTGTCTGGTGGAGGCGACAGGTACACTGTCCCGTAAGGAGAACTCTCGGCGTGATTTAGTCAAGGAAAAAAAAAAGTGTCTCAAAAAATAAAATAAAAAAAAATACCAGGACATTTAAACAAACAAACAAATAAATAAACTTTAGACCTTACAAAACAGCATCCATGCAATGAAAATCGCTAACAGATTGCTTTCATTTTTTAACGATTGGTTTTAAAACACAAAGATGACAAATGAAAGAGTGAAGTAAGCATTGAGAGATTATAAAGAACATCTTAAGTAAACATGGTTCCTTCAGCAGCTGCTTAGAGCGGTGTTAACAATACTGACTCGTCATGAGCGTTTGCGCCAAATCTCCTGTCAGAGGGAGGCGGAAAAGGAGAAAGAGAGCAGGAGTGAGTCTGGCTCGTTCTGTTTAACATCTGCTGAAGCCTGAAGGGCCGAGTCATCACTTCTGCTCTGAGAAAGACTACGTTCTCCCCTGCAGTACGAATACCACAGCGCCAGCGTATACAAGATGACCAGGGGCATGACGCCGCATGAACGACCACCAGCAGACCCTGACCCGACCGCTACCGTTCTCTCTTTCTTTGAAAATAAACCAGAATATTCAAGTCATCCTGGTTCATCTATAAAAAAAAATAATAAATGCAACTCCACTTCCAAGACACACATGGCACCCTATCCAGTGTTTGCACCGGTCTGGCCAGCGCTCATTATGGCGGGTGGGTGGAGCGTAACATGGCTTGCTTAAGCTTGGCACATAGAGTTAAAAAGATTTTTTTTGGAAAGCTGAGCCAACACTGTCAGAGCCATCTGGCAGATTTGCTCTTGAGAACCAAATCCACTCCACAAAATTAAAATGTTGCTGAAAAAGGATAATAAAATCATTTATCCCAGGATTGTTGAGATGTACGGCTCGATTAAAGGGTAATAATTATTTTTAATTGCCCACATTATGCACTCATTTTGTAATGTTTCTTATTTGTTTATATCAAGAGATCTGTGAAAAACACTTACTTTAGGGAACTTGATGAAATGAAAAGAAAAATAAATAAATAAATATTAATAAGACAGTGTTAGAAAAGTGAAGACAAAACTATAGTAAAAAGTATACTAAGATACCAAGTGAAATTTATCCATCATAAATCATTTGGATCACTCAAATAAAAAATTATATAAAAGTATAAAATAACAGCTTCATAGAAGCAGCAGAAAAAAACTAGTCTGGCAGTTTTTATAGTAAGTAGAAAACACAAAAGGCCATTTTCTGAAATTCTTTAAAGAACAGCGTCGGCTTGTAGCATGAGATCGCCTTGATTCAGCAATATCTGAAATCCTTGTGTGACATCATGACCTCTTTCTCTCTTGGCTTTTGTGTTTTGTGTGTTTTATATACAGTCCACGTTGAAAGGAATGGAACAGCAAGCAGCAATTTGTTTGTTTTCTATACACTGCAGACATTTGGATTTGAAATCAAAAGATGAATGAGAGATAACAGATTTTATATATATATATTTTTAAATAAATAAAATCCTCTGAAACTGGTCAGAGACTGGAATAAAAATGCCAAAAAAGTCCTTCAGGAAGCCTGGAGACCTATTCCTCAAAACTACATTCGAAATACATGAACGTCTGGCTCTTTGGAAGCAAAATATAAAGAAATGAAGGATGTTAAACAATATAGGACATTGTACGTTTTTTTTTTCCCGAACCCACAGATTTTTCCAGTGATCAAAACTTTTGGAACACATTCTGGACTGACAGGTGTTTCTCGTTGCCCACATGAGGCCTGAGAGACTGATTATTTAAACACTGAATAACTTTAAATGTCTACTCCTACTGTAGTTTAAGTCCAGTGTTTCACCTGTGAAGACTACATTTGTAAAAGAATAAACCACTACGGTGATCAGAGAGCCGTCTATGGGAAAAAAGCAGGCATTTTTGAAGATCACAAAAATCTATCAGAGCCATTGCACAAACATTAGGCGTAGCCAGTTCATTGATTTGGAATGTCCTGAAAAAGAAAGAAACCAGTCGTGTACTAACAAACAGACTTCCAACTGATCAGCCCATGAACAACAACTGCAGCTGATGACAGAAACATTTCAACACATCTAGATGTCAAGGAACGAAAGCTGTTATTCTGATCCAGAGTCATATATTCCTCATCGTCCTCAAACCCAAATGTTTTTGTATACGGCAAAAAAACAAAAGAACTGGCTGACTTGCTGTGAAAATATTTTCAGATGGGATTGTGCAAACTCGGAAACAATAGAGATACTGTATTAAGAAATCTCGAGCTCAGAAATGGGCAATTAAAACTATTAAAAAGAATATTTGGGCTAATATTATGCTGATCGTTATCGGACATGAATCTCTTATATGTATTTTTAACCAACAAAGAAAAAAAGCCTGCACTTTCAGTTTAAAAAAGAAATTGTGTCTTTCTGTACTTTCTCCTTCACTTGTCGGTGCTAAAGCTGTGACTCAAACGTAGACTGTTAATTTGATCCAATTAACATTTTGGGCACGGCTATTTCCTGTTCAATCGGTTTCCAGAACGCTGGTGGACAGATGTGTTTCAAACATTTTATTACAGGTGTTAAACTACAGAACTATTAAACAAACATGCAGATGCTTTGTCACTAATGATTTAAATGTCTTGTCTCATACAGTACAAAGAAATGATCTCATTTCCTGCCAGTCTTGCGTTACACACTTCAGTCCATAACACTTATGAACTTTAAACAAGAAGAAGAAGCGGTAATCTTGAAGTTAAGATTTCAGCAGTTAATTTTTTTTTTAGATTCTGAATCGAAAACTGACCAACAAACAATTTCAACAAAACTGCAGAACTGTAAAATGGCACGGCTCGTCAGGAAAACAATTCTAATTGTTTGAACAGAAGCTCAGCGAAAGAGAAAATACCAAATACTGTGTGGAGTTTTTGGGATTGCTGCTGTCAGCAAGTGCTTCCTGACTGCACTGGTGTGAATAATCACATCCTCCTGTTCTGTTTTTTTTTTTTTACTTAAAAATACTGGAAATACTAAGAGTCTTGTCTTTTTTTTACACTATTGGTTGTCCTACGCATAGTTCTTAATGATGAATCACAAACAGGAATAAATCTATTATGATGATGAAAAATACACGCCATCGCCAGTCTGGGAATATTACCAAGTCCATTTAAAAGACGTCATGTTTGCGATAGTGTGAATAATCTAAATATGAACAGTTATCTGTAGCGGCAGACTCAATCTGGTAAGTTGACCCTCACTCAGGCAGCTGTAGCAGACGCCTTCAAAAAGCTCGAGCTTTGATACTACAGAAACTAAAAAGGCTGAAAGCTCTGAACGAGGCAGCCCGAGACCAGAGACGAAATAATTTCACCGCTCCATGCAAGTGGGCCAATAGTTCTGATTTATTCCGGACGATAAGAGGAAACAAACTGATCATAAATCTTAGATCTCAAGTCCAACTGTTACTTTGAACAGGATCCCAAATCCTACATATGTAAAAAAATAAAAAATAAAAAAATCCCGTAACACACTGAAGCATAAAACACACACCCACAGCACCATCACCACTGCACAGCAGGATACTGTACAGTCAAGACCAGCATTGACCCTACGGCTGTAAAAACAGCTGCCCACATGAACAAAGGTCAATATGCGCTCATGCATATAACCACTTGCTCACACATACAAATGTGCATGTAAATTCTGGTCATGTCTAGAAAACTGAACGCATTCCCAGGTTTCAAAAGTTTCCAAAATACTAAGAACTATATTTTGATTTTTTGTTTTGTAGTAGTTGATACTCTGCACTACAGTTGCATATAATCAGACACCGGTCATGAATTGCGTGTAAAGGATATCTGCCGTCCGTGTTTGTCGATAGGTCTGCGATGGGGTGAATTGATGCGGTTACGGTCTCTTTGGACGGCTCTCTCTACAAGACCGTGGTGCCTGGTGCCTCTCACAGAGTCCAGACCAGAGGGGAAGGTGCCCTGAAGAGAAACAAGAAAAAAGAAGAAAAAAAAAATGGGAGAAATCTGTTAATATAACATATAAAAACATTTAAGCCTTTCTATCATATAGAAATTCAAGGGTACACAATATATGGTTCACAATACAAAAATGATGGGAATTAGAACAGATAAATTATATTGTGAGGAAAGTAAAATGTTGTAAATGTTCTATAACTACAGAATTTAGTGAAGATACCTGAAAATCAATAAGTTCTACTAATGAATAAATAAAACCACTTTTACTAAAAGAACCTACAGTAATAGCCATCAAGTATTAGCATTTGTCTGATTCTGAAGCATCTCTTCTGTTTATTGAAGATGGTATGAACTAAGATTGTGGCTGTATTGGATAACAACTATGTCCGAAGAGCCTGCTACTGTCGCCGCAGTTTCGCACCAAACAGCCTGACCATCCTCTAAAGTCAAGTCCTCTCAGATCTGATTAGAAATTCATCACATAGTCCTCACTGCACAAGACCGTAGGGGTGTGCTGTTCCTGAAATGCACCATAGACTTAACCGAGGCTGTGTGTTCATCCCCGTGCTGAGCTGCTGCGTCCCATTACAGCTGTGTCATCAGAGAGACTGTGTGGATGAGATGACTCAGTGTTGTACCTAAAGTCTGAGGTGTCCAGGGTAAACAAACACGGAGCCAATACTGTTCTCTGCAGAATGCCTGTGGTGCTCACAGAAATATGTCTCACACACACACACACACACACACACACACACACACACACACACACACACACACACACACACACACACACACACACACACACTGTACTGTACTGTACACACAGTGCTGAAACTGCAGAAACTGTGCTTTACCAGTTAGATTGTCTCATATTCCAGATGCATTAGTTTTCAATAACCAAAAAAAAAACCTAACAGCATAAACCGTCTTGCAAAGCATGTACAAGAAACATTTCTTACACCGTAACTTGGTTTTCTCCAAAACTGTCAAATTGTCCGCAATCTGGATGTAGAACTTCTTTAACTATTAATTAGAAAAGACTAAGAAAAGACTCTCCTTGCTTTTTAATAAACTTGATCACAGTTTCAACAAGCTTTTCTATTTCCTAATTTTAAAAAAAAAGGTTGAGGCTGAGCTGCGCGCCACGGGTGCACCGCTGTCCTCAATTCTTCATCAGAAGTGAATCTTCGTCCTCCGTTCAAGGGAACCACCGCTCAAAGTGAAAATCCGAAGGCGCTTAGGACTATAGGGAAGATGAGTTTTTGGAGGATGAGACATGCATTGTCATGCAAGATCACAACGTCCTTGAAAAACAGTCCTCTGTATAAAAGGCTTGAACTTTTTAGTACACATCTCAGTGTAAAGAAAGCTGTTCATTGTTGCTTGAACCTTTTTCTGATAACGGTTCAACACTGGCCCATCAATTCTCCAACTGATGGTTGACTTTTGATTGAGGAAGTTTCCGTTACATACTTTGCCGTTCATGCTCAGACTCATAGTGATGAATCCGTGTCTCATCACCAGTAATGATTCTTTTTAAGAAACTTTCTTCCTTACACATCTGACAAAATTTCGTTCGCGGATATCCAAATGCTAGTTTATGCTCTTCCGTGAGTGGTTTCGTGCAAATCACAAGTGGAGCATCCATTTTCGCTCACAACGCAGCTACAAATGAACTGTTGTAAGACGTTTCACATCTACGCAGCAGTGACTGGGGAAACGGTAGTTTTGAAAGGAAAGCTCTGCTAAGACCACCAGAAGTTTTAATATAACTGGAGTGTGGATAAAGTTCGACTCGCCATCGTACAAATAGATAGCCACAACCAGTTTCTTCTTCTTTTTAACTAGACCTAGACCCAATTGACCCGCGGTCATAAGTGAGCAAACATTCCCAGTAACCAACAGTTTGTTCAACAAAGACAATTACAATAAAGATAAACATTTGACTGCATTTAGACTCTTTTAAACCTCTTATTTCAAGTGTAGAGCTGCTTGGATGACATTTTGTTGGCTTCTTTTGGCCAGTTTTGGCCTTTCTCAGACCTTTTGGCCTTTCTCAACCCTTGCTTGCCTTTTGACCAAAAACTTTTAAACCACTGTTCACATTTTTTAGTGGTCACAATTAGACTAAGCTGTTTGAGTTGATGTCAAGAGTTTGGGAGCTGCAATATTTCATTGAGATAACACCACCACTTATTGGTTTCAGACCAAAGCAAACTGCATGTGCAGAGTGACAGCTGGCCCTTGTGGTAAAGACAAGAAGGATTTGTGGGTTGAAAGGGGCTACTGGTTAGTTTTTTTGGGGGGGGGGCAGAAAAACTACCCTGCTCTATTCACAATCCATTCTTCTAAAGACAAGAAGAAGACGTGCCAGGATAAGTGTGATAAAAGATTATTGAATGTTCTCAGGATATAATTGTATGGTTTTGCTCTTTTAAAGCAGTGTTTGTTTTACTTTTTTTATTTATTTATTTTTTTTACATTTTTTACTTTATTCGTTTTGCAGAGAAGATACGCTGCAGTGTTCAATGTGAAATGCAAATGGATGTAGCCGTTTTAATGTTTGTCAAATATTTAACTTTTATTTTTCCAGGTTTCCTGTAAAAGAAGGTTTATATTATTTATGATAAACAGTAAAAACAATGCTTGTGTTTTATGTGAAAATGTGAGTTCCGGGTTGACAATTTAGATGAGTAATTAATCAGAGATAATGTTCTTACAAACTACCCAGTGTATCAATTTCTGAAAGTTTTTTTGTTCTGCTTAGGGTTGCTGCATATAAACGTATTTGCATACAGGCATATTCGGGAAATGAACATCAGTTATATGGCGAGTTTGTTGACAAACAAAAGACAAACATGTTTTGTTTTTTTCTTACTTTGTAGCTGGAACAAACTGAACTCAAGAGGAGTTGAGTGAGGAGGACGAGGACGAGACATAATCAGAAGGATCTTTGTTAAACCCGTTCTCTTCAAGTGATTTGAAGCTCATTACCAAGAGTATCTGTGTATCTTCACTTATTGATAAAGAAAAAACAAAGCATGCAAAAGGAGATGTGCAGCCATTTAGTCTCATTTTTCCACCCAAGTAACTCTGCAAAGCACGGATTTACCTCACCGGATTCAGTTTCTGATGCCAGACAAAAAAACCTAGGGATCAGTATCCGATTCCTTAAAAGCTTTATTCACTGCAACAAGAGCACTTTTACTTGGAGGCACACAACACGTATTCTCCTAGGGGAATCTCAACAGATACAGTTGTTCAGCTCTTGGAGCATGATGCCATATCAGGTTTATAACCCAGACTGCCCATCTACTGATCAAGAAGACCAACTGTGATCTAAGTGGAAATGGGGAGGAAAAAAGAAAAACATTCTTTGTTTCTTTACATGACCAAGGTTTGCAATTACCATCTCTGAACAACATTTATTTTAATGCAGTGAGGATACGATTGAAGTTTATCTCCTGCTTAATAAAAAACATCTTGCTTGACTCCTTAGACCTGGATAAAGTAGACGGAAAGCACCATTTACCTGGAAATCAGTGCTGGCATTGCCGATCTGGTTGACGTTGGGCAGGGAACCACCGTAGTACTGGGCACGGTTCTGAGACAAACGGAGCTGCTGGAGTTTCTGAAACTGCACCTGCAAAATGACAAGGAGTAAAAAACTTGTCATCCATCAATTCTTTATACGTTATTTCCAAAGAGCCAGACTTCCTTGTAATGTAGTGTTGAGGAACAGCTCTCCAGGCTTCCTGAAGGACCATTATGGCTTTAACTTTCTGCAAGTTTTTGTCTTCCATTTCCCTGCACCTGACCAGTTTCACAAGAATGTTTTTGTTTTCTAAGCCACACGATGAACTATAATTCCTTCAAACATAAAAGCCCTAACTTTAGACATGAACCAGTGAGAAATGGGTACAGATGAGGACGGATGAACAGGCCGATCCTGAATGCTGAGTGTTTGAAACAGATAACAGGACAAATAAGGTTGCTGCAAACTAGTTCATTAAGCTATTTTTTTTTGCATATTAATGACTTTGCAAGCCTGTTCCAGTAAAACATCTGTTCCCATTTCTTTAATTAAATCGACATCATTTAATTTAAATTAATATGAAGAACTCATGGGTGGCTCAAGACTTTTGCACTGTACTGGACATTTTTGTTGGCAATAATTTTAAGTTTAAGAATAAAAGAACAGAAGTTCTTAGAAATGGATAAAGCCGTACAAATTTCACAATACAAGTCTCTGCGAGAAGAAAAGTACAGAGTGCTAGATAAATGATCAATTCTAATCAGAAATAAAAACTGACATAAGCATGATCCCTAAACTAAACAACATATATTTTTTTGCCTGTGTGAGTTACAGCCAAGGAACAATTCAAAGGACATTCGAGATGGTTATTGTGGGCAAAAGCAGGCTTGTTTTCAAATCCTTCATTATGGTGTTCGAACAAAATGTGCCATCTCTCCAAACAAAAAAAAAGACAAAAGCTGAAGCTAACGCAGCCTTCAGGAAACCAATCTAAGGAAACTGAGACGTCTACTGCTGCAATCACTGATGCTATCCTCTATCTTTATTTTTTGTTTTCTTTATATACTGTATAAAACCATTCTATAACTCTTTATCTTCATTATCTTTATCTTCATTTATCTTTATCTTCATTATCTCTCTTTTCATTATAACTCATTCAATGTAATGAAGAATCATTTTTACAAAAACACTGCCAAAATTTTTTTCTAGCGTGGTGTGTCTGGTTTTCAACCATCACGATCCTTTTGTTGAAGCCATCTGGTACAACCATGAAAATATTTTGTCAGAAAGTTTTTAACTGCAGGCGCCTAAGAACCAGCCCCAGTTGTTTTCCTTCACTTTGGTGAAAGTTTCTATTGTCAAAATTTCTCTATTGCAAATAAAGAAAAACTAAATTAAAGAAATTAAAAAAAATAAATAAAGCCTCTCCATGTTACAGCACTGAGATGATGATGATGATGATGATGATGAGATGATCGGCATTGCAATGAGGCTTAAACCCTCAGCTGTTTCTCAAATACGAAATGTAAATAAAATACGCAATAAAGTGAAGTAACGTTTTCAATCACAGGAAAAACACGAGTACTGGAGAAGCCAAAAGTGAAATTCAAAAGTTTTAATGACTTTCCCAATATTTCCATAATGACAGCCAGGACAATACAAATAATTTGTTATTCTATGCCATGAAATTGCTAAACAACAATCAATATTTAGTATGAAGTCATTTATTCTTCAAAACCTGGGCATAGAGTCAAAAAGACCATAGGCACCTCTCTGGTGTCACTCGATTCGTGCCTGTTTGATTGCTTCCTGAAAATCAATCATGTACATTAATCTGCCACAGAAGTTCCTAATTCACTTGAGAATTCCTTGGTTTCAGCCATTTTTGCACAGACGTGGACACCACAGCTTCAGAAAAAGTAACAGTCCTGCCACACATTTGTTCCATCCATTAAATAAACCAGATGATTTTACTCGCTGAGGACAACTCGGACTAATGAGTGACATCACCAATTTTGTGCACAGGAAGAACTATAACACATGGCACGTGCAGTCTTAATACTTTTGGCCAGCACTGTATACAATACAAACAAACAATATAGCAGAGCTATCAAATATATACGTATATAGTATTTCCGCCCAAGAAAATCGAGTTTGTAGGTTTGTAATATATGTGAGATCATGTCCGGCACAGAAATGCAGCAAATATTGAAGGAACAATATTTGAAAGAACATCTGTTTGGCCAGGGTGCATCAGTACGCAGTAAGTGAGTCACATTTTGTTGTTGTGATATAAACATTACATGCTTAGTGACTAGGGCTGTGTGATATGGTCACATTTTTTTTAAAAACGTCTACTGATTGTCCTATGTCGTTTATATCAGCAATGTGGAAAAATCCTTTTTTTTTTTTTTTTTGCAGTAAAGAGATGCACCTTCCTTATATCTAGTCAATCGTGAGGCACCAGCTCAATGTAAACTTAAATTAAATTTAAAAAACACCCATGCAGATACAGGTCAAGAACTTCAGTTAATAAAAATGCACATCAAACATCAGAGAGAAGAAAACAATGTCATCTCTGTTGGTACTAGATGCTCTGGTTTGAGTCCAGACAAACTGAAGATCTCATCTAGCCTCGGGCTCCTGTTCTTGCCTGGCAGGAGTGGTACCTGATGCGATCGACTGCTGTTTGAGCCCACCCCAATTCACCTCAACGTTCGATATGCCATGCGGTCTAAGATGCTTTTCTGGTCCCCGTGGTCTCGGTTGTTCTCCTCAGATCGTTTTCATCAACAAGGTGTTTCAGCCTACTGACTCGCGATACAGGATGTTTTTGTTTTTGGCATGACTCTAGGGACAGTCTCTTCAGTTTCTGAAAGTCAGAGAAATCGCATTCTTTTCTCTCGTTGCCATGTTGAATATGATGGTTAACTGAAGATCCGGTCATATATCTGCATATTTTTTTGATCACATGATTTAAGGATTCAGATAAATGTGCAGCCATTCCTAATAAAGTGACAGGTGAGTGTACATCACTGAGGATGCTTGGAAGTGGTTTGAGTAAATCAGACCCTGACCACAAAAAAGTAATTTGTAAGGGAGAGCATTTCTGAGTGCAGTTGTTTTGAAAAAAAAAATAGTTTTATCAATTTTAGAAAAAACAACAAAATAAATAGCATTTCAAGCCTTAAAGTGGCAGCTAAGTAAGGCTATGTAATGAAGAAGCTTCGCCTTCTAAGCACACACTACTGCAAACTACTGTCTCAGGTTTCCACACACACACACACACACACACAGCAAGTCAACACACTGTATTTAAAGATTAGAGCTCAAATACCCCTCAGATAACCTACTTCTCATATTTTAAACTCCCTTTACTTCACACCTCCTGTGAATGCAGGGTTTCAAAGTATATGTAAATGAGTTACTGCTGAGCCACTTCCTGCCAGAGAACAGCAGACACGTGTCAGAGCAGAAGGGATCTACTTTTATGAGGTCACAATATGGGAAAAATCTAATTGGATTGTTTTGAAACCCCAGCCAATATATACACACACCAACACAGACACGCCTACTCACACATACATATACAGTGTACACACACACACACAGTATATACAGTATAGTGCCCTCCATAATTAATGGCACCCCTGGTTAAAATGTGTTTCAGTTTTGTTCTAAATAACTAAACAACCACAATGGACAAAAAAAGGAAATTCCAACTTTTAATTCAAGTGCATTTATTCAGTGGAAAAAAAATCCCACCTTAAGAAATGATTCATCAAATCATGAATTCCACAATTATTAGCACCCCCGATGTTTAATACTTTGTACAACCCCCTTTTGCCAACAAAACAGCACCTAATCTTCTCCTATAATGTTTCACAAGATTAGAGAACACAGAAAGAGAGGGATCTTCGACCATTCCTCTTTGCACAATTTCTCTAAATCATCCAGTGACCTGACTCCTCTCCTCTGCACTCTCCTCTTCAGCTCACTCCACAGGTTTTCAATGGGGTTGAGGTCTGGGGACTGAGATGGCCATGGGAGGAGCTTGATTCTGTGTGTGGTGAACCATTTCTGTGTAGATTTGGCCACATGTTTTGGGATATTATCTTGCTGAAAGACCCAGTGACGACCCATCTTCAGCTTTCGGGCAGAGGCCACCAGATTTTGCTTTAAAATGTCCTGGTATATACACACATACACACTATTGTAAATACAGTATAGCTACTACAAGGCACTAAGGCATGGCTAATTCTGAGGTAAATCATGCATCACCAGAGTAACAATACAGGCTTAATACATAATCGCCCAAGTGTCAAGCATACACCTGATCTAAATTTGATACGATTACTATTGTGTCTGTGTGTGATGTAGCATAAATAGGTATTGCCTGACTATGTGCTACAACGCATCGCGTTTAAGATTTGAGCTGAATGAGGAAGCAGAGACAGGCTTGGAACACTTTCCGTGGGTATTATTTATACTCCTCACACACATTTCAGCAACTGAGCGCCTAACACACACATACGCGCGCACACACACACATTCAGGACAGTGCTGATCAGCACTCTCTCTGGTTCTCGCTTTCTGCTCTGCAAGTGCAAAGAAACGTCATAAATAACTAAACTCACGGCAACATGCCACAGGTGAAAATCATTACGTGTTACGTGCTGGTTCAACCTGCTAATCTCAGTTCAGACGTGACACTCAGCCACACCCCGCCAACACAAACATTTGACGTCAGATGCTTAGCAGTATAAAAAGAAACCAAAGCTGCACATAAGAGAGCAACAAAACGAAACACCGGTGTGACATGCACGGCTGAAGTGGAGGGCTTTTATTATTATTTTGGTTGATAGCCGTGCTGTCGAGTCACTTCTCTCTGTACTGCTAGATGTAGGGGTGCTCCGATTGATCGGTCGCCGATCATAATCGGCCGATAACAGCTTAGTTTGTTATAGAAAAGCCGATCAGATGATGCAAAACTCGCGGGACAATTTTTTGCGCGCTGCTAAAATGGCTTCACCAGTCTGGCAGTTCTACGTGTTGGGTGAAAAAGACAATACATAGCAATCTGCAACCTGGGTAACAAGCCAATTCCACGAGGCGGGAAGCACCCAAAGCATTTTAACACCACGAACCTCATCAGACATTTGAAGGTTAGTCACGTAACTGAGTAAAGGAACACGAGCAGTTTTCAAAGTTGGCTCGCGCTAAGAGAACGGGAGAGTTCAGCAACTCGCGCGCTGCCACTCACTCAGCTGTCGGTAATTCCCCCATCTCACCTGCGCGGTAGCCGTAAATACGGTTCATCATTATTCACCGCGAGTTTTGGTGCTGTGATTGCGTTTCCATCTTTCCACACGAAGAATTAAACGTTTAACTTTTTGACAGTCCTCGCGGATGCTTGCGGACCTTGCAGCGACTCACGTCCTACTTGTCTGTTATTTCATTAAATTTTTTTACAATCTACAGTAAAGTTGTATTTGTCAAGCTCTAAGCTGTTCCCAATTACTAACCAAGCACAGGCTGCTATGTTTTAAGTTGACGTGTTGCACATGTTGCTTGCCAATAAATACAGTTGTCAATTCATGATATTCCACTTCTTGTAATTTACATTATTGTTAGATATAATTTAATAAATAATGCTACATGATAAGGCTTCACGTAGACCCTGTAATCGGTGATCGGCCGATACAACTTCTAGTGAGATCGGCCCCAAAAATCCTGATCGGAGCACCCCTAGCTAGATGTGTTTAAAAATCCTGCATTTTCCCACCAGTGTGCTGCGCGAGAGCTGATACCAGAGGCTTAAATGCTCCCATCCAGCAGACCTTCTGAGAATCTTCCATTTCGTGCTTGCTGCTCACTGTAATCTATAGCATTTGTATCCAAGAATATATAATATAATAGATATTCTTAATATAAAATAATACAAGAATATTTTTTTTAAAGAACGATAAATAACTTCAGAAGTTTTACCAGCTACGGTGAGTGACCTGTTAATGCAACTGAGAAACAAACAGTAAAGAAAGAAAAGAAAGAAAAAAAACTTTAACTTAAATATGCACATCCTTATGCTAACACTTACACTTTTATATACTTCTCAGAATACCATTCCGTGTAATTGCTTATATATATATATATACACATACACATACACACACACACACACACACTGGAACCTCGGATAGCGAGTAACTCGGTTTACGAGTGTTCCGCAAGACGAGCAAAGATTTTTAATATATTTTGACTTGCAAAACGAGCATGTCTTGGTTTACGAGTGCCGAGTTTTTTGACACCGACACACACACACTGACACACACTCTCTCTCGCCTTTACATCCCCCCCCTCCCCGGCTTCACACAGACACACACACTCTGCACTACACAGAAACTCTGCTCCGTCACAATTCTTTTCAAAGGTAAAGTGCTGGTTAATTGGTTTTATTTTTACCTTACAGCAGGGATTCCGTTAGTGTGCACTCAGTCAAGTGTCATTAGAGAGAGTGTCATTTTTCCTGTTAAAACAAGGTTTCCGTTGTGTGCGTGTTGTGAAACTTAAAAAGCGAGGTGGGGGGAGGGAGGAGGAGTTTTACTGTACAAGACAAGGCGAGGGAAAGGGCTAATTCCACACACACACACACACACACACACACACACAAAACGGAAACACTTATCTGTTGGGATTTATTTAAACTTTTTTTAAAGGTAAAGTGCAGGTTAATTTGTTTTATTTTTACTTTATATATTGTATTAATTATTTTTCTCTATTTATTTTTTTGGGCTGTGGAACGAAATTATTTGAGTTTTCATTATTTCTTATGGGAAGATTTTATTTTTTGTTTTACGGGTGTTTACGGGAACGAATTATGCTTGTAATCCAAGGTTCCACTATATATAAAATAAAATATACATATATAAACCTGCGTATGGTTGTGTCCGTGATAAATAAATTTCAACTTGAATTTATTTGAAGCATCTTACTTTTATTACAGAACTTGGGTAGGAGTCTATCGGCATGATGCATCTTGACTTGATTTTTCTCTCATTCTTTCTTGCAAAAGTGCTCCAGATCTGTGAGGTTGCAAGGGCATCTCCTGTGCACAGACGTCTTCAGGTCACCCAACAGACTTGCAGTTATATTGGGGTGTGGGTTCTGACTGGGTCATTCTAAAACTTTAATCTTCTTCTGGTGAAGTCATTGTTTTGTTGCTTTGGATGTATGCAGAAAGATTAAACTCTTCTATCAGATTCCTAAAGGTTATGTCCCGAATACTGTATATTTAGTATTAGTACTGTTCATAATCCCCCCCCACCCCCCCACTTTACTACTTCCCCAGTTCCAGCTAAAAATAAGCAGTACCAAAGAATAATGCCACGGCGCCCTTTAGGTGATGTGCTGTGTTATTTTTGTACTAAACAAACCTTTTGGAATTATAGCCAAAATGTTAAATATTGGTGTCATTAGACCAGAATAAATGTTTCCAAGAATTGATGTATATTTTTGCTAAATTTTGCCAGGCTCTGACGTTTTCTTCTCTTTATTAAAAAAGGCTTCTAGCCACCGTGCTCCACAGTCCAGACATGTGAAGATTAAGAAAGATGGTTGTCACATGTAATACACAACCAGTACTTGCCAAAAATTCCTGCAACTCCTTTAATCTTGCTGTAGGGATTTTGGCACCCTCTCTGACCAGGTTTCTTCTTGTCTTTTCAGCAGTTTTTGATGGGACATTCAGTTCTCTGTCTTCACTGAGTTCCATGGTATATTTAATGCGCTTTGTAAGCACTTTGCCGACCGTGGCTGTTGCTGTAAGATGCAAATAAGTAAATATCAGGCAAATGCTACTGAAACAGATGAACTTCAGTTGGGGAGTTGCTTTAATTGATGATTGATGGAAGGTGCGTCCTGATTAGTAGTTAACATGAGTTTTAATGTGATTGTTTATTCCTGGACACAGCCACATCTCCAGTTAGAAAAAGTGTGTGCAACCACATTACTTTAGTTTTTTTAGCTCAAAAGTTTTTAAATTGTTTTTTTTTTTTTTCAGTTTAGTTGTCCAAGGTATAGGGCACATTAAAGCTCTGAAATTATTTATTTTTGTCTCTTTTTCTACCTGAAAAAAAAACTGGCAGGATATGTAGACTATTTTGCACACATGTTTTTGGGAATTAAAACATTTCAACTGTTAATCACAATTAATCATCAGCGAAATTTTATAATGGGGACAATGTTAGCCGAGTCTGACTGACTATAAACAACCTGCCCCACACACACACACATACACACACAGATGAGCTTCAGGTTTAGTTAAGCTCTAGAGAGGTGTTAAAACCAAATCGAAACACAACAGCATTAAGACCTCAGACTTAACCACTAACTTAAGCCCTGACTTAAGCCCTATCCAGAGTGTCTATATCACTCACTCACTCACTCACTCACTCACTCACTCACTCACTCACTCACTCACTCACTCACTCACTCACTCAGTAAAACAGAGACAGGTTATACTCATGTCACGTTACATGCAATTCTGAAAAACATCAAACAAGTCCACTATAATGACTTTATTAATAAATTTGTCCTTTTATAGCTCATGAAAAGATTTTCTTCCCTCACAGAGAAGCAGCTTATTAAACAGACTTATTTTGAGAACCAATTTTTTTTTTTCTAAATGGAAAATGTGTTACAACTTCGCGGAATAATCACTATATACTGTACAGTACTGTGCAAAAGTATTGGGCCACCCCTCATTTCTTTATATTTAGCTTCCAAACTCAAACTTTTGCTGTATTTTTTATGTAGCCTTGAGAAATTGTTTTCTAGACTTCCTCAAGGACTTTTCTGCTCTCAGTAACCTGTGTATAGCTGAAGCATTTAAAAATAAATAAATAAATAAATAAATAATCTAATTTACGGCATAAACCAGTGAGAATCAGATGGCGACAGATGATCAGTATACTGGTGATGCGGAATGCTGAGGGGTTGGAACAGATGAGATTTTTGTTCTCATTTCTTTAATTCAATCTTCATTCTTTAATGTAATTTCTTCAAATTTAATTGAATCTAAATTTAACAAATGAGGGGTGGCGCAAGACCTTTGCACGGTACTATACATCAAGCCAACCCACATCATTTTTTACGATGAACAAGGCGTGGTGATCAACCGAGATGAAAAATTGTTCACGGTCTGTGCAGATGGTAACCATAAGCCGCGGCAGTGGAAAAGGCAGAATTGATATTACTGAATATGTTAGCACATGATGCCCTTAGAAGACAAACTATATTTAGAGACCAGTGTGATTTTTTTTTTTTACGGACAAAATTTATCTTCAGTGGTTCAGTTTGCCATAATATCAGGTCAGTTTTAAAATGCGTCATGGTTTGAGCTCCAGCGGCAGCAGAGAAAATCTGTCGATTAACTGTAATATCTTTTTTTGGGTCAAAGCATTTTCTTTTGAGCTCACTTGTACTGCGCCAGGTGGACGCCATAATTCACTGCCATCATTTATTTTCATTTTTAGATCTAAGCTGTAAAGATGCTCCTAAATTATATATTTTTTATTGTAAGTATTCCAAATTGTTCCTAAGAGAAAATTCTTCCTTTTCTTGCCTGTTCAGTAGCCACCTTGCACTTTCCTCACTCTGTCAACTTGCCTTTTTATGTAGCTCTGAGGGCGTTGTCGGCAAATGCAAATCACCTGCGACATACACACGGCTGGTAATTTATGGATGATTTCCATTTATTAGTATACACACGTGTGAATATGACCAGGAAACAAATCATTTGTAAAAAAAATTGTAAATCCGGTGTTAAATTTTAGTTTATTTTGGTTTACACAAACATTACTCAAAGCGTAGTGTTGGCTTCTTTACTTTTCAGAGAGGAAACACAAGAAGTCAAACAAACCTGAAAAAAAAACCTAGCAGATCCCATGAAAATGTGTTGCTGTGAACTATGATATTGATGCTGTCTGAAAGCCTGAGGTGTCATAAGGCCTCACCATACCCCATGCAAAGCCATGCAGCACATGAGAGATAAAGAACAGACCGCAAGTTACACAGCCGTGCAGAAAATCCCATCATTTAAGCTCGAGACCGTTAGCTTGCTGTCAAAACCAACAATCGGTAAGCATTCAATCATACCACCAACTGACTGTACACATTAGAGATGGGGAGTTTTTTTTTTTTCATTTAGTGCGCAAACATCCAACACATTTTTTATGCTACATTTATTTAATTTAGGCCTTTTTCTCCAAAATCGGAGGGCAAATTAGTCTCAAACCCACTCACTCTTAAGCCATTCTCAAACCACCACGTACGCTGAATAGTCTTAACTTGCGCAGTAGAAGCTGTGCGTGGCTGCATGCTCGAAACTGATCAACACATGCTACAGGTGGTACACTCTAAACTATTCACACACTGGCATCCTACGTGACAGAAGTGAATTATTTGTTAAGTTTGTTTAGAAATTATAATTACGGCAGATGACCGAGACATGTGCTGCTCAGTCAAAATGTTGCTTTTTGTTTAATTTAATTTTAGGTTAAATGATAAAGTCTTGTATTTGAAGATTGAAGTTTTTATTGTATAAATGCTACGCTTGGTTTTTAAGTGAGAAAACTAATGTTATACAGTAAGGACTGGGCTACATTTCATTACTCCTGTTAAATTCACATTTATAAAAACTTTCCAATTATGACATTTTTAAGAATTATTTTAAAGGTTCAAGGTGTTAAATTATAACACAATTGGAAAAATGTCATTTTGAATTTGGATACTAATAAAATAGTGACACTTCGTGATCGGCAATATTTACATAATCTTAACAATACCACCTAGGTATCATGATAATATTGTATCAGGTGGTGACTAGTGATTTCCATTCCTTGTAAACATTTTTAATAAACATCACTGTCCTACAGAGCAATAGTTGTATAATTAACCAAAGGTAATTTACTAAAATGTTAAGCAGCTCTTTTTACATAAGGTGCATCCTGTCACTGGAAATGTCAACACTGTAATGCCAATAATTCAACAAATACCCACAAGCCCATTTTGAGTAAGGAAAAATGCTATATTGTTTAAATATTGTGGAGTCTTAACCAGTTTCTTCTCCTGCACTCTTGCATCATAACTGGGAAACACATCGCAGCTGGAAATCTCCGAAATAAAACGTAAATTATCGCCCAAACACTAAGGGTTTTGGCGTCTTCTTATTTAGTGATGTAACATTTTTTATACAAAAGCAGAGCACTTAATATTCATTACTATTCACAACAGAAAAGGAAATGTTCATTTTTCAATAATATTCCATCAGCTGGTATCTTTTCACTGAAAATGCCCTTGAAAGTCACACTTTAGTCATGGCACTGAACAAACTTTTTAAGATGGAGCTTCATGGAAAACTATGTTACAGACAAAACTGTGACCTACAGTACTGTAACAGGTAGTGACAATGACGGATGTTTAGCATAGCAGAAGAAAGGGCAAAGATCTAATATCTATCAACAGCACAACAATAAAGTTTTTAAGGTTGAGCAATGTGTATAATTACATCGCATAGGAACTTAGACCTGATAGGCCAGAAATCTAACCAGAAATCTCAGTCTCTGAGAATTACCAATGCCTGTGGTGTTAAACTAAAAATGACAGGAAGTCATTTAGGAAGAAACTACGTTAAAAGGAAGTTAGGTCACAGTTTGACGTGTGGGGTGTGGGAAGGGCGTGAGTAATCCTCCTTCCTTAAGAATGAAAAAAAAAAAAGGCTGCAAGGTTGATTGTGACGCTATAAAAAGCAGCCTAATTTAGTTTAGAAAAGACTGAAAGGGAATACTGAGTAATGTTCATACAAGAATTGTACGTGTCTGTGAGCACAAACCAACTAAGAAGACAACCCGGTTCACTGCTCATATAGTTAGACATTTCCTTTGAGGACTACTGACAAAAAACTAATAAATCAATACCAGGCACTGTCTTTAAGCAGTGCTGTTAATGTCATTTCATTCATTTTTGTTGTTTATAATTGTTGTTTAGGATAGAAACCACTTTTCCTGCCACCCTTTTGCTCCACTTGCAAGTTACAGAACAGCAGTAGTAAGGCATGCATGCAGAGAAACACATTCTCCTGGTTAGTTACTCGTGCAGTGAAGAATAAGTGCGGAAAAGGACATGAATATGAATAGCCTTTGGTTGAGCATGATTAAACCTGATTAAACCTGCATTTTATTGATTAATTCATTCATCTTATATAGCGCTCATCTTCTACAGGGTCGGAGGGAGCCTGCAGCCTATCCCAGGAAACTTTATAAAGCACTTTGATGCCAGCTATCACTGAGCACTACTCTAGCACAGATGATGAGCACAGGTGACATGACTGAGCACCAGGGCATTGACACCTTTTAAAAGATTTGATCCCTCCGTCTGAAGATAGTCGTTTCTCTGGCAGTTACTTAAGGGGTCCGGTTACCTGATTGTCATTCACACATTACGGCAATTTGAAAACCTGCATGTCTTTGGACTGTGGGTGGAAAGCGGAGTACCCAGAGGAGACCCACCAAGCTCAGATAGAACATGCAAACTTCATGCACACAGACCCAGAGGTGGGAATTGAACTGTCAACCCTGAAAGAGACTTTATATACTCATCAACTACTACTTTTTATGCATCTTAATGTAAATGACCATGAGTGCGCGGTAAGCATGCATGCACCCTGACATCTTTGAGAATTGATGAATGAATAATCATGTGCATAAACGCGTCATTACGGTAAATTCTGACAGGTCTCAGGTGTGTACAGGCTCTAACCTGCTGCACCGACATACAGGAAACGGCGACAGTTTTATCTTACAACCCATAAAGCATATTTTCCAGATTTTGCCTATACTTTACCCGTGAGACGGTCAGGTCCGTCATGAGCTGCTCGAAGGCCCGCGTCTCCTCCGCTTGTTTCTGGTTATGCAACGCGATCTTCTCGCTGAACTTCCTCGGGTTAGAGGCGCTACTCGAGCCCGGGGATCCGGACATGATGAAGGCCGCAAGAGTTTAAACACCGACTTCCAAGCAAATAAAAAAACAAACAAATGTCCTCTGTCTGTGTGCTTGCAGTTTAAATCTTAAATATGTTTCAGCTGTCCTGCCATGGTTGACGTTTTTGTAAACCTGACATGCAAAGTATTAAAAAAAACAAATAAAATGTCCGAGAGTCAGAGACGTCAGCTGTCAAACCAAACTCAGTCCACAAGTCGGGAGATAAAATTTATTTTAGCCTTGATTAAAAGATTATATTATGTACTTGTATGAAATAGGCGTGAAAACAAAGCAGTGTTGTAGTATATAATGAGAAGTTAAATATAATTCAATAAATAACTTTTCAGCACTGCCTTGATTTGTTAGCCGGGTTAGCCCGCGCTAGTTAGCTAGCAACACCCCGTTAGCATGGTAGCTAACGCTAGTGTGTATCTGCATTATTATTATTTCCTCCATTAAGCTTTCCATGCAGCTGTCGGGATTATTTTTACGTAAAAATTATTATTATGAATTTGCAGTTGGTAAAAAAAAAAAAAGTATTATATCCGACACTTCGCTAAGCTTAGCTTTTCTGGCTTGAAAGCTAAACCTTAGCGCGTTCGCTAAAACAGCAGTTCAACTTGACAACTACAGTTAAGTGAGATACTTTATCCTCTGGGTGTTTTAGGGAAAATGTTTGAGAGTTTAAATGCTTTCAGGGAACTCCTTTAAACTGTTCAGCTAGCTTTCTGAGCCCGTCTGAAGCCTGGGGAGGCTAACAGCCCGCGCCGAGGCAGCGCACTGAGTCCTCACAGCTCAACTCCTTCCTTCTTATAGACGTCGAAGTAATTACGCGAGTAATTCAGAGGGTCATAGCCACCAATACACAACAATATTTCGACCCTAAACGTTTTTTTTTTTAACAAACAAACGAAAAGTTGTTTTGGTGTGGCTTGTTTTCGTGCGAAACTTTTCCGCAATTTCAACAAGTGGTCCGAGCCGCGCTGGGAGCACCGGGGCTAAGCCTGATTACGCATTCAGTAACTAATCAAATGAACAAAACCAAACTTCACCCTGCTGCTGAACTCAACACCACACTCTCATCACTGACTTCACACACACCGATGGTCTGCTCGTACACTCCGATCGAACGTCGCTGTCATCCGATAGTTTTATATATATATTTATATATTGCTATATATATTTAAAAACAAACAAACACTGAAGTGTCAGTTGTGTCAGATTGTCAAATCCCGGTCATCTGAAAAATCTCCTCGATCCTATTCACATCCATCCGCACTGGAGTTGATCTGGTGCAGGCTCCTCTTGCACAACGGGCTTGTTTGGTTTTTACTCCGATCTCCTAATCACCGAGTGAAAACAGCAGGGAAAAAAAAAATACACACACAAGCTCGCTTCAAAACTGGACGTCAATTTTAAAAACTTTGTCCACAAGACGGCAGTGCAGTTTCCTTAAAGAGACAGTACCGCTTAATAGTGAAGAGGCGTTCAGAGATGACTTTCACTCTTTCAATCACTCATCGTCTACAGCGCTTTGCACTGTGTTCTCTCTTTCATTTCGCTTTCTCTCTCTAGTGTGACTTTAGAAAACGCATGCATTTTTGTTTTATTTTAGTATGGCTGGGCGATGTACAGTATATACTTCCTAAGGTACTGTATGAGGCCATGACAGCGACAGCACGGTGGCCTCGCACCTGCAGGGTTCGATTCCCACCTTGGGTCTGGTACAATTGCATCCATATCTGATTTGATCGGCGCAGAGTAGGCCGTATCCCAAACGCAGAACGATTATATTCTCGCCGATCAGAATGAACCAGACTTTGGAAACGATCTTTGGGCCCTAATGTGAAAACTTCCCAAGCTTCCTGGAATAGATGAATGAATAAGTGTAGACATATTGCCAACCTTCCTGATTTTCCCGTTTTTCACTACTATCCTCTCCCGATTTCCTTCCGCTGTCCAATTTCTCCCGCATGTCTCCCAATTTATGAAAACGTCCCACCTTTCCTTTTTTGTCATCACAACCAGTGCATGCATGTGAATGCATGCATGAGTGTGTGTGTGTGTGTGCATGTGCTTGCCGTGCAGCATACTGTCAAACCTCTCACGACATCAACGTATCACTCACGTTCGCCGCCGTGAGACGACAAAAGTCGTCTCTTCGTTTCTCATGCAAATCCACCCTCTTCCCTGAGATGCTGGTTGAAATCTACAGTCATGTACAGAACATGACCCGTTTCGTCTGTGAAGTTGTGCCAGTTTTTACCTCTCTCCTCTCTCACACTCCTCACACAGCTTCTGCCCACTCTCCCTCTGCATCTGCCACTCTGTTAAAATATGCTACCACGCTAGTGTGAGCGGATAGCGTCATATTTAAAAGTAAAAAAATCGAGTGTGTGAAAATGCCATGTGTAAAATAAGAAAGCACATTTTAAGCTTAATTCACCCTGTGGAGCCTCAGAGTGGTTGTAGAGACAAAAATATATGTATAGAGAGAGAGATCGAGAGGCCATGCCTTACTACATAGATCACTCGTAAAGCTATACTGTATTTCATTTCTACATGAATTTGCATGCACAAGAAGTCCATGTTAAGATGTTCTGAGTAATAAACAATGCTATGACAAGCAAGCATTGATTATGTATTAATTATAAGTGAACATTTTCAAGGTCTTGGGTTTTTGTTTTGATGATTGCAGAAAAATCCAGCATCTCAAAAATCTGAGTATTTTATTTCGAGTTTGTAAATTACATAAATTCATACAGTATACTGTAAATACTGTATATCTCTCTGGTGCAGTACACACATGGGGAAGCCTGCTGACTTGACAGTTGTCCAGATGATCATCGACATCCTCCACAAGGACAGTAAGCCACATTTGACCATAAGGTGACCTGTAAGTAACAACAAAGTTTTGGGGTAATCAGTGTGGCATTAAGAAACCGTTTTCCCATGGCACTATGTTTTCTATTCTATTTAAAAAAAACATTTATTTCTGTTATGGTTATGGTATCTCTATTTTAAGACTATCCTCAAAATTCCCTTCTGTTTTTGAAAGAGGCTTTTTTTTTTTAGTTGGGTTCAGTCACTATTTAAATATCCATTCATTCATGCAGCTATCCAATCATGTTGCAGAAGTTATTAAGTTATTAAGATATTAACATGTACATAACTTCAGACAATGTTCACATCAAACACCAGAACACAACTCTGGAATGGTTGTTGATGCCAGAGGCTAGTTTGAGTATTTCTAAAACCGCTGGATCCCCTACTAGATTTTATCGCTCATCAGTCTGTAGGGTTTATTCAAAATATTGCAGAAAACAAAATCACCCACAGCAAAGAAAAAATCAGTTCTGTGGTTGGATTGCATCTGTAGTTCTGATACGAGCCGGAGGAGAAAAGACAGGATGGCTGTTGAGTACAGTACCTCACATAACCACTCTTTACAACCAGGATAAGCAGGAGAGCATCTCAGAATGAATAAAAACAGAAGACTTCATTATGTTCCACTCAAGGACATTAATATTAAGCTACCCGAGCTTATTCTGGATACAGTTTACAGGACTCGTAAGATCGATTTCAGCACTGAAGACATCTAGGGTGTACTGGACGTCAACCTCAAATGGACGGGACGGGATGGGACGGCCAGTCTTCTGAAGGAAGACGTTTGGGATATTGCTGAGAACCTCCTGAATCCGTGCCTCCACGTCCTCCGATGTGTCCTCCAGCATTTTCCAGGATGTCGGCTGGGACGAAGCGAACTTCGTGCACGTGATCTCCAAGAAGTCCAGATCTCACTCCATGCGAGTTTTTCCTGTGGGGCTACGCAAAGGACGAGACGTACAGGACAAAACCTGGCACACTGGAGAACTTGCAGGCAGCATACAGTATGTACATGGACAATTTGTTCTAATAAATTTATATTAGAAATATGGAATTTAACACCGTTACTTTTCACCGTGCCTGTACAGGATATTTAGCAAATTAGACAGCAATAGCAAAAAATACAAAAAACAAATAAAGAAGTCGTCACAACGGTCCGAATAATTTTACTTGTTTATTTATTTTCCAGCTGTACTTTGATTGTCCTATTAATTATCTTTATTTTTTTATTGCTCCCCGGGTTATTTCCCGCACCAGTATTTCTTTGGCAAAACTCTCACTATATACTGGTAGGTTTTTTTTATTTTTTTTATTACCATTTTACACATGTACGTAAGATCAGGCATTCAAGTGCTGTTCATCTGATTGCATCCAGTAAAACATTTGAAACACAATGATAATGAAATATTGAGACACCAGCCTACAATGCAATGATGCCATGCAGATAGATGTAGTAGTCAGACCCCACGATAGAGAACAGTCACCATAAACAGAACCGTTCGCTTTCAGGTTGTTTGCAAGGAAAAGAAAGGAGCGCTGATTTCAATGATCATGCAGCACTTACTGTACTGTACCTCTTTTGCTATTTTTCCCTTTTATTTCCCACAGTAATCGTAGTTCGTCGCAAATATAGGAGATGAAATGTTGAGAAAGACCGACACCACATTCTGCCTTGGCTGTCATGCTTCAGTAGGAATCTAAGAGCCCTGTTAAGATCGCTGATATATGAGCACTTAACACCCAACAGTTTATTCAAGTTAAGGCAGTGTAAAAACAAGTATAGAAAAAAAAATAGAAAGCTAAGGAATCCAAAAAAAAGGACGTAAACTTAAAAATTCATACAGCATCCGATAGTCGGGAGGGGACAGGTACATATATAGATAGATAGATAGATATCTTTTCCAATAAATTACAATTTGTGACAATACAATCCAGGTTTAAATTCCAGAACTCAGAGTTAGGTAGATGAATATTTTTGCTGTGATAAATATCATATTATTTGGGTTTGCACACGTCTTCCTATATGACAAATACTTTCCTGATGAGCAGACTCATAAAATTTAAACAGAACAAAACTCATTCTCTTTACATATTTCAAAGGATCCGATGCTCATGCAGGAACAATTTTCTGCAGGGCGAATTGAACCCTCGCAGACATATTTGCCCAATAACCGTTTCGAAACAATGAGAAAGACATTTCTAGGCACTGAAGAACGAAGAAGTCATCGACGCGTTTCATCAGAGAGAAGACTATTCGGAGTAGTGCAGGTGGATAACTGGACCGCAGGGCCTGGTGTTGTATGGTGTGGTACTGGGCATAGCTTGGCATGTAACAGTCTATAAAAGCCCTTCTCAGAGTCTCTTCTATTTGCCATAGAATTTCTTATTGAGCAGGAAAATGAGCAGGTTGACGTTGACGGTCGCTCGGTCGAAAAGCTTCATGACGGCCACGCCCTCGTACTGTAACTGCAGGAGATCCTGCGGATTCAAGAACGAGAAATTGATCTTACAATGAGGCTCTAAAGAATATCTATGTCTAAAGGAATATAAAAGCTATACTCGGTATTGTAACATTACATTACAGGTGCAAAATGGATAGAAAATATACAGTATAATGTTTATCTGCTATTTTTAAATTACAACAATATGATGAATACAAATAAAAAATTAAATCATGAAAAAAAACGGATTGAGAACTAAAAAAAAAAAATGTTTTGCTGTACACGTCTTATTTCTTATATCTTCAGTTTTCTGAAATAATAAGCACTTCTATGATGTAAATATCTATTTGATCTGGCTAACAGGAATCTGTCTTTGTGTGTGTGTGTGTGTGTGTGTGTGTGTGTGTGTGTGTGTGTGTGTGTGTGTGTGTGTGTGTGTGTGTGTGTATAATCTAGCACAGTTGTGCTTCTACAGGATGTAAAATGGAAATTAAAGAACAATCTTTACCTGGTATTCTAACATTAGCGTCTCCAAATGGACTCCCATAAACTTGGCTTTTACATCGAACACTCCCACGACCTCAGACGGAGAAATCTCAAAAATGACATTCTTGAATCTGTGAAAAATCGACAGAAGATAGATAGATGTGACGTATATTGTAGACTGTTCCTGGCATGTTTAATACACACGTAAAATCAGGCATAAGCTCACTGATTGGTTTGCAGATCCTCGATCTCAATCAGGACGCCCTTCTCATGCAGACGTGCTGCTGTGTATTTCTGTGAAGCCTGCTTGCTCTTCTTAGCCTTGTTTTCGCCAGGCTTCTTTGACACTCTAAGTAGAATAAAGACAAACCATAAGCTCAGAAGAGGAAAAAAAAAAGCCAGCCCTCTTTGGCTACTCTTCATGGTACAAGTGACATTGAACTAAATAAAAACGATGGAATTCACTTACTTTCCCTTGCTGGCCAGATTGTCCATGCAGGTCTTGATGTACTGATTGTAGTAGTCGATTTGGACGTTGTAGAAACTGGTCTTTGTGTTCAGAGCGGAATTGGTCTGCTGAAGCTTCACCAACTCTGCCTTTCTTCTCTGCCGATACCTCCTCTGATTTCTGATGTCCTGCACAAATAACACAACTTTCATGTTTACATTATGTTACCTGTTGTAGTACATATTATAGAATCTATATTAATTAAATTAAGGTTTTGCGTCCGAGAGGCCGCGTGGCCGTCGGTCCGAGAGGCCGCGTGGCCGTCGGTCCGAGAGGCCGCGTGGCCGTCGGTCCGAGAGGCCGCGTGGCCGTCGGTCCGAGAGGCCGCGTGGCCGTCGGTCCGAGAGGCCGCGTGGCCGTCGGTCCGAGAGAAAGTCTGGCCGTCGGTCCGAGAGAAAGTCTGGCCGTCTGTCTGGCCCTCTGTCTGGCCAGCCAGATTGTCACAGCATCAGGCAAAACTGGCTGGACAGAATTTAATGCAACTTTTGCAGTACTTGGATATCTACCTGAAGTTTAACCTGCACTATAATTGAATTCAAAAGTTGAGTAAAACTGAGCTTATAAAAGGTTATGTACCGGATGTAATAATCTACTTTAAAATAAGCTACTAATAATCTACTTGATCAATGTAAACAAAACACCTGCACCAATAGATATTAATTAGAAAATCTAAACCGAATATTTTGACTGGGTTTAGTTAATATTTTTAACACTGAAATAACAGCGCTGAAGTGGTTCAAGTTTTAAGACAAAACTTGATCTTTATCCAATCTACTTTTTCGATTTCTCATCCGTGATTCACTCTTTGATCACCGAACAGGGAGTGTATTTGGCTGACGATAAAAGAAACGCAACTTGGCGTAAACAAGGTGCTCAACCTTACAACATTTAATATCTTTGTATTAATAAGTTAGACAGTGTGTTCAACCTCAAATAATATCATCACTGATTACATTAAAGCTGATCAGATTATTTTTAGCTTTGACCTTTTAACTATTACAACAAACTCTTCTTTTACTTCCACTAGTATTTAATATAATTGTATATTTATTACTTTTACATAAATGGCATCTCAGATTTAAAAAAAATAGTCCTAGTATAGTTTAAATGCATTTCATTTTTAAAGGTTTAGTATTTAAATGCATTGTAATATTAAAACTCTTGGAGAGCACCTTTTCACATAATACATTTTTAAACCATAATTGTTTTTAATTCCACCGTGAAATGCATACTTAATTTGAAAAATAAGGGGACATGCATTTCCTCAGACTGATGATAAAATTATACATATACGGTCATTAAATTAGTGCATAAACAAAATAATTTTTTAAAAAGAAATCCTTAATTCCCAAAGGCATTAAATGTGTCTGAAACGGCACCTTAGCGATGTCATTGATCAGGTCCTGGTATCGGTTTTCTGGCTGTACTTTCCCCAGCTCTGCCAGCCTCTGCAGGTTGCTCTTAATCTTGTCCTTTTTGCCCTGCAGTGTCAGACTGTCGTCCACCACCGGTTTGGCCTGCTTCATCTTTTCGGGTGTCTTGGCGTCGCGGATGGCTCGCCTCTGCATTGCGCGCTGGTACTCCACCTCCTGTAGACCACACAAACCAATAACAGGGCATCAACGAACATATCTACCTGATTAAAATCAAGAGAGCGTATTCTCTTCCTGGTCTTTACCTGCTCTGGGGTTGCAGCAGTGTCCAGGATTTCGGACAGCGTTTCTCCTGGTTGGAATCGGATCACATCCACGATGAGCCTCTTGGTGCTGAAATGGAATGCAAATGATTTAAGAGCTTGGAACTCAGGACATTATCTTTTAACAAAAAAAATAAATCGAGAGTAGGATGTACTTGAGAAGGAGGGTCTTGGCGTCGGTTTCGGCGTTCACTTCCCCGGGGACGTCGAATTTGTTGGTGAGGGTTAGAGAGACCTCGGTCTTGCCCATCATGTCCTTGTTGGGGTCATCAGTCGGCAGTGGATTCTCTCCTGCAAGGGAAAAATCCCAGCTACAGTAAAACAGCTGCTCAGTTACAGTCATATTCTCATATATTTTTTCCTTTGCTTCAAGTCACTCACCTATCAAAGACTCGATGGTTGGCACCTCTCCCAAATCTTCCAGCAGCTCATGAATGGGATCGTTGTGCTCAGGAGCGATGGCGTCCTGGTGATCTAGCAAGAGCTGGGAGATGAAATGAAGATGAAATGTGAGATGGGGGAAAAAAAAAAAAAAAAAAAAAAGAAATAGCCTGAGAGTCATAAAAATAGATCATATGGGCAGTTATGAGTGCGAGTGCGCAAACACTGACCGTGTGTGTATTAATGATCTCGCCGATGGAGATGTAAATAACGGGCTTGCTGACGGTGATCAGGTCCGAGTACTGATCCACGTTGAATTTGTCCTCCAGTGACGGGACGTCACAAGCTGCCAGGAAGAAACGTCTGAGGAGGATATAGCAACACAAACATAACCAGTGAGGCTTCTGTACAACCCTTGTACTGGAACTATGAAAAGTATGACAGCACAGGGTTAATTGCGTACCTGAATTTCTGGTAGGAGTTTGTAAGGTACTCATTGATGGGGTTAAGGTGGGCGTTGTCTCCAAGGAACATTTTGTTTGAAGCGGCGTGTTGCAGCATTTTGGCGATGGAGCCCAGGTTTCGCCGCTGATCGGTGGTCAGCTGACCTCCGGCTGACATGTCGATGATGTCAAAAGCGTCGGGAGCCACGATGGCAGGGTTCATATAGCGATAATATAGCAGGTTTCCAACGATCTGAAATCGTACATACGCAATCAGACTTTTGCATGTTTTTCGGCAGGGCAGAGTAGAAAACGAGGCAGGGAGGCATGAGGGAGTGAAGGAGAGAAAGAGAGAGAGAGAGAGAGAGAGAGAGAGAGCGCGTGTGGCTCACCTTGTGTGCGCAGGTACGGAGAAGCGGAAGTCTCAAGAGAGGAGTGAAGGCAAAGGCAAAGGGACGGCTGGAGCCAGAAGAGACGGTGAGAGAGAGAGACAGAGAGCCAGACAAAGAGATAGAGGCAGCACTCAGCACGGAGTAAAGTGAGGAGACTGAAGCACGACAGCTGTGGTCCTCACAAGCACATGTTTCGAAAGGATCATTAAATACAGTATGTAATCCAATAATATACAGTAGAGATGGGCAGATGTACAGGAGTGTGGACACACCTTCCAGTTAAGCATAAGAGGCAGACACGTCTCAAAGGAGATTTTGGATGCATTCAGTAATTTTTTTTACAATGTAGAAAGAAATTAGAAGGTGTGTCCAAACTAATAGTATAAATCACCTAATCAAGTTTATGTTATGCTGATATTTTATATATCATATATAGGCATGCATGTACAGTACACAAGGGAGATTCCTACCTTTATTTCTCTCTATAATACCCTCCTACACTAATGCACTTATCCCAGGGTTTCACTAGTGCTTGGATACCCTCAACGTACAGTAGGACGTTTTCTCAGTACACCAAAGCCATGATTGAACTGCCTGCTTTACATCTGAAGTGCTGGCCTTCCAGGAACGCCTTTAATGGCCCAAACATGTGGAAATGCCTTCGAGCGAGGTCGCGACTGGACGTGGAATGTGCCTAGAACTCCCAGACAAGTTCCTGCAATATACAAGTGCTGCAGTCGGCAGGATTACCGTAGGTCAATGTGCATTGTCCTGCAAAAACTGAATGTCTTTGGTGAACAAACCAGGACATTTCTTCCCTGTTAAAGGAGTTCCTGGGATTCCGACGTGAAGTCGGTCATGGCTCCGGCGTCCTGCGAAAACATTCTACCGTGATGGTATCCAAGCACTAGTGAAACGCTGAGATAAGTGCAGTAGGGGATTACACGGAGAATAATATATATATATATTTTTTGGACTGTCATACCTGTATTCTGTTATTCAGAATTTTTTTTTAAGTTCTGGTATGGCTTGAATATAGTGTTTATACATCAACTGCAATATGCAATAACACTAGCGCTAGCAATTGTACAATAAAGGGGGAAAAAAAAGGGGTGAAAATGTTCAATACTTAAAACTTATTAGAAAAGTAGATCGTAGAACGCTAACTGGAAATGGTGCACTATTAAGCATGCAATGCATCCAAGCTCCTGTTGTGTTCTACTCTTTCTTCATTCATCATGTTAAAGTGGCACGACTCTGAATGAATACTGCGGATGAAAACGATACGTGCGTCTTGGAGGGGCGGTGGATGCAGATATGAAGCAGTTGCAGTAGATAAATGTGAACGGTCAAGATAGACAGGTCTAAGAATTATGTAAAGGATCGTGTGGTCATGTGAACGCAGCCTCAGATGGCTTCCTATTTACTGTGTGTGTTGGAGGCATATCTGATAATCCGTCTATTGGCAAAATGATTGTATTTTGATCTTGCATCCTTGATATCGTCCTTGCTGATGTTTTTCTTTCATGCAACAAACACATACCGTAGTGTTCCGTCCCTGGTAGTAGAACATTATAGCCTTTAATGAGCTGGTTTATTTATGGCCACTTAGCGTGCCTAGGGAATTTCTGTTATTAAAATAGCTTTTGTTGTTGTGTTTGTGTGCATCTGGTTCAAGTACTCGACCAGAAAATAACTTGATCCGCCCATCACTAGAAGTAATCAAATCCAGATTTAGTTAATATACAAAAAGAAAACTGGTTGAAGCAAGAAAACTTTGCGGCCTTTAAGAGAAACACGACCACCCAGGAAAAATGAAGCGAACGTTCACAACTATCAAAACATGGAAGCGACGATTGCGGACACAAACCTTCAAAAGCTCGTCCTCCGTGGCATCGGGAAACTTTTCATTGAGCGTATCCTTCAGTACTTTGGAAATGAAGCGCATCCCGTAGCTGTGGATGAATAAAGTCAGAGAGTGTAATACTGACACGTCCACACAGGTCAGGGTTCGACGAATCGAATCCACATTTAAAAGCTTTAAATATGCACATACTGCGCACTCGGATGGATACTTACGGGATTTTGTCGACGGAAACTATGATGGCTGACAGGAATTTGTCTGTCACTGTCCTCATGTTCTTAATGGAGGCCTCCAGGCGGTTTCGAACCTCTTCATGGCTCATGGCTTGTTCTGGCGTGACGTCATACGGCAGCTTGCTGTAAAAGACGACAGGTAAATAGATTTTAACTTGCGATACCACAGTAGCAACTTTCTTATAAGCACAAAGTTTCCGTATGCGTTATGGCTTCACGTGGTCATACTGAAATGTTCTGCTACATGCAAAAAATTTTGATCCATGCCCGTTTTTTTTTTTTTTTTCATATTTTGCTTCCTAAGAGCCAGGCTTTCTTTTCTTTTCTTATTATTTTTTTTAACGTAGACTTGAGGAATAGTTCTCCAGGCATCCTAAAGGACTTTTTGTCTCTCGTTTTTATATAATAAACATCATTTTATTACATTTTTCCATTTAATAATCCAGAGCTTTGCACAGTACTGTATATACAGTAAAAAGGTTTCTATTTTGCATGGATCTCACCCAGAAGTTTAATATCTGCTTATCCTTAAAGGTAATTATATACTTTTTCTTTTTTAAGAATATTATAGGCAGAAATACTCAATTTGAGCTAAAACATGATTTTTCTCCCTATTATTCAATAATATCAGAGGGGTTCTCATACACATATTTGATAACTCTCTCGCATCATTTCTGTTGTTATATCGACCTCTGGCACATAATCTAAGACTAGAAATGAATATGTTATTATAGGGATTCAACTTGTCAAAAGTTCCACAACATTACAAGTAACTACAAACGGACTGAAATTGTAATTTGTTCATTCATAAAAATAAAAAACTGACGGTGGTACTGAAGGAATGAAATACATTAAGCCACTTCGCATCAGACCATCGTTCACTAGTTTCCTAAAAAATAATAGGACATCCCATTTAATTTCATTCCCTCCATGGTGTCTGGTTGAATCAGGAGTCAAACTGCAAATGTAAAAACACATCATAAAGCATTTCGATACCTGGCCTCTCCAGTCTGAGACTCCATCTGATTCACCCAGGCCTTGTAAATATCCACTGGGTCGGTCTTGATGTTCAGCGTCTTGTCCTCCATGATCTCTTTCACGACCGGAGACAGGATCTGCCTCAGAGCGTTCTGACCACGAGCTCCTCTGTTGAAGCTCACCACCATTTTGATGACGGTGGGGTTTCCAGTTACGATCTCCTGGATCTGGTCCACTTTTGATCTGTTCAAATAGATTTAGAATTTCTTGTGACTCGAATGAAAGCAATGGATTCACGACGCCTACTGTAGTGCTAGAATTTCAGGTCGGGTATGAGGTCATGCCTGTCGGATCTTACTTGATTTCCTCTTGCAGTGCCGTTTTGAAGAGTTTGAGCAGCAGGTACTCTTCACGCTGGTTGGATGCGTAGTTGTATAGCGTGAAAATCACAGAGTCCATAAATTTAGTGGACTTGTTCTGGGGCATTTGGAAGATCAGCTTGGCCAGGTAGGTGGGATTAGTCTGAAGAATGAAGAGAAAACACGACGTTTTTGGCAAACAGTGGCAAACAGTATCTAAATAGCAACATAAGGGAGGACGTATACAATACCTGCAGAAGATAGAAAAGGTACTGATAGGCTTCCAGCTTGTCTCGCTTTTCTTTGCTGAGAGCCTTCAGGCCTCCCTTCTGCTTGTTCATCATCATGAGGTTGGACAGCTCGCCCTTGTTCTTCTTGGTCAGCCTCTTGCTGTGAGAGACGACCTCCTGCAGGGTGATCTTGTTCTTCACCAGAAGACCGATTTTGATGTCCATCAGGTTGAGGTCGTTCTCCAGCTGCTGGTTGGAGCGGATGTTAGTGATCACTTCCTCCCTTAGACGCATCAGTTCCAGCTCCTCCTGGAAGTCCTGGTCGCTGTGGTCCAGCAGGTGAACGAACTTGCGCACAACCGCCATCGGAGGATCGTCTGCATTGACTGAATGAGGAGAACGGATGATCAGGAGTTCCCTTAACTACTACAATGAACAGATTCCTACAGATCAGGTTATACAGTCTAAAGAAATCCTTAAAGAGATGGGGTGCTTACTGAGAGTCTTGTAGTCATCCCTCGCTTTGTTGGCCCGGATGAATGCCTGAATTTTCACCACTTCGTTAATCTGGGATTTCAAAAGATGTTTAAAGAAAACTTTAAGTTAAGGTTCCACATAATCATGAGGCAACATCAGAGGTGAGTTGCACACACATACTGTAGTAAAGACTGTATACAAAAATGGCAATTTCAGCTTTCAGGCCTACATACGGAAAAACAGTTACTCACGTGGTCTTTGAAATACTTCAGACGATCTCTGTACCTTTTACGAGCTTGTTGCATCCTAACCATCGACTGGATCTGAGATCGCAAGAATAATAGCACAAACATTGGCTCACTCTTGTAACCGCTTTCATCACTGACTGAAATCATTGTCCTTCAAGTCGCTCTCCTACTGCTTTTAAATCATACCTTAACAGCATCTTCAGTGTGATCCTTCAAGTACTGCTTTCTATCATTAAAAGCCTTGCGATCTTTGTATCCCTTCCAGTGGGCCTGTCAATCACAAAGTACCCATCAATTCATTGGCAGAGGCAAGCCATTCCTAGCATTGCTTAGATTCCTGATGAAGTGTGGTGGCTTGAGTCCAGGACTCACCTGGATGCGTCTGATGGCTGGATCCTGAGTCTCCAGGAAGCTGAGGCGCTCTTTTAGATTCCGTCTCACCAGGAAACCTCGGCACCGTGCTTGCATTTTAGCTATCAGACTCTCGTTAGCCAGCCACAGCTGCTCCCGGTTGTAGGCGGCAGTTACTCCCGATACGACAGACTGGACACGAACAGAGAGAAACGTGATAAGATATGGAAATACAAGATGACG
>QNUK01000031.1:647500-937500 GCA_013621035.1 Clarias magur | reverse complement strand
TCCAGAAGCTTCCTTCAATAACCACTTCCTGTCAGATGTCACAAGAACATCTGGAAGGCTCGGAGTATAAAATATCACACCCAGGAATCTCCACTCAGAAGATGGTCAGAGCTTTTTTAAAAAAATGCACAGTCTCATTCTGCTCGCGTGGAGGAGCAGAGTTGTGTCCTTTTAAGGCAGCGATGCAGTCATCAGTCTGTTATTTCCTACTGTTGTGAAAAAGTCGCATAAAGGAAGACCTTGTTTTCATAGCCGTTTTGCGTCGCGCATGATTAAGAAATTAGACCTTGCAACAATTTAGCCTCAAACTCGCACACAAGATATAAATCAGCGTTGGAAAAAAAACATACAAAAGACTGCATTTCCATGGAAAATGAGCAGGAACAGGCTTTTCCACACAAGTTTACCCCCCCACACATACACCACGACCACCAGCAAAAAAAGGGTGGGGGTATAGTCAGTAGCTTGTGCAAAACACCAGCAATCATTCAGCAAGCTAAATTTTCTCATTGCACCCACAGTGTGACTTTCACTCCTATGCCCCTAACAATCCTACATCTATATGATGTACTGCAACTTAATCAGGTAGAGAGGCGTTGCACGTTGAGAAACAGACTTTCACTTTCATTGAGTGCCAGCCTTGCGGTGACTTCATGCGTAAACATATTGAAAGCACACTATTTATAATACAAAAAAAAAGGCAACCAGGGCGATGTGGCGATGTGATAAATCCAATCTAATTATCAGATTACATTTAATCTTTAGATACTAGACTGTCCTTCGTCTGGGGGCGTTCATGAGCAATACCAGACATGAAGTAAAGAGGGGCTGAAGGAAAGCATGAGACAGCGAGTGTTAGTTATCCGTCTGAAGTCATGGGTTACTGTGTCATATGAAATGTGGAGTTAATAATAGAACAGCGCTCTACACAGATCCGCTCTGTGTGTCTGCGCAATAATAATGACCAGCTGTTATCACTTTGCTTTACACCATATATCACACATTTCAATCTGATTACATGAGATTTTAGACCAATAATCAGGCAATTTAGTGCACGTGACTGATAATTTCTCTTTTTTAAATGTTCCTACATGTAGAATATCCCTAATAAGTCACTAAGCTCAAGTCTGAACGGAAAAGAAATGAGCAAAAAGCAGACCATGTCTACGTCTGAATGACACGAAGATATGTTTGTGGAACTGTAAAAAGTACAGTGGGGAGAGCGAAGACTGGGGTTCTGGGCAGTTTCTCTTTTGCACAAGATATCTAGAAAGACATGATCTAGGGTAGAGAGGAGACAGGGAGGCGTGGCTGTACAAAACTACAAAACTCATTCATATTTATACACAAATGCTAGCTCTAAGCTATTTGATGTTTAAAAAATGCAATGTTTGAAAAAGCACAAATTACTGGAAAATGTAACCAACCAACCAACAGATTTTTTTTTATCACCATGCTGACAAATACCAATCTTCACGTACCCGAATGTTCCACTAATAACGGTAATAATAGGCCAATTAGAATAAAAATGCAACACCTCAAATGGAACACTCGAATCGTGATGTAAACTCTTGATAATCCGTTCAATACTGTCCATGTAAACACTTGATCCGATTGTTTCTGTTTTGCCTACAATATATTCCTGATTGGTAAACTCTCTCCCACCCAACAGTCTTTACTTACTGTAGGAAGGAACACTGATTGGTTAGATGCTTTAGTTCATATGGAAGGGGGAGCCAATCACAGACTAGACTGAATTTCTGCAACCAATCATAACGCAGCAGGCGGGACTTAACCGAAAAAGTTGGAAGAAATACGTGAAAATATTTTCGCAGCTTTTATCAGATCAGCTTCCATATGAACAGTGAAGTTATAATCTCTAACCGGAATAATTTCAATCAGATTGAAGAACTTTTGTTCAGGGAAACATAGCTAATGACTCTTACATTTGCTTACTTTTAAGTAATATTAAAAAAAACGTACGTGAGCTTTCTCTCTCCGTGCCTCCAGGAGTTTGTCGTAATAATGCTGAGCTATTGACGGGTCCACGTCGGTCAGCTTAGCCGCGGGGTGCTGCAGGGCCTCCAGAGTCTTCTTCGAGTCTCCCTCATCGAGAGCCTCATTGATCAGACCAATTGCGGCAATTCCTGAGCGCAGGTCACACCAGAAGATTGTTAAAGACTGGGACTAACGATGTTACCTGATCAGCTCATGGAGCGGAGTTTCTGTCTCACTCACTCTCATGCTCCTCCTGAATAGTGCTGTTGACTTGATCCACACACGCCTGGATGTCGTTCCATGTCAGATAATCGCTGCCTTCTTCTCGCGCTGCAGCCTTCAGACGCATCAACTCGTCCATGTACCTGAATATAAAAACAGATTTAGACTCCATTGTTTTGTAATCATGATGGAAGCATGTTCCTGACAAATTTAATTTGAAAGGGATCTATTATGTAAAAATTTTTTTTGCCATAGATCATCATATACAGTATACTGTATATATGACCTCATATATATCAAGAGACCCTTTCCCCTCTATGCTCAGCTTCATCCAACTCCAGCCAATTCTAAACGCTAACTTAGCACACTTTAGCTCTTAAGGAGGACCACCCCTCCGCCGAACGACCAGGTGCTGTGTCTCACCACGGCTGATGTGAGGAAAACTCTACGCAGAGTCAACCCACGTAAAGCTGCTGGACCAGACAACATCACAGGCAGAGTGCTCAGAGAAGGTGCAGATCAGCTGGCAGGTGTTCTCACCGACATATTCAACATCTCTCTGAGCACCACCATCGTCCCCGTGCCGAAGAAGTCTTTTGTGTCCTGTCTCAATGACTACCGCACTGTTGTACTCACACCCATCATCATGAAGTGCTTCGAGCGGCTCGTCATGAGACACATCAAGACCCTGCTGCCCCCCTCACTAGACCCCCTGCAGTTCGCGTATCGTCCAAACCGTTCAACGGACGACGCCATCTCCACCACACTCCACCTGGCACGGTCACATCTTGACAAGAAAGACACTTACGTCAGAATGCTGTACATAGACTTCAGTTCAGCATTCAACACAATCATCCCCCAACACCTGGTCGGGAGGCTGAGCTTGTTGGGCCTGAACACCTCCCTCTGTAAATGGATCCTGGACTTTCTGACCGAAAGACTTCAAGCAGTGCGGATCGGGAGCTACACCTCCAGCACCACCACACTGAGTACTGGGGTCCCCCAGGGCTGCGTGCTCAATCCCCTGCTGTTCACACTGCTGACACATGATTGTGTAGCGACACACAGCTCCAATCATATCAAGTTCGCTGATGACATGACCGTGGTGGGTCTCATCAGCAAGAACGACGAGTCAGCATACAGAGAGGAAGTGCAGAGGCTAACGGACTGGTGTAAAGACAACAACCTGGCTCTGAACGTCGATAAGACAAAAGAGATGGTTGTTGACTTCAGGAGGACACGGAGCAATCACTCTCCGCTCAGCATTGACGCTCTTCTGTGGAGATCGTCAAGAGCACAAAATTCCTGGGCGTCAACCTGGAGGAGAACCTCTCCTGGTCCCTCAACACCAGCTCTCTGCATAAGAAAGCCCAACAACGTCTTTTCTTCCTGAGAAGGCTGAGAAAGACACAGCTTCCACCACCGATCCTCACCACCTTCTATAGAGGAACTATTGAGAGCATCCTGAGCAGCTGCATCACTGTCTGGTTTGGGAATTGTACCATGTCAGACTGCAAGACCCTACAGCGGATAGTGAGGACAGTTGAGAAGATCATCGGGGTCTCTCTCCCTTCTATCGAAGACATTTACAGCACACGCTGCATCCGCAAAGCCACCAGCATTGTGGCTGACCGGACACATCCATCACACACACTCTTCACCCTCCTGCCATCTGGAAAAAGGTACCGAAGCATTCGGGCACTCACATCCAGACTGCGAAACAGTTTTTACCCGCAAGCCATCCGTCTCCTCAACACAAAGAGACTGGACTAATAAACACACACAAACACACACAAACACACACAAACACACACAAACACACACAAACACACACAAACACACACAAACACACACAAATCACTCAGACGAACTAAATAACATCTGGATTGAACTGAAACACACATGCACAATCACACTGATATACATCCATCTCAATCTGCTCATACCTACCTACCTGTGCTGCTCTTCGCAATTTTTTGCACAATATTTATTTGACTGCTATTTGCAAACAATACTCTTATTAAAATGTAAACTGTTTACTGCTGCTCTTCCCACTACCTCAATTCATACTTCATCAAAAAAAGTACTGTTATGTGTTACATTGTTGTGTCTGTCATGTACCTCGTTTGCACATTTGCACGTGCACTTTGTCTATTGTGTATTTTTGTATAGAAATTTGATAGTTCTTTTAGATTAACTTAAAAATGTAAAAATGTGTGTTGTAAATTTATATTGTTGCATGTATGTAGCACCCTGGTCCTGGAAGAACATTGTTTCGTTTCACTGTGTACTAACTGTATATGGTTGGAATGACCATAAAAGCCTACTTGACTTGACTTGCTAGCCACTAGCAGTTAGCAGCTAACCGAGCCTCATTTAACTTTTAGTGGTTTCTATATTATATATCACTAAATATTGAACATGCTCTCATGGATAATGGTCTTACATATTATCACCTTATTGTGTTTGTCATACATTGTTGCCTAAAAAGCTTGATAAGGTCCTGAACATGGATGTTTCTGGCCCTGCGCTCTAATTGGCTAGGAAAATGCACTTCCTCAAATTTTATCACAAACCATCATTATACTAGATAACCAGCATGGTTGTTGTGTGCCTCTGCTAAAATTAATGCTACATGTACAGTATAGCTGTACCATCAATCACGATCTCGATTCCTACATACATGCGAACTCAAATTGTTGTACACCGTGATTTTATTGCTGTTCGCTTACTGGCTCACTTACTTCATCAAACTCACACTTGGGTTGTGCTCAAACCGTATTTCCTGCACGTGCTCAATATCACAACATATGATCATAAACTTCTGATGACCTGTTTTTGATTGACTCTCTTTGAGGCTTTATGTGTCCCCTCAATGTGTATAAGGTGTCAAACACACCCCTATCTCAGCTACGCGGTTTGAATCCACCTGGTCTCACCGCGAGCCACAGCGAGTGACCACCTGGCGCTCCGTAATGGCTCGCTAGCGTACCGGCAAAAAATTAAACGTTTAATTTTACGTTTAAGATTAGAAACATAATCCAACTAAGCCAAAACGGTGACGAACCGTACTTATGGCCGCCGCGCGAAACCGCGTAGGGTTACATTTTCCTCTGTTGTTGCGTTTATCATGCCGCAAGTTGATTATGTATCCGTTATATTTTATCAGCATATGGTAAATGTCTCATGCTAGGGTTACATACAAACTAAAACACATACTACTGTCTGATCAGAGACAGGCACGTGTAGTTCTAATTGGGCTATAACTTAACGAGCTGTTACACAGAGACTCTGAGAACAGGGCGAACGCTGCAGAGGAGTTTACTGGAAATGTTTTAGGATTGAGCAATAAGCCCTTTGACAACAATAAATGATACACTGTAAACTATGTATTTAATACACCCTAGCACTGTTACATTTACCTTATGCTAATTATTATTATTATATAAACTAACACATTGATGAAGTTCTGTAGTTGCCCGAGTGTCCAAAAGTCATTACTGTTGTTAATATTCTATTTACATTTAACAACTTTTCACTTTATTTACATTAAAATAGGGAAAGGGGACTTTTATTTTAATACAAGCAAGTTAAAAGTCCTGTGCAGATGACACTTTTTGTTTCCTTAAGTGCAGTCAATGTTTTTTGTTGAGAGCTAAGAGAGCGAGAATCCTGATCTCAATGCCCATGGCGAAAACTCGTGATTCACATTTTTTCAAGAACCGTCCAGCCCTAGCTACATGTCTGCAAGATGTGATACTAAAACAGGGGTCAGGGTAGAATAATCCGAACAAAGCTCATCATTTATTTTTTTGCTGTGTACTGCTGACATTACATGCATATTTTAAATTCGGGTTCCTTTCTAGTGAATAGTGCTAATCTTGTAAATTTCAACATAAACATAATTAATTATACAGTCATAATTTGCGATAAGTTTAGAAGAAAAGTTTTAGAGCAATAACTATGCGTTTTAAGCCACTGTACAATAACGTGACTAATGTGTGTACCAAAATCACGACCATAAAAACGGCCCAATAGAGATCCATTCATTTTCTCCAAACGTATAATGCTGATTGCAGACGAACATATGAACAGTGCATCAATAATAACCTGTATATAAGTGGCTAAACAACACTTGCCTATTTATTCATCTTGCCTGAAGCAGTTATGGCACGAAAGGTCATGCATTTTTAACACCACCATCACAAAAGGACTAATATTAGTTATAAATGGATGTCAGCTATAGCCATGGATTTTACATTATATTTGCAGATGTTGGGTCTCGGCTCTTTTTATGATGGAACATCAGATGGTTTGGGACGAGAGACGAGGACATGCCCTAATGCTCGTGGCAGTATGAAGTATTCTCGGTACTGTGTGTGCAATAGCCAAATAGCAAATATTTTCCATCTGCCTGAGCACCCCCTCATGGCTAAGCAGGAAATCAAATAAAAGGTCAGTGTTGTTGCTTGCAAGAATAAAAACGCAGTGTTCTTTTTCTATACCCGTGAAAATGGTGAGAGGTGAGCAACCATGAGCAAAAGATAAATTTCATCATTTATAGTATGTTGGAAATGAATACTAGAATCCATGTTCTTAGAAGTACAGTAGATTACTGACAGGGATTTAACCAGGAACCAAGAAATTACATTAGATTTACAAGCAACTATTTTTCACTTAGCTTGTTACCGAGCGCTCTGTGCAGGCGGAGTGTGTCTCACCTCTGTGCATACTCTCCCTCCACATTGCTGAGGCCTGTAACCGAGCTGCTCAGCTGCTTCCATATAGCCCCTCTGTCTCCCAAATCCAGAGCCTCGTTTATCAGCACCACCGACGACAGCATCTCTACTGCGACCAGCAGCTCCGGGTGTGTCAGCGAACCCTGATCAACCGGACACGCACTTTATTCAGGACGACTGAACTTCTTTTAATCTTATTTTATGCACATACGTGTCCAGATTCTGACCTCTGGGCTTTGCTGCTGCAGGCTGAAGAGTTCTCTCTGGTAGAGCTCAGCGGCTCTGGGGTGGACTGTCGGGAGCTGAGCGTCTGGATTCATCAGCTCGTTCACAGTTTCCTCGGCAACACCTTTCCTGATGGCGGCGTTGATCCGCGTTACAGCCTGAAGCACTGAGAAAGACGTTCTGTTATTGTACAATAACACGCACTTGGATTGAACACAAATTAATAATATGACCAAGTTTGACCCTAATGGCTTCCCATAATTGTAGCCTGTTACCTGGCAGTATGTTATAATGGCATATGTAATGCGGATAATAAGATGACTAAGAAAACACTGGTGTACTTGCCAAACGGCCAGTTTCATTCTAAAAAATTTCTAGATGAACTTTTGGATATAATCAAAGTTTTGAGTGTGCTTGAGCTATCTTCAAGGGGAAATATTTTATATAAGGGGAATACATTAGACGCAAGATGCGGAAGCAGTGGCTCAGGTGGATAAGGCTCTAGGTTGTTGATTTTCTGATCTGAGGATCCGGGGTCGAGCCGCACCCCATACCACCCAGCCAATGCATGCAATGCCGGTCCCATTTGGAAGAGATTTGAATTGAACATTTGTTAAGTATTAAATGGCTGAGATATTATAAAACTGCACGATCCGTTTCCTCTAATCAGTTCGCCATGAATTTCTTTATTCCAACACTGCACGTTTATAGTACAAATAAATCTAAATATTTGTGATCAATCATGATTAATCAGATTATGACTGAGAAAATCATCCAGTCCATACTTCTCTGATAGCTTTCCGCGACATTATTAGCCGCGTCCACGCCGCTCTGTAGCTCCTCTTTGGTCAGCGACTCTCCTGGGGTGTTCTGGAACAGCAGCAACCGAAAGATCAGATTTCTTGACCAGAAGTTAAGAAACGACTACATAATCAGCCGAGCTCTATTCTCGCTCCACTACCTGCTCCTTAGCGTCGCGGTCTGCCACGAGCTGTTTCAGGTACCAGCCTTTGTTCTTTGACTTAAGGGACTGCAGACCCAACGCTGGGGTTGAAAGCGCCTGGTAGAGCTTGTCCTCATCGGCACCGAATAGCGCCTGGTCCACTGAACTCAGGGAATTGGACACTGAAACAGAGAACACATACTGTAAGGGGATCAGGGTGGACGGCTGATATCAAGATGACTAAATTGTGCATAAAAAAAGAGCTTACAGTTAACTTTATTAACATTGCCCTGAATTTCAGCCTGGGTGAGCAGCTCCTCGTAGACATCCCTTTCCGCATCCTCGTTCTCTCCGATCTACAGCGGACACAGGGCTTAAGGTCTTATGCAACAGCAGGATGACTAGATCAGGAAGGTTTATGCTTTAAGCTCGTGCATGTGGTTACGTTTAACATCTCGTACCCTTTTTCTGGAATTGGCGACTTTCTCAGCTTTGGCTTGGAACAGCGTGTCTTGGTAGTGCTGAGCGGCTTTCTCGTCCAGGTTCAGCAGCATGGCGTTGGGGTTCCTCATGGCTGCCAGGGTGCCTGCAGGTTCTCCATGATCGATGGCGTCATTGATGGCGATCACTGCAGCGTGCACTGGATCAGAACAATACAGCATGACGCTCAAAACCGGTTTGATAATTGCTCGCTTTCCTAACTTCCTGGCCTTACTTCCTGCGGTTTAGTCAGAGTGTGAATTATACACAACCTGTACAGAGTATAAATAGCTATTCAGGACACTTAAGCTTAAAAATATAACCTTTAACAATGGGTCAGCATTGTGAAAAAAATTATTATTATTGCGATGCAACGCTTTAGCGAACGCTTTTTGTCTGTTGTTAACACAATGAAATGAGCTTCCATGAATGTACTACTTGCATGCGATCGCTGTTCCTGAAACAACTTTCAGGTTTAGTAAAGGGTTTGGATCTCCATTTAATCGACCATAATATCCTCCATCATCATCAGATCTAATATAATCTGAGCAGCTTCTGGGTGCACTCAGTTGTAATACATATATCCATCAGATGTCAAACACTGGCCAAAGAGTTATGTCAAGTGTAACAGGAACGCTCTGCCTTCCGGGGCCCGAGCAGCTCATGGCTCTTTTTATCTCCTTGTACTTGATCATCATTAGCTCATCCGGTATATCAAGTAAAGCTTACAGGCTGCCTCGTCGACAGATAACTCGTTAGCCAGGATCCCGCCGATTTTGCTGAAAGCTGGCATCTGAATGTTGTACTTCTCCAGCTCGATTTTCATGTTGTTAATCTCCTCCTCTGAAACACAGAAATCAGACATACACATGTTGGTTCCAGACAAAACACAGGGGCTACACGACCTATTTTTAACTACAGATTACGTTTTTACATAAGGTCATGCGCGTCATGCTTCATTTTTCCACCCTCAAGGTGCACGGGCCGATCTTGGACCCAAGTTTTGAACCGTTTTAGACTTTTCCATCAGCAAAGGGAACAAAAAAAGCAAACACCTGTTAGTTGGTTGTTTATGGCCAAGCCTCTGGAAATTGCTATTTGTTTCCAGATTCCTTACTAATGCTAATTTATTACTAGCTCCCTGAATGGAAAAAAGGTCATGTAAACATATTGGATATTTTTCCCCCCTGGTAATGAGGGCTGGACATTGTTCTCAGCATGTGTGTTAAATCATGATTCCCTGCCATGAGCTTGGCAGCTTGATCGGGTTGGCTGAAGCGACAGGAAAAGCTCACACAATCGCTAATGGCTTATACACTCCCAAATTCCACTGGAGTTCTCCAAGCCTTCCTGCTTGTGCATGTGGCTAGAAAACAACTTCTGAAGCACTATGCGAGTGTGTGTGTGTGTGTGTGTGTGTGTGTGTGTGTGTGTGTGAGTGTGAGTGTGTGTGAGTGTGAGTGTGAGTGAGTGTGTGAGTGTGTGAGTGTGTGGTGGGGTTCACTCACCTGTGAAGGCCACCTTGCCATACAGGTCAGCGATCTGTGGGGCTAAGCCAAGCTTGAACAGGTACAGGCTGTAAAAACATTTTTTTTAAAAAGTCTGAATTACAGGAAATGGCCCGTTTTATTTCTGTAAGTGCTCGACAGGAATTAATCACTGTATGCAGCGATGCATGCCTTTCGACTTTGCAAACTAGCTTGAGTTTGTGCAATAGGAAGCGCTGCATTCGTGTTCCACAGGGGGCCGTATACAAGAGAAAGAAAAGAACAAAACAAACTACAATACGGCGAGATGCAGATCTGCTCCAAACCTCGTTTGAGCCCGCAGCAGACCCTGGCCGACCGCTCGCTCTGCTACGCTGTGCGACTTCCTGCTTCTGCGAGGTAAGATTTACGGCCTGTGGACCGCCTGTTCTCTAAGCGCAGGACAGGAATGTACTGTTAAAACCACCACGGCTTTTCCACTGGAACCCACTATTAAAACGTACGGCACATCCCCTGATGAGCGAAGCCTGAATTCGTCCAGCAACGTGAACGCTCCCTTTGCCAAGCAGTCCAGTTAATCATTAGATTGGAGTGAAATCGTTATCTGATAATGGCAAGTTTGTTGGCTTTTGATCTCACGAGACAATGATGCAAAAAAGTTTAATTGTTCTGAGGAACAGTACTGGGAAACACCTTGCTGATAAAAGTGAATAGAATAGCTTGTTCTTCATATACTCGACTAAGCGCTCTTTACAACTGTGGTGAACTGAAAAGGATCTCAGAATGCATGAATCTTCAGTCTACGTTTACACGGTCAGTTAAATGTGACCCAATTCTGATTTTTTGCTCATATGTGACACATATCGGATATTTTCTATGTCCGTGTGAACAGGAAAAAAAACAAGATCGGTTTCAGGCCTCCTTCATATGTGGAAGGATGCATACGATATAAATCAGATATGTGCTAATGTGATTGTCGTGTAAACAAACAGATCGGATTTTCCGAGGCATCGCGTTCTGTACGTCATTAGAACTGCGACTTCTTCCACTGCGCGCTGAACAGCTCAATTCTGCACGTGCAGGGTCTACCCTGCTCGCTCAACATGTTCTCAACATGTTCGCACGCTCGCTCGACTTCGTCCAGTGCTACAAAACTGCCACAAAACAAGCCAATCACAGACTTCCACACAACGCTTCTGATTGGCTGTTCCTTCTCTATCAGTGTGGCAGTTTTGTAACTCTGGACAGAGTCAAGCGCGCGCGGAGAACATGTTGAGCGAGCAGACGCACTGCATGCGTAGAATTGAGCTACCGAGTCCCTTTAAGTATGCGCAATGTTTCAGACGGTATGGCAAGTGTAAAAACTTGAATCGGATATGGTTCATAACTGAAAGAACGTGTAAACAGACGGTCAGAAAAATCAGATATAGGCAACAAATCAGAATTGGGCATCGCGATCTGCAGTGTACATGGGGCTTTAAAGACGTTGGGTTAGAGAAGGCTGGGTTTTCTTCTTCTTAACTTTCGCAACATTTGTGTAAACTAGAGCTTTATTATCATGGGTGGAAAATCTTAATATCAAACTGGCACATTGGGCAGTGCACACGTGATGATAAAGGGTCGAATGACTTCATTTCATAAGAATTCAGCCTGAACTCTAAACCAGTTTTAACAAACCTATTTGTGTTAGTAGTACAAACGCCACTCATCAGAAGAAATAGTGTGTGTCCCAACAACCACATAGTGTGAATCCGGAGCGGTGTACGTGTGTGAATATCATCATGTGCTGTACCTGAGTGCATGGATGCAGTAGATGCAGCGTGGCATGTTCTTCCTGTCGTAGATATCTGTGGTCTCAGGATAGAAAATCTAAGGGGGGGAGGGGGGGAGACAAGAAAGCCTGGGAATGAGCACTTTGCTGATCTTACGCCGAGAGCTCGCTATTGTCATGACACAAACGGTGAGGTTTTAGGCGAGTTGGATCATGTTCTAGACGACTCTGTGGGCAGATATGCATTGTGTGAAGGGTTGTTATCCATGGAACTGGGGCTGGGTGTTTCAGTTCAAACCAATGCAGGATTCGGAGCACAGACATACTGTATGCACGAGATGTACGTTTTAACATATATAGTGTAGCATAAGCATATATACAGTATGCAACATTTGAAAATATTAAAAAAAAGGCAAAAAAGGACAATTAACACGCAACCAGGCTACGTGCGTGGACTACTGGTTGCAGGGTGGGGCCGCTACGGTTCGGACTTCATTATCTGGTGTATAACCTGGACGCTGGGTCGGCGGCCTTGGGCTCTTTGCCTGCAGTGCACTGGGTGTTCTGGCGCCTTTCTATCATTGTCAGTATTGGCTTTTTCTGGGATTTGTACTATATTATAGGCTTTCCTGTTGGATCAAGTCTTGGGAGTCCATAATCCGGTTACCAGTTTACTGGTATATGATTGATAATCAGCGTTAATGTAACTAGGTTTAAGTTGACAAAGTCATCGTCAAGTTTGAAATTGGGGCCAAGTACTAAATATCCAAACACCTAAAACATGGGAACATATAATTCATCATGCATACATACAGTACATAGCGTGCTTAAGGTGCAAGTGGAAAATGGTAAACAAATAAATAACGGCTCATTTTAAGTTTTTTTGCGTGGAAAAAAAAAAAAAGCTCTGGATTTGCTTTTTTTTATTTATTGTTTTTTAAAAAATTTTTTTTGCATGACCCAGAAATCTTGACTTGTTTCCTCACGTGTTGTGTTTAATTTCATTCATTACTATTCTGTATTTGAACAGCATGGGGATTTTCAGGCCATTTAAGGAAGCCAGTTCTCGGTCTTAACGCTATAAACAACAGTATAATATTTAAAGTCATAATTGCCTTTCGATTTTAGAGGTCACTTCAGGACGCCGCTAAAAATGTATTTGAATGATTTGTAACTAGGCACAACGTGGGCCTTGAACAGTTATATGGGTGCAAAAACAGTGACCATCTCTTGGCTGAGAAAAAGGTTGCAACTGATTCATTTCGAGTGTTCATTTCATTTTGTGCAAGGTTGTGCAACGTCTTGGGGCAACTTCGGGCTTTTTAATGCTGGAGTAACATGTTGCTTCTTCGTAATCAGCGAGAACACAATGCAGTCTTTTATAATGGCGTCTGGATTTCCAGATGAGTAAAATAATAATGCAGTCACTAAGCATTTTTCTGTTTCCTGTATTAAACTCGTTTGCCAAGCTACACCAAAGTTTGTTTAGAGCTGGCAGTGTGACATTTCCCGAACACTACAGCCCGTTGTGCGAGTCAGTTGAGCGTTTCAACATGCCGTCACCATGACCTACTGTTTTATCTATTCAACTGGGAATAGCTCAGCCCCTTTTCCAAAGAGATACTCCACGCTTCTTACCTTGGGAAGGCCTTTATCAGCCATAGCGTTCAGCCACTGGATCACATTGTCTGTGTGCCTGAAGTGAAGCCCAGTTGCCTACAAGTATAGTATGACAAGAAAAAAAGAAAAAAGAAAAGGCATAAATTCCTCAAGTCTGATATCACTGGTATGCTGTCACCTCCTTGAATTTTTTCCCCCGCAGCTTTCACCTTGTAGCGCGTTTGTTCACGGTCATAGATCCTCTTCAAGGAGACGACTTGTGGGGCGAAGAAGTTGCCAAGCTTTGCCAGGTAGACGCCATTTCGCAGGCCTTCCTCCAGTTCGGTGGTGGGGGGAAGCTCCTCATCCAAACAGGCCTCCATCCAGCTACACACACACACACACACACACACACACAGGGTAAGAGTGAAAATTCGGACCGACGCCAATAATAAGAGGAAAAAAGTCATTTAAATAACAGGCTTGAAAGCTTAAGGCTTTAACAGTCAGCTTGGAGTGTGAGAAATATAAACTGTGTTGGTTTGTGAGGATCGGATTACATTAATGCACTTGGAACATTTGCTCATTGGAACCGCTTCTGAAACTAGCATGTGGCAAATTACTAATAGCTTTCCTGATGATTTTAGCAAGTCTTAATTATGTCACAACATACAGTACTGTGGAAAATTCTTGAGCCACACCTCATTTCTTCACATTTTGCTATGACCATATACAGAGCCAGACTTTCCTGTATTTTAATATAGTCTTGAGGAACATCTAACGTGAATCTAAGGCGTGAATCAGTGAGAAACGGATGCGGATGATGACGGATGATCGTGTCGGCGATTAGTACAATGGTGATGCCGAATGCTGACAGACGAGACGGGAAACGAGGTCGCTGCTGAAGCTGTTCGGCACTTCGCAGTTCCGCGTAAAACATTTGTTCCCCATTTCTTTAAATCATGATCATTAATTTTAATATGAAGAACTGATGTAAGACTTTTAAAACACTTTTCTATGTACGTTGAAATGCTTTCAAGTGAGACTCGGACACTGCAAATAACATTAAAGCACAAAATATTCAAAATCACAAGAGAACCAAAAAGCAGTCAAGTAAATCAGGCGTTAAGAACACAACACACCTGGACAGAAAGGGAAACATATTTGCCCTCACTATAACCCTTCACCAAATGTCATCCATGCACATTTCATTATCTGAACATTCCTGCAGCCTTATTCGTCTTAGTCTGAATTCTTAGCATTTGTTTACTGAGGTAGTAAACAGACCTCGACTGAGATGTCGCATCATATTATGTTATATTACAGTGAAAATGTGAGAGCCTTGTGGTTTAGTCTGAACTGGATCCCTTATCTAATGGTAGTTTGATTATTATTATTATTTGCATATAAATGCATTACAATAGTCATTACAAGTTCTGATGCTCTGCACACAGACTGTGAAGCTCATCATCCAGAAAGTGCTCCTTCAAACACTTAACACTTGTAAACACTGTAAGGAAAAAAAAGTTCCGTTCCATGCATTCCAAAGTTCAGCCGAGGCTCATCTGAAGCTTATGCAGCCGCACTGAGCTAAATCAAGTGAACATCTTTCAAACTTATAATTCATTTAGCACAAATTTGACCCTTTTCGTTATGCACAACAATGCATTAATCGTTCGCAAACTATCCACATGGACTAAAATGTTGTTCCTTTGTTTATATAAAACACATTTTATATTATTTCTTAAAAAAAAAAAAAGTTAACTCAGATGATGTATTTTGTTCTACCTCAAATTCCATTTATTTCACCCCTCCTCCAAACTCGCCGTTTCAGTGTGTATGTTAATGAGCCACTGTTGCTGAGCCACGCCTCCTATAAAACAGCACAGCTGAGCAAAAAAAAAAAACTGGGGGGGAAGGGTATCTTCTTATACGAAGTCATATTAGGGGCAAAAAAATTTTTGTCTTGTTTATGTATTGGGACAAACATGAAAGTGACATACACTTTTTATGTATTTGTACACACAAAGAAAAAAAAAAGTTAAAAAAGGTCAATTTTGCATAATAATAGGTGCCCTTTTGCTGGTTCCTCAATTGATATTTTTTTCAAATCTAATCATTTTAAACTTTTAGAACATGTGTCGGTCACGAATGAATCAGACCGATGAAACTATACACGTAAACAGTTTCGGAACAATTTTACAATATTGCACAAGTGCTGAATCAGCCAGAAAACACACCAACCAACATTTCTGTTCAACTAGAGGGAAAGTACTGAGAATGTATAAATAAAAAAATAGTTTCTTTATTCCACAAAGTATAAAAATATGTAAAAGGAACCTTGTACATGTGAACTGATTTATGCGTTTGCGCATTTAAAAGGAACGCTCCAAAGGTTTATAGCGTTTATAAAACAACATGTGCATCTACCGCAATAAATGTTGATATGACAAAGGAATGAAGCATTTTACTCCAACCTGATGGAAAGTTATTCATTTCACAAAAGGGCGGCACTAATTGCAGGTATGAACTAAAGAACTAAACAAAGAAAACCATCAGGCCACACACGCCATCAGACAGGTCCAAGGGGTAATTCGAGACGAGCATTTCGTTATGTTGCTTTGTACCGCACTTGCAAAGAATTAAGAAAAGCTTGGGTGAAATATACAGTAACTGAAATAGAATCTTTTTTTTAATCCTTTTTAAAAGACAAAGACTTATTTTATTTCTGAAAGTTTCATGTAATTTAAAGCGACTTCTTAATTATGTAATTTTAAATGGGTTATAATATGTAAGTCACACACAAATACATGTATTTATACAGACATTAGTTACAGCTGTGAGTTGCTTTAAGAATGTGGAAACGTGAACAATTTCAGTTATTTACGCTCACACACAGTCAGCTGTTTACCATTAGGTTGCTGACAAGTGTGCAAGCTCTCCTTTGGGCAAACTGATGCCACTCTGCCTGTAAAAAAAAAAAAAATGCAAACTATTTTGCCCCTCCTCTCCTTTCCCCAGAAGGGATCTTCTTTTCCGCTTCTCAGCTCTAACGAGTCTCGCATGCACCGACTTCAGAACGACGCCTCTTTTCGCCAGACTTTTCTACAGTAAATGCACAGACTTGGACCGTTTTACTCATCAGGTCTCCGAAGCACCCTGGTCTTCTCACACAGACTCCACATTCAGAAAAGGTGTCTCCCGGCTTTTCAGCTCCACTGGAAACAGTCGTCCTTTCACTTTCCCACGCTGACATTGACATTCTAATGGGATTTTATGAGGACCACGCCTGTCTTGACCCACACACGCCCATTTATGAGTCACTGCCCGTGAGCACGACTACGGAACGTCGACAGTTTGATTTCCAACATGAAGACACGTGCCAGGAGTTACAGCTCAGGCTGGGGATGTTTCTAATTACTGCACGTCTGCGGGGCTGACTGGTGGAGAACGAGATCAGAGGAGACAATGCTAAGCGTCGCTGCGACTCTACATCTGGCCGGTGGCTTCCTTTTTGTGTGCAGCAGGAAAGCATAAGTCACACAGTTCAGGGGTCAATCTAATAGGAAGGAGCTCTAAGCGATGAGTGTGTCGGTCGAGGATTTTGCTCAAGTTGTCATTTACTGAAGTATTCATATAGTAATCTCACTGCACACAAGAGTGACACTGTTCATCGGCCCCCTCTCGGCTCTCGAGCATGCCACGGCCGCAGAGCACAAACAGTCATTTCCATGATTATGTAACACGTCAAAGGCTGTGGTGTATCTACTCACTCTACCACTCGCAGCACAGTGTAAGCGAGGGATGGAGACGCAGGAAAAAGTATAATTATGGTGACCATCCAAGCCTTCTGATTGTGCAGAATAACATTATGAGAATAAAAACTAACTTTATTTCTCTATACAATTCACAAGTAATTACAAGTCCCGGTTTGACTTGAACACCCTTTGTTCCATAGAAATGTGATGAGATTGCTATACAAGCATAGAGCTTAATACAGTTTAAGAGACGGGTGTGTCTCTATCTGGGTCTTCATACAAGTGGACATGTGAGGAGAAGCAAATCTGTGGCAAGAGTTATCTGACTATAGTGAAATATCGAGGCAGGAGACGCGCCCGTCCCTCTGACTCGCCGACTCGATCCCCTCTCCTTTTTCGTTCTCCTAAGTTTAGGACTGAAGCTCAACTGAAAGCTTCGCACCGTCTAAGTGGAAATTGCGATTGCGAGAAAAACCCAGGCGATTCTCAAAGCGTCCTTCGGATTTCCTCATTGCAATGTTGCGCCAGGCTGCAGGCCACACCCCAGAGACAGCAAAATAAGAAGAGACATAAAAGAGCGAACAGCGAAAGAGAAAAAGAAACAAAGGAGGCAGTATGAGGAAATCTCCCATGCATTACAAATTCTAGCACTCCCTGTTCATCTCTCAGTCGGACCCTACAGTCAGGTCAACTCCTTCTTATACAGTATCTCATCACCGGTCCACCAGCTGTCCTTCACACCTCCCCTCCTCCCTGCGTCAGACATTCTTTCAAGTCTTTTCTTTTAAGATCTTGCAGGTTAACACTTTGAAAAGAGAAGTGGTTGTGTGAGAAAAAAAAAAAAATTATTCTGACAATGAAAGCAAACGACGACCAATAAACTCAGAATCAGGCTGTTCTGGAATAATCATCATCTTCATTAATTGCGATTGATTTATGAGGGAAACACATCACATGATCTAAATTTTCATAAATGTTTCGTTTAACAACGAGAAAAAAAAAACTTAATCGTCTATATGGTAAAGATGTCTAAAAGACGATATTGATGCAAGATTATAGATGAAATGGTTTGCAACAGGCAAAGGTACAGTTTCCGTTTTTTTTTTTTTGTTTTTTTTTTATGGTTTAAGGCATGAGAAATAAACTGCAGGGTCAAGGACTGTGGCTTTTTTGGTTTCTCAGTAACACAACAAGAAAAAAAAAATCTAAGTCTCACTAAGCTCCAAGATAACTAGTTTTAACCACTACAACATACGTGATGGAACTTTTTAAAGTAATATTTTGCAATATTGAATGTAATGGATGAAGGAATAAAAAGTATCTTTACGATGAATAAGTAATTAATGTGAAATCGCTGTGGTGTGACAGTAATAAAACCCACCGACACCACATCATACACACACACACATACATACATACACACACACACACACACACACACACACACACACACACACACACACACACACCACACACCACACACACACTTTTTTAGGAACATATTTATTAAACGTTTAATGATGTGCAACCCATAAAGTCATTCAGATAGAGATCATGAGATTAATTTTACATCAACACGCACATGCGTACTAGTAGAGATGGGAATCATCAGTGACCACCTGATACTGTAGGTACGAATTCGATTTATATTGCAACTCTGTAATATGTAGTATCATGATTTTATAAATATCCCAATCTGATATGTTAATTTTGACAAATTTTTGTTAAAATTTTAAAACCTTGAACCTTTATTGGCTCACCATTTCACACGACGTAAAGCATCTAACCAATCAGAGACGAGACTAAATTCTCGTAACCAATCACAACACAGAAGGCGGGATTTATCTAAGAAAAGATGGAAAACCTAAACGAACATCAAAGCTGGAAGGAAATACTGCTTCTTCCTCCTCTTTTATCATATTCCAGGCAGATTAAATGCTCCATAGTGAGTACAAGTCTGTGCACGCCAAAAAAATTAAAATCTGTAATATTATGACTGAATACTGAGTCTGTAAATACACATCTTATCTGATAAGCCTCCAATAGAAAAAAGTTAAAGTGAAACCTTGAATAAGAATAATTTCAACTGGATTGAAAAAAATATTGTTCATGTATGTGTGTATATATATACATTATTTATATATATTCTTTTTATTCAGTGACAAACGCAGGTTGAAACACTGATATGGATTGCAATAAATCGAGAAAACATTTTTCCCCCACATTCATTTCCAAAGCTAATTTTATAGGCTAAAAGAAGTTACTGTGCAGAAAATGTGGCAACTGTTCTGCTCAACAGACGGAGTGTCTGTTTTTTCTCTCTCTCTCCTCAAGATTGGTAACGCAGCTGTGACCCGAGCTCAGACTCCGCAGATCGGGGGGGGGAAGAGCCACTCATTGGGTCAGAGGTGACATCATCTTACACAATCTCATGTAATGATAAACCAAACAGCGAGTCGACAGTTGAGGCCGGGGCATGCCGGTCATCCCACAGCTCGGTAAGTCAGACGGAGATGAGATTTAGATCTAGGCCTTTCAGCAGACCTTTCTCTTGCTATGGGTCTAAGGTGGAGACACCCGATGCAGCCAGAGAGAGAGAGAGAGAGAGAGAGAGAGAGAGAGAGAGGGAGGGAGGGAGGGATGAAGGGGGTAGGCAAACATGAGGGCGTGTGCCCTTTCCTGCTCAAACAAGCGAGTGTGCTCTGGGGGATTGAATGTGCAAGCACCAGAGCAGCAGTATTTCAGCTACAGAGCAGAGACACCAGAGAGGGCTGGAGTAAACATATTAACAGGCCGAAGACAACGCTCTCTCATTCTCTCATGACATCAGTTTAATTTTTAGCATCTTTAGTCATAAACATAGTGAATACGATTATTTTCAGCCTTCCATCCTGAAGATGTCATCAACAGCGAGCATGGGTGTGTGCAACACACACACACACACACACACACACACACACACACACACACGGTCATTCGTAGGGCACAAACACCAACAAAACAGACCCCTAGGTGGGAATCGAACCCAGACCCTGGAGGTGCAAGGCAACAGTGCTAACCACTCAGCCATTGTTTAATTCCTTTAATTCCCAAAACATGTCTTAGAAGAACTAAACGGTAGTACAAATTGCACGAAAGGACAAAAAACAAGCAAGACGTTTCAGTCGCTTTGTTTGATAAAGGGGTTGGCAGCCATGGATTCATTTTCTCTTAATTAAATGTGCCATCCATAGGGAATTGCATACTTAAAGCTAATCTACCTGTATACCCATCCTCCAGTGAGTGTGTATTCCTATGTAAAACACACTATATGTATACAGTGCAGTGCAGCCTATGCATCTCGACATCTTCAAGGCAACATCCACGTATCAAATTTTTATCCCTCGAGACTAATCACAGCCTGTCGTCGTGAAGATCCGTCCCACCTCAGACTGCTAAATTACCTCCAGGTACTACCGAGGCCTCATCACCGATAGAAATCCTCCAAGATGACTCCAGCTTAAAACCGGAAGGGTAAGCTTGGAGCCTGGGAGTTTAGTTTTTTTTTTTTTGCAGAGCTGTGCTGTTCCAACAGGCCCGAGCTTTACACACTGCCTACTCACGGGCACGCGCTGCACTGCTGCAGCCAAGCAACCTCGCGCTAATATCAGATCATTCAAGCTTAAGGAAAGTGTCTATGAGCAACACTGGCCCTCATTCCCATAAAGGTTTACAGTATTAATATTCCATGGAAAAGAAAAAAAAAATTTCCCCCCCAAAGATTGCAGTGTTTACACAAGAACACCGTTACGCCGGAGGCAATAACACACGAGCTTTATCCGTAATAATAAAAGAGCCACGGTGTAGTGAAAGCAGACGAGCCCCAGCACTTTTAGCCCGCCACAGCGCATAACAGGAAATTACATTTACACAAACTGTTCTTGTAATAAGAGGTAATGCTCGCGACATAGGGAGGAAAAAAAAAAAGAAGAAACAGGCTAGCCAAGCCTGAAAAGGTTCCCCTTTTATGTTCTTGAATAAATTATTGTTTGAAAGTTGAGGTTTCTATTAGATATATTACAATACAGCTCACTGTATCATGCTTAAATAGGGTTTATCTTATTCCAATAGACAGTAGATTCAAAGGAACAGAACAGCAACAGCTGGAGGTCCGCTCCACCTTGGCGTGTGTGAAATCGACGACTCTCTGGATCCATTCATCCAAAAGACCATTCTCCCAACCACTCGTCACATCACACCCCACCCCAAGCAGCACTGACGGTCTTCACACTTATCTAGCAAACTGGACTTTACATTCAAAGCAGACAGACATTTACAATCTAACACACAATTAATTTCCTCACTGAAAGGGACATCGCGGAGTATTTAAAAAAAAAAAAAACTAAGTTAGGGATGCGTCATGTCTGAACAGGCTTTTTTGGAAACGCAGCATGAACACGGACTCGCGTCTTCCACTTGACATTTTGAGAAAACCCACCCTGTCTGAACCGTCTGAGGACCTGCACTAAGCCATAACCACTAAACATAACCATAGCAAGTAATGTTAGAGCTACTGTACAGTAAGACCCCGAACTAAAGACTAGCATTATAAAGTAAAAGCGCCACACTAATGATAGAATTCTTCATTTCGAAAGGCCGCACTCTTTACCTGAACAACAACAACAAAAATTATAATCTAAATGACCCTATAACAGCATAAATGTCTATAATGCACCATATTGCCAAAAGTATTCGCTCGCCTGCCTTCACATGCACATGACGTCCAATTCTTAATCCATTAACCAATACGGTTTAATATGATGTTGGCTCCGCCCCCTTTGCAGCTATAGGCTTTCCACAGGGCTTAGGAGTGTGCTGGACATTTTTGACCATTCTGCCAGAAGTGCATTTGTGAGGTCAGACATTCATCCCAAAGGTGTTCTATCAGATTAAGGTCAAGTTCTCATCAATGTCTCTATGGACCTCGTGCACTGGAGCTTGGCCCGTTAATTCCAGTGAAAGGAACCCTTAATGCTTCAGCATACCAAGACATTTTGGGCAATTTCATGCTCCCAGCTTTGTGGGAACAGTTTAGGGATGGCCCCTTCCTGTTGTGCAGACTGCACTGTTTTTCACTCTCACAGAAACCCGTATTTAACATGAAGCAAAATGAAAGGTCTTGTGCGATATTCTGACTATCGGGTGGCCTGATTGGCGACGCCACACGTTGCATGCCAAGCTACCCACCAAAACCACTAAACGAACTTCTCGCTATGACTTACCCTTAGCTGATTCACTCAAACGCGGTTACAGTTTCATGGACGGAACAGAATCAGTGGCACTTTAACATTAACCGAGTTAACCAAGGTACCAAGACGGGTCAATATAAGAAAAGACGAGTACTCTTTGATTTGGTTTATTTCTTTGTAAAAGGTAATGACTAAATATTTAAAACTAAAGACAAATTGCAAAACAGTTAGCAAGCCTCAGTGTAATAATAGTTATTAACCCATCACTTCCTGCATTATGATTGGTTAGAAAGATTCAGTCTTGTAAAGTATTATTGGTTAGAAGCCCAGAGGGTGAAGGCGGGACTTAAATCATGTTTTTAATTCAAATGTTTTTGAATTTTTACTCTAGGTCTTTTTGCTCTATATAATTATATATATATATATATATATATATATATATATATATTTTTTTTTTTTTTTTTTTTAATATAATCATTCATAGACAAATTTATTATATATATATATATATATATATGTTTTTTTTTTTTTTGTTTTTTTATCATCCGCTTTATAGCTTGATGGAATGAGCCGCCAGTGTCAGGATAGTCATTCGGTTTCTCTCCATGAGAGAGAGACTTACAAACAAAGACAATTTCAGTAACATGATCAGCTAGTTTTTTTTTTTTCCATCAAGAAAGAGAAAATGAAACAACTATTCACAGCTCATATATACACTGATGAGATCCTTTAAGGCGTGCGGAAGATCTGGGTAATTTGAAAGCAAAATCAACATCGAATTCTTTGCATTGTTTTAAGCCCCCAAACAGCAAGAGTGTTCTGATACCTGCATACAGGATGTACCATCCTCATGCCCCAAGTCACCTGGGATAGGTGTGCTCCACCCCCTCCCCAAAAAGTATTACTGTATAGAGTAATAAAGTATACATCTTATGCCTTTTTTCCTTTTTGGAAGCACAAAATATTCGGTTATTAGGTTAATCACACCTGCTCAAGTATTCAGGTTTTAAACAAGAGCCGAGGTCTAAGTTACATCGTACAGGTTAGAACACAACCTGCCATTCCAGCTATGTAAACAGTGTTAAAGAGAACAATAAAAGGTCTTAAGAGATAATTAATTAATCACGGTGGGTGTGTCTGGGGAGGAGGGGGATAATCTTCCTTAAATTAGATTTACCAGGGTGGGACGTCGGTATAAGAGATAACAGGAACTACAGTAGCTTGCTTTACAGATGTTAAATGTGTTGCTCAATAAAAAAAATAAAATTTAAGTTAGTTTTGTCCTACGAGAAATATTTAGTTTGCAACATTTCAAAAGTTGGATCTCTTGATAAAATTCAATGAAGAATTGCAAAGAAATGCATAACTGTCATTTTCTTTTCTTAATACCATGTTAAAAATAAGCTAGTGCTAGTGAGGCCCTGAGGATCGCGATATGACTATACCTTCAATATGACTGGATACCTACATATACAGACACTATTACAAATCTTTGCCAACGATGATGCACACGAAAAAAAAAGGAAAAAAAAAAAGTGGAAACATCTTTACTCTGATCACACTCCAGTCACAATAAACCCACCGCATTTCCTACGCTAGTTTTGAACGCTCTATTCTTGTATAGAACAATGCACGGTATTTAAACACTACGGTATCTTAAGCGGCGTATTCAAATATTACAGTTATCGACTAACCAGGGTTTCCCTTTTGCACATAGAAAGAGCAACGATAACAAAACAGATTGATTTGCATCACACAGTTAACTGACAACAAGCAAGATGGAGGGTGCAACAAATCACAAAACAGACGTCACGCTAGCGCTAGAAATTCCACTCCTATTTATGGACTCGGCTTACGGCGACTAACGCTGCACGCAGGCTTTTTGTTTCTCGTATTGCACCTGCAGGCGCATTCTCTACATACTAGCATGCAAAACATTACGCATGACCACATACTGGGTGAATTCCAGATTCCAAGGCCAAAGCTTATGGGAAAGCAGACAATCTTAACAAGTCCCAGTGTAACAGCCAAAATTGCAATTTTAGTGTTCTAGTGTTTCGTTATGATTTTTTATTATAGCAAACCTTGTCTATGATCTACAGTATGTCAAGCAAGGAGGTTTCTGAGGGTTTTTTTTTTTTCATTCAAAATAAGCCTATTATAAATAAGCCTGTTTCCCAGACAAAAAAAGAATAATATTTGCACAAAAGTCAGTCTGCACACCCTTGTTGTAATCCAAAAACGTTTACATTGTCAATATTTATCACATCACACTCAAACTAGCAAAGCAGTTATCAGCGCTGCTTAGCTTAAACACACAGCTACTTCTGGTCAGCGTTGTCATAGTTGTCCGTATGTCTGATCACTTTCATGCATGACAGAGGTAGTGTAGCACCGTCATGTGTTTACGACAGGAACCGATTATACAGCTGCAGAGGTCGCTCCAGGGGGGAATCCAAAGAAATGGAGTTGTGAAAGCCAGACACAGAAAGGGTAGGAGTCGCTTATCGTAAGCCAAAATGATCACATGCTGTGCCGCATTAAACATAATCCCACCATCAGTAGATCATATTTTTCTCTACACAGTTAAAACATAAAAAATAAAAAAGGGTGGCGCAAAAAACGGGAAAAAAATAAATAAAAAAATAAATCACTATTCCCCTAGAGGTAGCTGATCAGCCGAGACACGTTTGGTGTCTGACATTTGCTAATTTACATTTTCAGCACATCTACAATCTTACTGTAGTTCACACATAATAAATGTCTATCTTTATCTAAAAAAAATAAAATAAAATAACTTTTACAGAAGTATGTGCCAATGAATAAGTCTCAAAAACGTTGGGTAGTTTCATGCAAACGTGCAGACGTGCTTTTTCATAAAAGATAAGAAATCTTTATCATGTACTGTATAATGCGGCATAATTTGGTACCATAATTTCACTTCCTAAACCACGCCCACTCACGGTCTAGAGGGAGAATTCGGGCAAAGAGATGCTTAAAATAAAGTATATAAAGATTTATGCATGTGGTATAAATAAAAAGATGCAGGGTGACAATTAAAAAAAAAAATACCGGGGACGTTCAGGTCAAACTGGGACTTCTGATTGTGCAGAACATAATTATTTCTCTGTTACACTAATGCACTTATCCTAGCATTTTACTAGTGCCTGGATAATTTCATGACTGCCTGTTTCACATCTGAAACACTGGCCTCCCAGGAACTCCTTTAAAGCCCCAAACATGTGGAAATGGCTTGGAGTGAAGTCAAGACTGTACATTGAATGTGGCAATACCTCGCAGCTACAGAGTTCCTGTAAGGTGGAAGTGGTGTATGTGTGTATGTGTGTGAATAAGTGTGTGTAAAGTTCCCACAGACTGATGCGTCTCTTCCGCAAGCAGGCAACAATTTATCCGTTCAAGGATCAGGTGCTCCACTTGTTGATCAGTGGGCTCGGGCCACCTTGGAGCCAGAATAATCATTCATAGACAAACGGGCTTCTTTAAAACATTTCCATCGTTCAAATGCTTTACTGCAGCTAAGCGCCTCTTCACCGTACTGTGCTTGAAGTCTTCTGTAAATGTCAAGCAGTTTTACGCCTTAATCCCGGTTTGACTTGAACGGCCTTTTTAAAAAGTCAAATGTCAAACTTTAAATATGTTTTGGTTGACTGACTACATTTGATGCAAATGTAACAATCTTTCAAATTCCTAATATTAATCATTCATGTCTAAGCAGCAGAGGAATGAAGTACATGCTATAATATGTAGATCTTTCTCTCTCGCTCTCTCTCTCTCTCACTCTCTCTCTCTCCACCTCCTTGCACACTCACAACCTCTAACACACAGACACCGGAACCAGTCTCTATGACAACCAAAGGTTTCTATGGTTACCACGAAAGATACTGAAAATCAACAGTGTGACTCACTTCCTCTTATAACTCACATGTGCATGTATGTGTGTGTGTGTGTGTGTGTGTGTGTGTGTGTAGGAGCAGCGTGGACTGACATGTTATCCTCTACACAGATTGTCTGCATTCTATAGTAGATACAGATTTTAAATAAATAAATAAATAAAATGCACAATACTGATTACAAATTACACTCCAAGCCACACCATCAGATGCTAATATTAGCTTACGGTCTTTACATTCAAACCAGTATGTACTGGGTTCTACAGCAAGAAGGGTCCATTTGATACAATCTGACAGGTCCACAGGTTCAGGAATAGTGTTATTTGCGGGAGTGGGGGGGATTGGGGGGGTGGAGCATCTTTTACTCTTTTCAGCTCATGCAGGAACATCAGACTTCAGTAGGAACTGTGTTCCAAATATTATAACTCATTATTATTATTATTATTATTATTATTATTATTATAATAGCAGCTCAATATTAACTTATTTTGTTAGATATGTTTATGCACTAATGGTGTACCCTGGGCAAGTCATGAGATTTGAAGATAACCTGATCTAGATTTCAGGTCTAGGTTTCCCTTGATAACATCAACTTCCACAGACAGACATATCAGCCTTATACAGCAGTTTAATGCAAAACTTCACAGACCAAACATGACTTGAACTGCTTGTTGATAGTTATTAGAAATTGCTGGTTTTCATTCATGCATCCTCAGTTTTGGTTTTATCCTGCTCAGGGTCGTAGTGGATCTGGGTGCAAGGCGGGAAAACACCCCGGATGGGACACTGTGCTAATAACGGGACAGAACCAGAGAACGTAGACAGAACCAACAATCCCCAATGCAACGCCACTAGCATCACAAGTCCTGCTAGATGGCATTAAGTGCTATTAAAGGACTATGATCTTGAAGCACAAAGGAACTGTTTTACATAAATCTGTCTAGCATAGGTTTGCGCGTAGCCAGAGCAGTTAGCATAACCATCCTGTTACAATAAATGCCAATGGTGGTGCCAAGCCGGCTTTACCAAAAAGAAAAAACAGGTTTTATTGGGACGGAATTGATATTTACCGTTTGGCCTCCTCCAGGTGGCACAGGTACTCGTAGGCCATGTTCTGCTGTCGCCGCTCGTCCATCTCCTCGGCCGTGAGCCGCTCCACGCCATCCAGCACGGCTGCGGGACAGAGCGAGATCAGATCAGATCAGATCAGGCACCAGGAACAAACACACAGAACATGTGTACTGGTCCTCCACAGTGGACAGCAGTGTATAAAGCATGTATCTTGTTGTACATCATTTTCTCTGATAACATTACTATATGATATGATGATACATTTTTAGCTGCAGTGTTGGTGGTTTTCAGTTCCTGCATACTGAAATGATTTAAGGGCTCGTGCAAAGCCAGTGAAAATCAAATTCATTACACTGCTACTCACACTGCAGAGCTGCGATAACACACAGTTTATCAGCATGTCCAAAAGAACTACGCAAAAACACAGACGGCTGTCTGTAAGGTTCTTTGAGGAAACAGAGATGGATATGGCCGAGATTAATTATCTTTAACAATTTAGCAAAACAAGTTCTTGAATTATTTTTCATAAGTATAAAAATCTAATTGACCAGAATGATTCATTACACTAATGAGATTGAGAAATGTGGAAAACTAATGAGAGAGACAGACACATAGACAAAGAGAGGCAGAGAGAAAAGAAAGACAGAAAGACAGTCAAAGAGAGAAGAGAAAGACATCAAGAGACAGACTCAGAGAGAGAGAGAGAGAGAGAGAGAGAGAGAGAGAGAGAGAGAGAGAGAGGAGGGCTGATGGAAGAGAAAAACAGACAGACAGACACAAGAGCAAAAAAAAAACAAGACAGATATAAGAGAAAGATAGGACACAGACGAAAGAAAAACAAAAACAAGACGGTAAGAAGAGAAAGACAGGCACAGAGCAGAAAGACAGATGCAAGAGGGAAAGAAAGATGGGGAGACAGACAGAGAGAAGAGTCAGGCAGACATAAAAGAGAGAGAGAAAAACATGAAACAAATCAAGGAGAGACACTTGGAAAAGAGACAGAGGAATGTGTGTCCCTTCATCAAATCCTACCCCTTCACTTCAATTATAAATTGCTCCACTTTACAAAAAGAAAAAAGAAAAGTTTTTTTTTTTTTACTTTTCACAACTCGAGATAAAGATGAGCTTTTCCTTTCAGAGCTGGCCCCGAGTGTAAACACTCCTTACACTATTTATTATCTGAGATGATTACATTATTATCTATGCAGCTACAAGCTGACCTTTTCATCCTCCTCCTCCTCCTCACCACCACCCTGCAGCCTGCTGAGTAATGACGTGTCCCCCATGTTAACGTTCTTTCAGTATGTCCTGAGCGGTGTACTTAAACTGCACACTGTCATGGGGCATCAGCTTCACCCTATACTGTAGATCTCCTCAGGCTATCGCCAGCTATCTCAACTTAAACAAGAGATAAAGAGACCAAAGTGTACTTGTGATTTGTATCTACCATTCCAGAGACAATCAGTCATGAATTTAACCTTTTATTTAAAATTTAAGAAAAAAAAAAAAAAAGGAGGGAGGGTTAGTGCTTGTGCCTCGAGAACCATTCATGTGCTTTTAAAGTATAAATAAATAAATAAAAATAACCTTTTCCATAATAATAATAATAATAATAATAATAAAGTTAAAAGTGCTTTATCTTTCTATAAAGTTGCTCTGGTGCGCGCTTTTGATACAATTTGAAAAACAAGCTGCACGAATACGTCATTCAACATGTTACACTGTTGCAACAATTAGAATAAACACGATATGGAACCACTTTGATCTACACTTTGAAGTGATTTCGTAGGTAAATAAGGTAGATTAAAGCACACTTTAGATGTAAATGCTCAGGAGGTTTAGTGAAATGCGGAAGTGTTTCAGCACGCTGATGCAGTCACAACCAAACCGAGCGCAAAGATGTAATTTAGCAACAACAACAAAAAAAAACAGGACGAAACTAAAATAATATACGAAAAATAATACCCTTTCATTTTTAACTCTCCGAACGTATACAGTGCTTCTGACTCGTTTTGTGGCTCCGTAAGAAAATCTTTTGAAAAAAGCAGACAGTACACGCTATCTTAAAAAAAAAAAAAAAACCCCAGCGAGGTATGAAGTGTACTCACAGCCGTAACGCGGCCGCAGCCCGTCTGCTTCATCTGAAGTTGACATGTTTGGACAGAAGTTCACACAAAAATCCTCAGACTCGCTGCTTCTTATATTTCGGTAGTATTTCCTTTAAGTCGCGCGTCGGAGGTCCTCTGGTCTCCTCTGGCCTCCTCAGTTCTTCCTCACTGCAAAGTCGCAAAACTTTTCTCTCTCGCTCTCTCTCTCTCGCTCTCCTCTTCCAAACCAAACCCTCCCTGGTGTCCTGGGTGTGTGTGTGAAAAGTGGGTTCCTGCCTAAATCCTGAAGTTACGCACTCCAGGAAACACCCATCAAAAACGAGCTCAAACTGAACATACTACGCCCTCTTCTGCCCAATCAGGGGGAAAAACTAAACAAAAACCCAACACAGGAAGAAGTGCTATACTGTACCTAGTGATCCTCACCTGTAGATCTGGAAAAAAAAAAAGATGGAGGTACTTGTCAAAAACATCATTGAATGCTCACATCTAACATCAGAATAAAAAAAAAAAAAAGAAAGAAAAAGTGTGATCTTTTACCACGGCATGAATTTCCAAAACTGGGGCAGTGGTGTTTCAGGTGGTTGAACCTCTGGGTTGCTGATCAGAGGGTCACACTGTAGGCAGGTTTCCAGCGTTGCAGCCTTAACCTTACACTCCACAGTGTTGGTCCCTGAGACTGGTTAGAATTTTTTTTTTATAATTTTAAGCATAAAACCTGCCTCAGATCTTGGAAATCAAATGATTTGATATGGTGACCTCAATACACAAAAATTCTGAAACTGCTAAACTCCTTGGATATTTACACACAACAGTTCTAGAGTTTACATAAAATAATTTTAAAAATTTAGAAAAATAACTGGGTGAGTGACAATTCTGTTGTTGGAAAGGCTTTGCTGGTAAGATTAGAAGGCCAGAGGAAAATGGGATTGGTCATTAAGAATGGGCCAGGAAGAATCCAGTAACTCAAATCATCATTTTAGTGAGCAGAAAAATCACAGGATGCATAAAACATCAGACCTTAAGGTGGATGGACTACAACAGAAGGAGAACTGCAGACTCAACAATCACAGGCACAAGCTTTCAGAAATTACAGCGTTAAAGATTCAGGTTAAAAAAAAAAACATAATATTGGTCTGTTTTCAGTCTTAATCTGTCCAATGTGCTTGTGAACCTTTGCATGGATGGACTTATGGCTTAATTAGTTAATACCACATCTTTGTTAAACCTATTGAATTGAACATCTACATGAACATCATGAAGTCTACATAGTCTGAAGTGAACTTAAATCATACCTTAATTATTTAATTTCAAATACATTGTGGTGGTGTATAGAGGCAAAAATATAAAAAAGTCTGTTAGTGTCACAGAGGCTTAATGGTTAGCATGGTCGTCTCAGACCTCCAAGATTTGGGGTTCAAGTTGATTAATTATAGCACTTTAAAGATGAACAATCACTGCTGCTCATCATTTCATTTCATTTCATTCCACATTCAGTGACCACACCTGCATATTGCGCATTATTATTATTTATTTATACAGTTCATACTTATATATTTCTATTTTATACATAATTTTATTGTAACAAAATTACTACATACTGTAGATTTTATATTTTACATTTTTTCCTATTGGCATTTTAATTTTTTTAGGTCACCATCAGTCGTGCAAGCATTTTCGTAACTGCATATCATACTGTATATGGTTGTGTTTGTGTGACAAACAAAAATTTGAGTTTGAATTTCATCTCCAGTCTGTGTGCATGGAGTTTCTCCAATGCTTGGTGGGTTTCCTACACATACATTCGAAGCTGATTGACATTCAAATTTGCCTGTGGTGTGTGATTTGTTGTGTGCATGACTATGCTTGTATCTTGAGATTAGTTGGTACCCCTGTACCCTGGATAAGCTCCAGGCCCCTCATGACCATATACAGGATAAGCAGTATAGAAAATGGATGAATGGGTCCATGTATATTTAGGGCCCAAACACTATAATTAGGGCCCAAGCCCTATAAGGTGCGCAGGACCCTCTTGTTTTCCTAAGGATTTTTTTTTCCCCACCCTTTTGGACTTTTTCGAGGGTCTTAATATGCTCAAAAACTCATGAAACTTGGCAGACAGGTTGGAATCTGCTGCCATCGGGATGCCTGAGAGTCTCATGGCCCAGGGGCCCCCACACGAGATTTTGCTGTATAGCTCATACACACCTTCATGTAGGCACACGAATCTCGGTACACATTTAGAGCTCATCGAGCCGAACAACTTTCACACTGCATGTCCTGGGCTCAACTTAACAGGAGGCCGTTTATTTTGGGTCGTTTGCAAAAACGCACCCAATGGATTTTGATATACTCCTCCTAAGAAATTTATACGATTATCACCAAACCAGGTCGATGTGATCTAAAAACATTGAGGATGCAAAATTGCAGAGGGATGTTCGATATCTCAAATGACAAATATTCAGTGACACCTTCTGTGACATCACATTCAGTGACATCACATTGAGGAACATCATATTTTCCAGCATCTGCGGCCTATTGTACACACATAAACATCAAAAATGGTAACACACACACACACACACACACACACACACACATATACACACACACACATACACACACTCCTCTTTCACAACAAACACACACTAACGCACTCAACAAACATTTAGGGCCCAAACTGACATTAGCCCTGTATAGTGTGTGACGTGGGCAGGTTGTGCGGTGCAACCGAGTGACGATGGCATGGTCGAGGTCTTAAAACACTCAAATAACACAGGTTGTGTGGTGCACCCGGGGTGGCGATGGCACAGGGTGCTTGGGCCGTCCTTGTTGCTTGCAACTATATTACTGATTTTATTTCCCCTATGATAAAAAAAAACACCCAAATATTACTTCTTTACTATACTTAATTATTATACTTGATTATACTTACTTTGCCATCAAAGAAAACATGGACTCCATGTAATTAGAATAAGCAGGCTGTTTTGTTAATTTGCTAACAACCAGCTATATTTAACTAATTAAGCCTGTTTTTTTGTTTGTTTGTTTGTTTGTTTGTTTGTTTGTTTTTGCTATCGCCAGGCTAGATTACCATTACTGTAATTCCACTAACTAGCACAACTGGCTAGGCTATTTGCAAGTCAAACTGTAGCTAATGGCAAATATTGCAAAACCTTACCAAACACTACAAGAGCATGCAAAACTCCAAACAGGCAGTAACAATAACTCAAACCCAGGATCAAACCGTATAGTCTGTCAACAGCTACAATAGTTCAAGACATACAGTATGAAGGACTTATGATGTAAATTAAAAGTTGATTAAAATTGAAATCATGTTCAAAACAGCTTTACTGTACCTCTTCAGGAATAGGGTCTGTCCCTTTTTTTTTTTTTTTTTTGAGTAAAGGAAAAAGTGTCTCCAAAAAGCTATAGAGTTTAGGAAAAGGTTCATAAAATGGTTTTATTTATTTTAATTATTTTAATTTTTGTCTGTGGAATAGCATGATAAATATTTCAATATTATACGTGAATGTACTCTGTTAAAATATACATTTACATTTAGGCATTGGGCAGACACTCTTATCCAGAGCGATTTACAATAGTGCTTTGTGGTCTTCATCATTGGATACAGTAGATCCTTACACTGGGTTACTAGGCTACTAAGTATGATCAAACACTGGGAAGGTTTTTTTTCTTTTTTTCGGGGGGAATTATTGCTTCTAAAAATGTCTAGCAAGTCATCCTAGCACAAAAAGTAGACATACAATGACAGAAGCAAACAGTGACTGCAAGGAAAGTACAGGAGGTGGAGAAAAAGAAATGAGGGTTTTCTCCTCATGGTACACAAGTGAGCGTCTTGTCTTATTTCCACAATGCTTGCAAATGCAATCGTTTTCTATTATTATTATTATAATACAAACATCATCATTACATGACATCAACCTAATAGACAAGAAACTGATTTACACCTACATACAATCCAGAACAGATGATGTACCTACCAACATCAATTTGGGAGTTTGGTGAAAAAAACGTAGTATGAGGAGGAAACCCTGCAATCCATTAGGCTTGCTGAAATTTTTTATTTTTTTTGTTTAATAAACTTAAACTTAAACAAATCTGAGCAATAACATGTAAAATTAGGGACACATCTCACTCAAAAAAGAAAATTTCTTCTCTAAATAGTACCTCATAATAAAAGGCAGTCTGGTGGCTTTTACTGCAAACATCTGTGTAATGGAGTGAAATTCCTTCTTCACATATCCCAGTGTAACTGGGGTCAGAGCGCAGGGTCAGCCATGGTGCAGCGCCCTGGAGTAGTTAGGGTTAAGAGCCCAACAACGGCAACAGTTTAAGGTGTGGTTTGTGGTGGATTGCAGGGTTTCCTCCTCATACTACGTTTTTTTTCACCAAACTTCCAAATTGATGTTGGTAGGTACATCATCTGTTCTGGATTGTATGTAGGTGTAAATCAGTTTCTTGTCTTGTGTGTATTTCCGTCCACCACATCTGAGAGCTCACACTAGCGGATAGTGCTTTCCTCCGAGTGTGTTACAGTATGTCACCCCCTAATGGTGCATGAGCAGCAAAAAAGGATGTGGTCCTGTAATCAATGATGGCCTGGAGCACCTGCAACATGGACCACATGCACAGTGTCTCGCAGCTGTCCAGTCCTGGAAGTGGGTATCAAAAAGCATGCTTTTAGAGTGTGTGGTGATGAATTTTGAGACTGTGATGTCATTAATTCCCTTGCTGATAAAGCTAGTCAGTAATGCTGTATACTCCCCTAAGATGGTGGAGTCAAAATTATTTGCAGTCTTCCTGAAAATGTGCCAACCAGCATGTTCGCTCCTCCTGTTACAAAGTCTATATGTTGTTGGAATTTAGAGAGCAATGCCTTGAGGTTCACACTCTGGTGAAAACAAACCATCCGTCGGGGTATGAGTTTAATCCATCATGGGGTGTATTATCAAAATCATCAAAATAGCATTGTTTTATTTCCTCATTGGAAACTAATGAATAATGTAGTACAAATTCCTCACTTGTAATGAAGAAAATTATGAATTTTAAACTGAGAAAAAAATTATTCTTTTTTTAAATTTAACTCCCGTATACACACTATTCCCACACGTGTTGTCATGCCATGCTTTATTCAACTAAAGAGTTGGCTATGATTTTCTTCAAACAGAATTCATTTTTGTCATTTTGTTCTTAATTACTAGAAGCTGTTAGTTTTAGTGAAGATGCAGATTTTTTGAATCCCCTACAGATTTGTGAGTGTCGCACAAGAAAAAAAAAAAAGTTTTATTTATTAAAAACCCCTTAACAAACCTGAGGGGTGGGACATCTAGGTTTATTGCCCAGCCTAGAGGGCAGGACGTATCGGGTTATAAAGCTAGCTCTAGTTTACAGAGAAACTGCCATCCAGCTTCCTTACTCATCCCTGCTGCTGCTGTCTCAGAACCATGGAGAGCTCAGGGTTTGTGATGTTCGGAGTGCTACTCATCACTCTGTCTTTCATCACGTGCAATGGACAACATTTATCTGAGATATCTGCAGAGGATTTGCAGAACTCTGATGTAAACCCTGACAAGGAGATGGTACGTACAGATATAGATAATTAAAAGTAATCTTCAGGATTATGTATTTAGTGGAAAAGTCTGGCTCTTAGAAATATGGATTAATTAGCAGGGTATGTTACTCATATTCTTAATTCTTAAACTTAAAGAGATAAGGAAACATTCATAGTAATCACACAGGGTGTAATACATTGCATATTTATTTAAAGAAAGTGAATGCACAGGGATTTAAATGCCTGAGTAACTTTTTTTTTTGTTTTTCATTTGCATAGGTTGAAGTGATGGAGGAACTTCTGTCGAGTCTTCAGAAGAGATTCCCTTCAACAGAGAAACGCATGATTCCAACGGTAGTTTTTTTTTTATCCTTCTTTCTCATTCTTTTTCTTATAATACCCCTTTAAGCATAATACAATTGATTAATAAACTTTGAGCTTATCAGATATAACCTACTACAATGGACATTAGCATAAAAAGTGGCTCTAAATGTGATTCTAAAATTATTATTTTTAAAAACGTGGCTCAAATCTTTTGTATATTTTTACCAAATCTGAAATTTTTTAATGTCAAGACATTTCCCAGACCAACTGATAATCTATCAATATTTATAGATTTTATATAGATGCCCTGTTTAATTTTTTCATCTTTTTAAATAATTTTCATGCAATATACAGTATGTGTGTATTAATAAAGAATTGGATTTTTTATTTATTTATTTATTTGGTTCCTCAGTGTGCAGTTGGCTCCCGCTGTGCGATGAGGTTTGGTCCCCGCTTCGGGCAGCTGTGTGAATGTGGCCGAGGCTCCTACTGCAACTCATTCCTGCTAAAGTGCATCTGAGGAACTCACTGGAGGAGAGCTGTCTTGAGTTCTCATTTCAGCATGTTCACCAAAATGATCTCACACACGCGCACACACAAATGCATTTCTTTTAGTAAGCGTTTAAGGATTTTATTCGCACTGAATTAATAAGCATGATATACATAAATATTAGAGTTCTTGCTCATATTTCTTATATATTTACAGCAAATACTGTATGTCTGTTACTTAACGCTTTATTGGCGTATGATGATGGGTATATTTAAGCAGCAAAAATGTTCAGTTAAAGCTGGTACATTAATGGACTCGTCAGTTAAAATGAAGACATTAAAATATATTTTTCATTTTTCTATAAGTTTATTGAACAGCTTTATCTCAAATAACACTGTTATTTTTTGACACGCCCTAAATTTTTTCAATAATGTAGAATGCATGTTGTCTTTAATGTTTGTGTATCTATGTTGTTTTATTGTTACAGAACAATATTAGTTAACTCATTTCATGTAATAAATTATTTTCCACAATAAACCCGTGCTCTCATCTAACACTCTTTTAAATTTGCTTATCAATGTTCAACGCTTTGCTGTGTCTTTCTTCTGATGTATTTATGGTGGTTTTTGGACCTTTCCCATTAGATATGCAGACACAATTATTAATGCATGGGAAAAACCTATTATATTCCCTTAAAGGCACTATTTGTGAAACTGCTGAAACAACATTCTGCTTTAGGACATATTCTGAGCACATCATAAAGAAGCATACTGCAGTATATAGTCTAGCGCATTGGTTTAGGTGCCAAGGATGAGCATCCCAAGAGTCAGTCATTGACTGGTCAAGTGGATGTTAATGAGACCTAGTTTGGCTAGTGGCCTATGGGGAGATGGATAATATGGACAATCCTGATGAACAGTTATCGATGTACCCTGTCAAATCTACACAACTGCTCTCCGAAGGCAAGGCAAAGAAAAATACTCGTTCTGAAATTTAACATTACCAGTCACTTCCCATTGAGCTCCGGGTGCATATGCTGTAGACAAATGTGTGGCAAATCTTTAGAAGTCAATAAACTTTAAAATGACTTTAGTTAATTTGTCTACAGTGAGCCATAAACAAACTAATCAATACAGTAGTGAATCTTTCTAGTTAAACCCAGGAGTGATGCATGCTGGACATTAAGGTTTATGTTTTTTTTCCCCCAACTTTGTTAATGTTTATCACGAGGAGCCCCAAGGATATAAAGCGTATAATTGTACACTTTCTCACCCTTCACCAATTAGTAAGATCAGCGACGTTAATGAGGAAACATGCAGTCTGAACCAAATTAAACCATAAATCTCACCCAAACAGGTTCTTGAATATAGAGATTCACAAACGCTGTGTTCCAGTCTGCTGTTTAGTTATTTGAGTGCAAGTGACTTCGTTGTGCCTTAACAAACTACACTGTAGCAATTCTTGAGATGCTAAACCCAGTGGATCCAGTGGACTCATTTGGCAGAAATATGAAATTACCAAAGCTGTTCTGTTCCTAACTTTAAAATGAAACCGAGGCATTAAGGCACCGTGTGTGATCTTTTGATTTGACACATTCATCTATTAAACACTCAAATCTGTTCTAGATTTAACCATAACACATTTAATTTGGTTTTATAATTCTGCACTTTTCTTTAATATACAGGATGTACGATCATAACTACGAATGGTTCTAACGTTAGCCTGAGTGGCTGAGGGCAACCCCTCATGACTTAATGATACTAGAGGCTTTAATTATTCCCCCGAGAGACCCCTTTTGCATAATTTATGTACTGTTTAAAATTATACAGACAAACTGAAATGAACAGAAGTGCCTAAACAGTGGCATGATTCGCAGTTTGTGTGTCAATGTCATTATAAACTGATATTTAATTTGGTATGTTATTCTTTGTTAAGTTAAGTTTTAATGCATTACAGGTTTTTATAGGTAAATATGTGCAAACTTGACGACAAATGCAAAATAAATAAATAAACAACTTGCAAGTTTCTGTTCTAACCATGTCTGCTGTTAAAGATATGCATCTTTCAAATGAGCAAAATAATACAACGACTGTCTGTTTGCCCTAATGAATATGAAGTTTGCTGTGTTTCTACAGTACATAGCACTGCATTATACAGCGCGGTAATTATACAGATCTGAATATATTGTCTTACTGCAGACTATAAGAGATTTCTTTGTTTTCTCCTTAGAATTAATGTATATTCAGTCTATACCTTTTTCATTTTTGCGTACATTTTTTGCGTTCTTATGGCCTAGAGTCTCGTTAAAAACATCTCTTTAATCATGTTTATGTCCATCAGATTCAAGACTTTCATCTCATGCATAAAATATACATGGTGCAAAAGAGTTGAGTGGAGTTCACCTTTTATTCAGTACACTAATGGGTCAAATCTCGAGAATGTGACAAGCACCTATTGGCCATTCTTTTTTGGTAAGACTAATGGCTGGTTCTCCCCTCAATGCCATTAGTAAATAGGACCTTGTTTCTGGCACTGCATAAGCTGCAGTGGATGTGGTTGGCTGACTTGTATCTTGTCACTTCTTGTTAAAGAAAGAAAGTTTTGATTAATTATTGATTTATGTATATATTTATTTGTTTGTTTTTCTTAATAAACTAGGGGCTCAAATTAGCATTCCACACACATCAGTTCATAGCTTGGTTTGTAACACCCTCTCTAATAAATATAGTAAATTGCTTATATCCCATACTAATATTGACAATAATTATATTAAAAGATCTTAATATACAATGAGAGTTTCATAAGCAGTAAGTATAATTAATGAAAACCATACAGCAATCTATCACTGCATGTTTAATCTATTAGATAACAATGGAAACCAGTATACCAATAAACCAGTAGGAAAAATTCACATACAGTACAATAATAAGCAAAATGATGCAAATAAATGGTTTGATATGTTCAACAGATGTTTGGGAAAGATTAAGTCCAGAGACCTCCACCCGGATTAGAGAGTTTTCCCTTTGGCTTTTCTGATTAATATTTCAGAATCTTCCACCACTTCCTACTTTGCAGTATACGAAAATCATCCATCAATATATAAGTGTTGATGAACAGGCCTTAGAACATCCCATTAATAACCATGTAGAAGACACCTGAAGTTGCATGAAACAAATGAGCAATGCCATAAGCAATAAGAGGAAAGAAGAAAATAGAGAAATCAATAAAGGTTGGTCTTAAAGCACTTAAACACTGAGGCTGCAAGGGATAGTCAAGAAATTTCACTCATCAAAAACCTTGAAATTAGAAAACATGAATGCTGCTGCTTATCTGTCTTTTAGTGTAATGATTCTGATTATGTTGTCCAGTCTTAACATGATATAATGCACTGATAAATTTTATTGTCAATTTATTGATGAAACTTTAAATTGATAGATTTCCAGCTAATATGCACCATTATGTCTATTCAATACAACACAAGTATTCAGATTCTGAAAATTAACATGACATGAAATCTTTTTGCAACATTCTATAAACAATGGACGATGAAACTGAAACGTCTGGTTTTAGACTACAATAATTCATTAGTATGGTATAGGGCAGGGGTGGGCAAACTTTTTGATTCGTGGGCCACATTGAGTTCTAACATTTGACAAAGGGGCCGGAACAGGAGCGGATAGATGGCATGCTTTGGTCAAAGGGTCAAAGGGTAAAGTGCAAACGTGGAGTAATAGGCCTACTTTTCACCTCAACAAAGCCAATATATCTAGAGTGCGCCATCTAGTGAAACATCAGAATTACAGGGGAAATAAAACATTAACTAGGTTAATTAAATTTTTTCAAGTTTGGCGGGCCGAATCAAAACGTTTAACGGGCCGCATGTGGCCCCCGAGCCGTGGTTTGCCCATGTCTGGTGTAGGGCCTCCTATTGTGGCCAATACATCATCAATTCATCTTGGGAATGACAGATACAAGTCCTGCACAGTGGCTAGAGGGATTTTGAGCCATTCCTCCTGCAGAATATTGGCCAGGTCACCTGGTGGAGAAAAACGTTTCCTGACTTGCTCCTCCAAAACACCGGAATAATAGCTCAATAATATTTAGATCTGGTGACTGTGCAGGCCATGGGAGATGTTCAACTTCACTTTCATGTTTATCAAACCACTCCGTCACCAGTCTTGCTGTGTGTATTAATGCATTATCATGGGAATGCCATGATATTTGCAGCCCAAACCATCACTGATCCACTCACTCCCATGCTTCACTCTGGGCATACAACAGTCTGGGTGGTATGCTTCTTCTCTCCTGGATGTGAGAAAGACAGTGAAGGTGGACTCATCAGAAAACAATACATGTTTCACATTATCCACAGCCCAAGATTTTCGTTGCTTGCACCATTGAAACCAACGTTTAGCATTGGCACGACCAAAGGTTTGCCGATAGCAGGCCGTTACATTAACCCTGCGACGCTCCCGACAAACAGTTTTGGTGGAAACAGGAGAGTTGAGGTGCACATTTAATTCTGCAGTGAGTTAGGCAGCCATGGTTTGATGTTTTTTGGTTACAATTCGGGTTAGCACCCGGACATCCCTTTCAGACAGCTTCCTCTTGCGTCCACAGTTACTCCAGTTGGATGTGGATGTTCTTCTTGCGGATATGCTGACATTACACCCTGGACACCGTGGCTCTTGATACATCACAAAGACTTTCTGTTTTGGTCACAGATGCACCAGCGAGACGCGCACCAACAATTTGTCCTCTTTTGAACTCTGATATGTCACCCATAATGTCGTGTGCATTGCAATATTTTAAGCAGAACTGTGCTATTACTCTGCTAATTAAACCTTCACACTCTGCTACTCTGCTACTGGTGGAATGTGCAATCAATGAAGATTGGCCACCAGGCTGGTCACATTTAGCCATGAAACCTCCAACTCTAAATTGGCCAGTGTTTCAGTTTCATTGTCCGACCCCTGTAAATCCAAGCTTCTCCAAGTGCTACACTATGCTGCCACTTTGTGGACACTAATATGTGCTACATATACAGTACTAAGGCACATAATTCATCCACATATGCATATATTCATCCCATATACAGTATGCATCGCCATATTGAGATATATTCACAATTCTGCTTTCTGCTATATAATACCGCCAAAGATATCAAATGCCATAAGTATCAGAAATACAGTTTGGTACTAGTGGCTTAACTGAAGTTATACACTGATGGTACTGTACACTTCTCTTGCTTTATTTCTTTTCTATAATAAAGTGATTGAATGGTAGGAGTTATCTTTATGCTGATTTAACACAGTAACTATCATAATTTGCTCAATTTTTGAATTTGCAGTTCAAGATGTCATTTTTGCATTTCACTCCATATGGTGTTTAAAAAGGTAACAGTCCATGTCAACAGTGATGTTAAAGTATTTGCAATATAAAATAATATAAGTTTTGCACTGATCAGCCATATCATTAAAAAGCATTAACCTCTTGGACTTGTTTGTCCAGCGCATCCCAGGATGCTTGATCTGGGAAATTTGTACAGATCAACTATCATGATTTATTGAACCATGAACCATGAACCACCATACACAGCCGGATGTGATGCACTGGATGTTCTGATACCTTTCTATCATGGCCAGTTTTTACTTTTTTCAGCAATCCGTTGGTTTTTCTGTGAGATCCCCACAGGCATAGATGAGTCTTGAGCGCCCATGATCCTGTCACCAGTTTACTGGCATGTAATTGATAATCAATGTTATTCAATTCAGCTGGCAATGAAATTGAGTCTAGGACATCAGTTGAGCAAGATCACACATGTCCATTTGAGATGTGTGTCGACATAAAACACTCGACACTTTTTATTTAAGGCTTGCAGGAAGCAATCAAATTATGTAGGAGTCAATATGACCAGAAAAAAAGCAATCACAAAATGCACACACACACACACACACACACACACACACACACACACACACACACACACACACACACACACTAATCTAGGAAATCTAAAAGACGGTTAGTTAATTGTTGGTTTTTAAAATTAAAACTGATAGGAAAACCACAAGTGTAAGTACTCGGTCCAGACTTGTAGTGCAGTATAGTGCAAGTAGAGACATTACATTAGTTTGTCTATTTAGTGCCAGACAGGGTCACATGGTGCTTCCACTATGTTAGATGGTACTGCGCCATGTAGATAGTAATATCTTAGTATGAAATCATGCCAAATGACTGCAGGATAAGTACCGTATCCAACTTAAATTTAAGTGCCTTAACAAATGCTACAACCATCAAAAAATCTACAATGGTTCACTCATTCTGTACATGTTTTACTTTATCACCAGAAGTCAGACTGCTGGAAAAAGACTCAGTTGAAAAGCATTTTGAATTATTTTTACACTTTCATTTTATGTAGAAATAAAGTAATAATAAATTGGGCTTAATCACTGTTTATATGATGATCATGATTGTTATTTCACAATGTTAAGCTGGGTAGCAACAGTGCCATGAAAAAATATTTGCCCCCTTCCCGATTTTATTATTATTTGTTTTTGTGCATATTTGTCACACTTACATGTTTGAGATCATCAAACTATTTTTGTACTATGCAAAGATAATCAGAGTAAAAAGAAAATGAGAAAATGCAGTTTTTAAATGATTATTTCATTTATTAAGGGAAAAAAAGATGTTCAAACCTACCCAGCCCTATGTGAAAAAGTAATTGCACCCCTTGCTAAATTATGAATGAACTATTCATTTTTGCAGAGTTAAATTTCACTCTCAGGCCTGATTACTGCCAGACAGTTTGAATCAAGAAATCACTTAAATAGAACCTAGGAGAATAGAATAGAAGGAGCGTCCGGCCTACCAAAATTACTCCAACAGCACAATCACGACTCATTCAGGAGTTCATAAAAGAACCTTAGAACAACTAAAGAACTGCAGGTCTCACTTGCCTCAGTGGTCATAATTCAACAATAAGAAAGAGACTGGGGGCAAAAAGAACAAAATTACTTGTCTCACATTTTCCAAAAAACATTGACTTTTATTTGGATTATTTGAATTATTCTATAACTGAATAGATAAAGTTAAACTTTTTGAAAGGTGTGCGTCCTGTTACATATGGCATAAGACTAACACAGCATTTCATAAAAAGAACATCATACCAACAGTCAGACATGGTGATGATAGTGTGATGGTCTGGTGCCGCTCTGTAGTTTCAGGACCTTAACGAATTACCATAATTGATGGAAACAGGAGTTCTGTGGATTCTGAAGGGGAATGTCTGGCCATCAGTTTTTTTAAACTCAAGCTCAGGCGCTTTTTTTTCAAAAAAAAAAAAAAAGGTTTTGGAGTGGCCTGATCAAGTCCCAGACGTAAATCTAAATAAGAACCGCAAACAGGCCGTTTATGCTCAAAAACCCTCCAATGAGGCTGAATTTAAACAATTTTGCAAAGGAGAGTGGGCCAAAATTCCTCCACAGTGACGTGAAAGACTCAGGGCCAGTTACAGTATGTTTAAGAACCACAACCGGTTATTAGGTTTAGGGGCAATTACTCTTTTACACAGGGACAGGCAGGTATGGACAGCTTTTTCCCCTTAATGAATGAAATCATTATCGCAAAACTGCATTTTGTATTTACTTGGGTAATATTAAAATCATTAAAGTATGACAAAAATGCAACAACAACAACAAAAAAAAATCAAACACCTATTCACAGCACTTTAATGAATTTGGAGGCAGTTGGAATTGTTTTATCAATATTGTATCAGTCAAACATTGTAAATATTTATGAAATTTAACACAAAAAAAGCTTTTCACTCACTTAAATATGAAAATTGTCATTGTTAATTATGAAAAAAAAAATCTATATTTATCATGCACTTATCAGCAACAAGCTGGAGCCTTATAATATATTTATAATACTACAGTAGGTGGTGATATGCATTACCATATGAACGCTGTCGTTATACTCTGCAGCAGGATTCATAATTCATCTTACTGAACACAGTACAGTTTATATATACTGTAGTTTAATTATCGTTGTACTATTACACATACTGTGCATGCTGTTATTGAGTGTGTACAACAATCTGCATATTACAGCACTATTACTGTGTCTGGGAGGTTCAAGGGACCCCATCTGGAGCACTAATGACAGTATCTCTGGCTTATTATTAGATTTGGGTGGAACGAATAAGTTGCTAGAATGTTATCAAGTGCAACGTTCTCAACGTTAACAAACTAGTTTCAATTCCATTACTGACTAATTGTGAATGATTTGTTATCCTGCCTTGGCAGTAAAATTAGACATCAGGCTCGATAGCGCTGCGGATCCTCCAGGGGGAAGTCAGTGGGTGAGTAATGCAAATCATTACCGTGACTGCCGTAAACACTGGCTCCTTCATTATTTATCTTGTTCAATCGCAATTTCTCGTGCTGTTGCCGGAGGAAGATGGCATGCGGTTTATTAGCCTTGCCACATCCAACCATCAGGTCAACAAACCCATTATTTCCCCATAATGCACCAAATGTGAGTATTTGTATTGTGCGTTATTTAACGGTGTCCGGGAGTCAAAATGAACAACGTGTTCCGTCAATTTACCGACAAACTGACGAGATCCTTCCGTCTCTGTGTTAACTATGCCGTCGTGACCTTGTGTCCAGGAAACCTGACCTTAAGATAACTTAAAAAGCACACAGTTATTAAAATCACTGCTTGACAACTGCATAATTAGATTCTTCTCAGATAGGGGTGTATGAAAATCGGTCTGAGCCTGACGCTGTTTGCACAACCTAATCCGAAGGATACGCATCTCTGAATAATAACCGCCTCATTTAAACAGTTCCCGAGATATAAATATTTGTCACCGAACTAAATGAAAGTGTCATCTCTTCTGACTGCCTAGACTTGTCTAATCTTATAATACACTAATATTTACAAAGCACCTACATGCACAAGATTACAAATCCTGTCATGATATTTATCATCAATACAGAAGAATATAAGACAAGCTAATTAAACGTGTGTTGCGTCACAGTGGAATCCGTCTTGCCTGAACGTTAACACGGAGGACTAATGACTAAAAAGAGATTACGGGGGTGACGTGCGTGGGTGGAGTCTTTTAGAAATATCTTAGCAGAAATTGTACTTATAAAATAAGCATGTGCCTCATTACTGCAAATACAGCTGTGTAGGCTGGGCGAGTGCCTCAGCACTGAAGACGACTTTTTAAAAGACCTTTAATTACCTCACAGTGACGCACAGTGGGTCAATTGCAGACCCTGATGTTGTTACACAGCGATGTGGATTTTAAAAAATAGTCATGGCAGTTGCCTCGAGCCATATATATCAAAAGCAAAGGGCAGAGGTAAGGCTCGGGAGATTTTATTTATATTCATCACGCTGTCAAGCTGGCAAACCCATCAGAAACTCATTTTCTTTTAACTTTTACTTACTATACAGACCCTGCATGCAGACTCCACATATACATACAGTATGTCATATGTAATGTATACAGTAATATGAACCTGTGTAGCATGAACAGAACAGAACAGCATACGCAGCTTATATGATGATGAGGGAGGAATTAGTATTTAATACAGTTAACAGGAACCACTGATAGAAAAAAACGTGAACGTATTAAATCAAGACTTTTATACCTGATTTAACAGCAGTCAGGCTTGTGTGATCTTATTAGTAAAAAATTGCTTAAACCAAATTCAATGGTTTGTTATACTGTATATATAGAAATGCCTTGCCTTATTTAGTTGTGTAGAAATTCCTCCCCGTCACTAGGGGGCTCCACATTAAGGCTACTACTACCACTCAGTCGGGAGGGCCCGAAAACTATCACATGTTTCCTCCGAACCACGTGACGCCAGCCGGAAGCATCTTTTTGAACTGCTCGCTCACGCACCATTGGGGGCGGCATAACACATTCGGAGGACAGCGCTATCCGCTCCCTCCGCTTGCGCGAGCTCACAGACGCCCCTGATTGGCTGTAGAGCCATGAATAATGCGGGAGCACTAAGTACCTCTCATCCCTCCCCTCTGAGAGAGCTCGGCCAATCAGCTCTCTCTAGACCTCCGGCTGTTATAAGTTACAGCATCACCCGGGAATCGAACTCGCGATCTCCGGATGATAGGGCGAGCGCTTTACCTGTACGCCACGCAGAGGCCAGTCTTGTTTGTTTTTTTGATTATTTTTGTCTCAAAGCAGCTTTCACAACTATTATTTAAAAAAAAAATTAAGAAGGTGCATTCAGTATTTTCACTCACCCTCACTCACCATCTATACCACTTTATCCTGTATTCAGGGTCACGGGGAGCCTGGAGCCTATCCCAGGAGACTTAGGGCACGAGGCAGGGTACACCCTTCTCTGATAGGGTGCCAATCCATCGAGGGAACACACATATACTCACACACTAAGGCCAATTTGGGAATGCCAATTAACCTAACCTTAACCTAACCTACATGTCTTTGGACTTTCAAACCGGAGTCCCCAGATGAAACCCTCTAAACACAGGGAGAACATGCAAACTGCATGCACACAGAGACGGGAATCGAACCCGGAGACCCTGGAGGTGCAAGGCGACGGTGCTAACCACTAGATGTCGCGACATTCAGTATTATTTATTTTGTATTATTTATTTATTTATGTACAGTTCAGGCTGCTCTATAACTGACATATACACTGATCAGCCATAACACTAAAACTACCTAGGTTTTGGGTTCCCCTTGTGCCAGGCATGGTGAGCCCTCTGGGTGTGGCTCCGCAGGGCCTCTAGTGGTGTGCTGTGGTGTCTGGCACTAGGAGATTGACCATGGATCCTGGGGAAGAGGGGATTGAGGGGGTCCATGGATCGGATTTGTTTGTCTGGCATACACCATGGGTGCTAAATCAGGATAAGGACTATAGGATTATGGAGGCTTTGGGTTCTTTGCCAGCTGTGCCCCAGGCACAGCAGGTTGTGATCCACTGGGTGTTCTGGTGCATTGATTTTTGCAAAAAGAATATTTGCTGGTGATCATTGTTGCATTGTATCTGACACTCAGGCCAAATCCACTGACTCAGATCTGTCCACTACTTTTTGGCTCTCCAGCCTCCACATTAGATCAATATCCTTCTGAGTATCATATTAATGTAGAAATTCATTTATTAATATACAAAACTGCCTTTAGTAACAATATACAGCAACTTATGCAATCACTGGATGACGCAAACGAAATGAATCAATGTAATCGAGTTAAAATTGAGATGAAAGTGTCATCAAGTCAGTGTCATCATCAGCATCATGAGCTCGTTGCATATTTTGATTCCTGTATCTCCTAGGCTTGATTAAGTGTATTTGCCTAAATAGTCCAGCTTCAAGATGATGGAACTGGATTAAATGCTGGTTTCAAACTCTCATCTGTGTAATTAAAGCCCAGCATGTCACTCACTTGATACTGACGCACAAACACTCCACTGCAGTCACACAGGCATGAGGAAAACAACATCAAACGGCTGTACATACTGTAATATCAAAATTGCAAATGTATTGAATTTAAATAAAAATGATATCAAATGATAGCAACATAGCTTGCAAGTCAGACATATGATTAGGCTGGTATTTGGGTTGGTAATGTTAGCAACGTATTCAACCTGAAAATGTATTTCTGTTAGGATTTAATAGGTGGGTGAGATGTAAGAGAGCATTTCTTTATTGGGGAATTAAACTCTGATGTCATGGAAAATGATCAAAGCAAGTTTTAAATGATATATTTTTTTGTCCTAAGAAAAATCTTTAGTCTTAAAAAAACGTAGCCTGCTCACCTTTAGTGGTTACAGCTCACAAGCTCACTTTGTCAGTTTTGCCATCAGAATATGTCCTGTCAAAGACATATGATAAAACTAAGCCTATAAATGAATTTGACTGTAATCAAATGTCTTTTCACAGCACTTAACAATGACCTTAAATGCATGAACACACATTTCAACAATAAAAAAGAAAGCATTTCTCTATAGAGCAGCATGAAGCAGGATAATATTATCAACCCCATTATGCAATGCTATGATTTACATTTCCATCTAATTATAGAGTTCATCTCAGGGAGGGGAGTTCAGTTCCCCTGTGCTCTCATCCTCCTTTAAACCCTAGCTTTGCCTGTCTCTGTGTTTCTGTTTCTTTCTCTCAAAACAAGAGAGATTGTATTTTGTCATTTGATTACAGTCCAAGAAATCAATTTCAAGCCAAGCTTCTGTCAGCTCATTTAATTGGACTTGCTTCTTTGTGTGTGTGTGCGCGTGTGCGTGTGTGTGCGTGTGTGTGCGTGAGTGTGTGTGTGTGTGTGTGTGTGAGACAGAGAGAGAGAGAGACAGACCTTGCACCTGTTTTAAGCAAGTTAAAGGAAAGAAACAAGTAATTATAGGAGATAAGGAATTCCCAATCTTTACCAGGCAAAATCACTGCGTCTCATTTAAGAACCAGAAATTCAAACCTTATCTTCGTAAATGTAACATTTTTGGTGGAAAATAACTATCTCCACATATACAAATCTACTCACAGAAGCACACTTTCTATAAATATGTGCTGTGTAACACCGTGATCCTAAAACTGAAGATTCATTGTAGAGGTTCATAAAAAAGCTGTCTATCCTGAATTATTCAGATAATTATAGACATTTGGCAGTGGGAAAAGTAATGACATACAGTACAGTCTGTGGTTCCCTTCAACTATAAAGAAGATCAGTCATAAGTCCATGAAAACCGAATAGAAGATTCAGGGTCATAGATTGTACAAATACCAAAGATTTCTCTGTGAAAAAATGAACAAAGTAGCATGACTGAATCAGCAGAGAAAATACTCTAAAACTATGTGATCTCCCACTGCATTGAGTCACCCTCAAAACCTCAACGATTCATTCCACCCAAGTTTGTCTGATGTTTTTCTGACTCGTACATCACAGGTAATCATAGATCGATGCTGCAATGTTAGACAATATTACTTGCATGTGTAGGTGTGTTAACTTGCAAGAATCATATTAATTAGTGCAGAAAAATAACACAAGCACATTTCATATTCAAAAATATGCTTCAAGTGACTGGTTGCAAAAGCATATGTTTTGTAGGCAGATGTCCAGACGCCTGAAAAGTCGCGCTGAAATTTGCTCAAATGTTATACAGTTATATATATAGTCACTGTTGCTATCCAAAAACTCTGTCAATAACAGCATGTATTAAAGTGCTTTATCCTCACTGTCAGTCACTCATTCTCTATACCGCTTATCCGGTACAGGGTCACAGGAGGCCTGGAGCCTCTCCCAAACGACTCAGGGAACTAGACATGGTACAAAATGGACAGGGTGCCAGTTCATCTCAGGGCACAAGAACGCACAAGTTATTGCCAATTTGGAAATTCCACAGCTTAAGCTGCATTTCTTTCGACTGTGGAGGAAAACCAAAGGACCCAGAGGAAACCCACCAAACACAGGGAGAACATACAAACTCCACACATGCAGACCTGAAAGCAGGCCTCGAATACTTGAGCATGTTGGTATATGCCCACAGTGCTAACCACTATATCCCCATGCAGCTTGAAGGAATTGTCAGCTACATATTTAGCCATTAAAAAAAAAAAAATAATATATATATATATATATATATATATATATATACTATATATATATATATATATATCATACACTAACACGACCGCCTAGGACCCGGAGTAATACGGTCGGGTTTTCAGGAAGCATAAAAGGAGACAAAATGGCGCTTCACATTGCTCAGTCATTGAGTTCGCCCATGCCTTACCTGACGCTTTGCCGACTATTCTGTGAGTACTCACCTATTTGGGTTGCTTCTTTGATTGAGTGTGTGTTGCTAGAACGCGGATTTATTTGTGTAGATCCTAGCTCTTCGTGTAAGAGAGTTCTTAGATAAATTGCGTGGTTATCCTGCCTACTCGTGTTGCTTCCGCGTTTGGGTTTACCATCCACGCTACACGGGCTAACTGCTAAGGCTTCTGTGCTCACCCTACTATAGCTCGTGACAGAATGACTGAGCCAAAAGCAGTAAACCCAGCGGAGTTTGCTCGCCTCTGTGATGTGGTTGACCAGCATGCCGAGCTGATCAATAAGCTTCGTGGAGAAGTCGTGTCTCTCCAAAAGGACCTCCAAGACGTCGCGGCTTTGCGCCGCGAGGTGGCGGAGCTACGGCAGGAGAACGCGACCCTCCGTGGGGCGGCTGCTCACTCGGTTGTTGCCACGCCCATCGCAGTGGCTGCGGCACCGCCTCCCCACCCCCCTTCTGATGTTTTCATAGCTCTACCGGATAAGTGGGATGGCACAGATGGGAAGTGCAGTGTCTTTCTAACTGCATTGGATCTTGTGTTTGAGTTTAATTCCAGCAAATACTCCACAGACCGACTGCGTGTTGCGCTTCTCGTTTCGTTGCTATCCGGGCAGGCAGCTGAGTGAGCCACGGCGGTCCTCAGATCAGATTCAGACACGGCCTACTCATACGGAGAGTTCACCCATCAACTGAAACTAACATTTGAACATCCTGCTGCTGAGGTGGAGACCGACACCAAATTATATCATCTGCGGCAGGGAGGGTCGTCCGTGAGACGCTACACAGCGGACTTTCGTACTCTAGCCGTGCAGACCACCTGGGGAGACGCCGCCCTCCGGACGGCCTACTACGAGGGACTGGCCTCACGGATTAAAGATGAACTCGCCGGGCGAGAGATTCCCGCCACGCTGGAAGGACTGATTCAGCTCGCCCTTCGCATTGACCAGCGCCTGTTCTCTCGTCCGAGGCCAGCCCCCCGGACCCTGCCACCCACTACATCACCTTCATACCCTCACGCCCCGGTTCCTGAGAATCGTCCCTCCTTCACCACCACCGCCATGGCACCCGTCGGACCTCCACCTCCCGCCGTGGTTAACACCGGAGCTGGGGAACCCATGCAACTAGGACGCGCCTCCTTGACCGCTGCAGAACGGGAACGACGCTTCAGAAAAGGGCTTTGCGCCTACTGTGGGTCAGCGGCGCACCACAGGGCCCTCTGTCCACTTTGCCCGGGAAACGCTCAGGCCCGGTGAGCAAACGGGGCAGTTCACCGGGCCCCCTCCACCTCTCGGTCACGACACCCCATAATTCCCGTCTCACGGTCAAAGTACACCTCTGGTTTGGCCACAAACGGGTCGGAAGTACTGCGTTCATCGATTCCGGTGCCGCAGGTAACTTTATTGACTCTTCGTTTGCCAAAGAACTAGGAGTGGAACTTGAGGTGTTATCCCAGCCCGTTTGTATCACCTCTGTCGACGGTCGGCCCCTTTCCTCCAGCCCCATCACCACTCAGACTCAGCCGCTCACCCTTGCCATCGGCCAACATCATGAACGGATCCAGTTCAACCTCACCTCCATTTCATCACCACCCATCATCCTTGGACACCCCTGGCTGCTCCAACATGACCCCCTCATCTCCTGGACGCAGAACCGGATCCTGCAGTGGGGGCCGACCTGCACCGAACTCTGCCTGCGGGGCCCGGCTGGGACGTGTTCTAGGGAGTCCGAGGCACCCGATGTTGACACCAATGCCATCCCCGTCATCTACCGAGACCTGGCTGAAGTATTCTGCAAGAGACGAGCCACACACCTTCCTCCTCATCGCCCCTATGACCTGACAATTGAACTTCAGCCGGGCTCGGTCCCCCCCCCGCGGCCATCTTTACTCCCTCTCCGCCGATGAGACGCAGGCGATGGAGAGATATGTTTCTGACGCCCTTCGCCACAGCACCATCCGGCCCTCCTCCTCGCCTGCCGCCGCGGGGTTCTTCTTTGTAAAGAAGAAAGGGGGCGACTTACGTCCCTGTGTCGATTATCGGGGGCTTAATAACATCACCATTAAGAACAGACACCCTTTGCCGCTTACCAACTCAGCCCTGGACGCCCTCTCTGGTGCCACCATTTTCACAAAGTTGGACCTCCGGAGCGCCTACAACTTGGTGCGCATCAGGGAGGGCGATGAGTGGAAGACGGCTTTCATCACCCCTACTGGACACTACGAGAGCTTGGTCATCCCATTCGGACTCTGCAACGCACCCGCCGCCTTCCAACAGTTCATCAATGATGTCCTTAGGGACATGCTAGGGCGGTGGGTGTTCGTTTACCTAGACGACATACTTATTTATTCACGCACCGCCGAGGAACACACCCAGCATGTCAGAGCGGTCCTTAAGAGATTACTCGCCCACCAACTGTACTGTAAGTTGGAAAAATGCGCCTTTCACGAGCGCTCCACCACGTTCCTGGGTTTTGTCATCTCGCCCCAGGGTGTGGCCATGGACCCGCAGAAACTGGAAGTTGTGCATCACTGGCCCCTACCCAAGACCCTCAAGCAACTTCAACGGTTTCTCGGGTTTGCGAACTTCTATCGTCGCTTTATCCGGGACTACAGTACGGTTGCCGCCCCTTTAACCGCTCTGACTCGACCCTCTTCTCATCACTTCAGCCTCAACCCTGCCGCCATCACCGCCTTTCATGACCTATGCCACCGGTTCACAACCGCCCCAATTCTACAGCACCCAGACGCAAGTAAACCATTCGTTGTGGAGGTGGACTCTTCAGATGTGGGCGCGGGGCTGTTCTCTCCCAACAAGGTCCAGACAAGAAGCTACATTCCTGTAGTTTCTTTTCCAAAAAATTTGACCCCACTCAGCAGCGATACGGGGTAGGGGACTGCGAGCTGCTGGCCATAAAGTGGGCTTTGGAAGAATGGCGACACTGGCTCCAGGGCGCCAGAGAGCCGTTCATCGTCTGGACCGACCATCAGAACCTGATCACCATCCGCAACTTAAAACAGCTCAACCCGAGACAGGCGCGGTGGGCACTATTTTTCGAACATTACAACTTCCACCTATCCTACCGCCCGGGGTCCAAGAACACCAAAGCTGACGCCCTCTCCCGACAACACGAAGAGGACGTTCCCCGGGCAGACCCCGCGCCTGTCATCACACTCACCAAGATCATTGCACCACTTCACTGGGAACTGGAAACGAGGGTTCGCCGTGCACAGGCGATGGAGACCGCACCGGCAGGTGTGCCACCTGGGCGACTCTACGTGCCAAAAAGGACCGAGGTGTTGCAATGGGGTCATTCCTCGCCATTATCCGGACACCCCGGCACCAACCGCACCCTGCAATTCATCAGACGTGCCTTCTGGTGGCCATCTATGGCGAGTGATGTCAAAGAGTACGTCCAGGCATGCCCAGTGTGCGCCAGGTCCAAGAATACCAACCAACCGACACCGGGGGAACTCCAACCACTCCCCGTTCCCCATCGGCCCTGGACGCACATTGCCGTCGACTTCATCACGGGCCTGCCGGCCTCCGAAGAGAAGAACACCATCTTAACTATCGTCGACCGGTTCTCCAAAGCCGTGCACCTGGTGGCCCTCACCGGACTCCCGTCAGCCAAAAAAACAGCAGAGCTGATTTTAGAACACGTAGTCCGACTGCATGGGTTCCCAAAAGACATCGTCTCGGACAGGGGGCCCCAGTTCACCGCCTGGTTCTGGAAGGCCTTCTGCCGTCTGATCAATTCCACCTGTAGTCTAGCCTCTGGTTAGATGGAGCGGACCAACCAACAACTGGAGCGCTACCTGAGATGCTTTGTTGCCGATCGCCAGCGCTCCTGGGCCCGCTACCTCCTATGGGCTGAGTTATCTCACAATCTCCATGTCTCTTCAGCCACCAATCTCAGTCCATTTGAGGTATGCCACAGTTTCCAACCTTCGATGTTCGATCATCAGGAACCGGAGGTTGAGGTGCCGTCAGCCCAACAGTTGGTTCGCCGGTGTCGACGGCTGTGGAACCAAGCAAACTCCGCCATCCAATAGGCCAACAACCGCTACGCCACTCAACATCGCCGTCGACACCCGCCGGGACGATTGTACAATGTAGGTGACAAAGTATGGCTTTCAACCAGAAACCTTCACCTTCACACGGAATCTAAAAAGCTATCACCCAGGTTCATCGGTCCATACCGCATCACCCTCCATATCAATCCTGTCACCTACCGGCTCCAGCTGCCTGCGGCGCTCCGGATCCATCCGGTATTTCACACGTCCCAGCTCAAACCATTCATCACTTCACCAATGGTTCCCCCCACCCACCCTGCTCCTCCTCCCCGTATCATTGAGGGTGGTCCCGCCTACACCGTTCGCCGGATCCTTGACTCACGTCCTCGGGGCAGAGGGCTCCAGTACCTGGTGGATTGGGAAGGTTACGGTCCCGAGGAGCGATCTTGGATTCCGGCTCGGTTCGTCCTAGACCCCGAACTCATCCGGGACTACCGTCGTCAGGGTATCCTCCACCCCAGGACCGTCGAGAGTCGGTCCTGGACAGGGGGGTACTGTCATGCACACTCGTAACACGACCGGCACTAGGACCCGGAAGTAATACGGTCGGGTTTTCAGGAAGCATAAAAGGAGACAAAATGGCGCTTCACATTGCTCAGTCATTGAGTTCGCCCATGCCTTACCTGACGCTTTGCCGACTATTCTGTGAGTACTCACCTATTTGGGTTGCTTCTTTGATTGAGTGTGTGTTGCTAGAACGCGGATTTATTTGTGTAGATCCTAGCTCTTCGTGTAAGAGAGTTCTTAGATAAATTGCGTGGTTATCCTGCCTACTCGTGTTGCTTCCGCGTTTGGGTTTACCATCCACGCTACACGGGCTAACTGCTAAGGCTTCTGTGCTTACCCTACTATAGCTCGTGACAATATATATATTTGTAGAACTTTTGAGTCAAGTTCATTCCAGGTAAAATTGTTATTATTGCGAATATTAACATGTGTTTAAACAATCTTAGTTACCAAAATCTGGAAAATTTCATATAAACCTATACACTAACTAACCGGGGGACAGGAGTAGCTCGGTGGATAAAGTTCCAGGTTGAAACCCCAAAGTCCCTGTCGGTTGACACTGTTGGGCCCTTGAGCAAGGCCCTTAAACCTCAGATGTAAAAAAAAAAATAAAATTTTATAATATGAGATAAAAATGTAAGTTGCTCTGGATTAGTGTGCCTGCCAAATGTGCACATAAACATCTCCTTACAAAATATAACCATATCAACTAGTACACTGTTTGTTATTATGTAGCACATATTCCCTTTTATTTATATACTAACTATTGAAATGTTAAATTATTAGAATGACACTGGTATAATATATCCAGGTATAAACTTTGATTTAAAATACAACCAGAAGGGTTTTAAGTGATGGTTCTGGAAAATTAATTTTGACCAATCAAATCCAAAAATTCAAAAGTGCATTTCTCATGAATGTTTTCCTTGTCTAGCTCTTGTCTCACCCTATGGACCTCGCCTAATGAGCTTTAATTTTGTATAGCACGTATTTGGTTTTCTTGGTCGGTCTATGCATTCTGGGGTGGTTCACAGAATGTTACGAAAAAACATTAATGAATTATCGAAACCAGCTGCAATATATTATCAGTATGACTATAATGAACTTACATGATGCTCAGGAAAAAGTTCCTGTATGTGCAGTACATTATGAAATCACTGGATCGGGATGACTCATGGGGTTTTGCAAACAGAGCTGCTTGTCTTTAGTTAAAAAAAAAAGATGCTGCAAATGTCCCTAGTAAATAATGAGCTAAAACCATTTGCAGCAAAATGGCTCTGTCTGTAAAAGCAGAATAGAGTAATGTTCTCAGTGAAACTCTGATCAAGGAAAAAAAGGGGACTGACAGAAAGAAATGTGATTTTGTAAAGAGTGGGCGGTGTACTGTAAGTCAAGTAACAAAATAACACTTCTTTGAGAAGGTCTTTACAGTATATATGATATGAAGGAAAATATGGCAAAGCTTATTATTCCAGCAATATATTCCATGATTTGCAACAGAATAAATGTTTTAACACAGAGACGCGACAGCCCTCCCCGGCAACTTTGCAAAATGAGTCACATCAGGCGTTTCCCTTTTACGCAAGAACTCCATCAATGGTGAAAGGTGGGGCAAAAGAAACCACCGACAGAGACAGATATAAACTGATGGCATCATTGGGAAGCACATGAGAAGCTGCCGAGCATGGAGAGCTGCAGAGTGTGTGTGATGGTGTGTGCCGTGCTGCTCTCCTGCGCCTCTGGCAATGAAATATACCGTCTGGATGAGGAGGAGGCGGTGGATGTAGACAGGAGAGCCCTGAGGAACTTCTACCCTAAAGAACCTAATTTAACCAGCCAGAAAGAGCTTGTAAGCTCTACTCTTGAATAATGCACAAAAATATTCTGTTTTTTTTTTTGTAGTGTTAAAAAAATCTATTGAATTGAATTGAACTGAATTTCTGCATCATGTCCACAGCTTGGAGCTCTGCATGATGTTTTGGAAAAGCTGCAGAGCAAACGGATCACGCTTTGGGAAAAGAAGTTTAGTCGAGTTCCCACGGTGAGTAAAACCATTTGCAAACAAATATTCAGATAGACTGGTTCATAGGATTTTATTTCATTACAGGTATATTATGCAAATATTCAGTACTTCATATAATCTCATTTACTGTAATGCACTAGGAAAGATGCAGCACTGATAGAGATTAATCCAGCTCTTGCAAATATTGTTGTCTATTAATTATGAAATAACAATGTCCGAAACCACCATTTCCACTGTGGTATTTTAAACCCACATATTATTACGTCCATTTTGTCTACTCTGAATATACTTGAAACAGGTGCGAAAATAAAAAATCATAACCAAAACTGGAACTTCTAATACAAAATAATGAGCATAGGTGCAAAAGTCTGCATACTGCTAAGACATCCTACTTTTTGATTGGGATACAGCTATTCTGTAAGAACTTGTACACACACAGACCCTTTTTATTCATAATTTTTATATTGTTTATCTCCAGCAGCATGTGGGTCACTTCAGCAAAATTTTATCCAATTTCACATTTAATATCTGACTGATTACATACTGTACATACTGCCTTCACTACACCGACACGCTATCTTTTCAAATTCTTTATTTTGACTTATCTTTTGTATTATTATTGATTTGTTGGATTCTGCTTTTTTGATTTATTATGGCAGAAAGGTGGGTTGTAAAATAATGGTGCTTTTTTCCTCTCATTCAAAAAACAAAGTGGATAGAAAACTTTTGTTTTCAACTCCAATTACAGTGTGATTTATTGTGATTATTATTATTATTCATTTCAATATGTGATTGCAGTGTGGGATCGGGCAGCAGTGTGCTGTGCGGAAAGGCTCACGCATCGGCAGGATGTGCGACTGTCCAATTGGAGCATCTTGCAACACCTACCTGCTCAAGTGTTTATAATCATTGCATCCTGTCCGCTTGGAAATGAATTCATTAGAGTTAACAAGTTTGAGTTCATTCAAGTTAAACTATGTGCTGCTTTTGGTGTAAATATGTACATTTTGTCTTGAGCCTTGGTTTTCTAAGGCAACCTGTCATTAATGTTTTGGGGGGAAAAGAACATCATGTGAATAAATTTATTTCATTATATAACAATAATAATAAAGTTATTTAAGTGTACCTGAGCTGCAAATACTTGTCTAATAATGTTCATGCCAATAACAATGTCATCATGCGTGACATTGATGAAATGAACAGACATCCCCTTGATTAGATAACTGGATGAATTTTCAGGGCAGCAGCTGGTTATACAACACGAAGACACACAACATGAACAGGGAGATGAGCAGGGAATGAGATACACTGTCATAACACATCCTAGCATATTTTGAAAAACATGTCATGTCTAAATCGGATCCTTTACTCTTACATAAGGTCTCATGTACAACACAACTTGTCCAGTCACCATAAATTATTTGCTTATGAAAGCTTTAACTAACTCTAAACTCAATGCCAGAGGAGAGGTCAGGAGAGAAAGCCACAGAATCTTCAGTTTGTCCACCGAATAAATAAAGTGTCCCTTCGAGGCAACTAAACTAGCCTTCATCATACATCATAATTGCATCAACTGTCCATCAACTCAGACCTCTGACTGTGCTCTTTCACTTCATATTAGTTTCACGGATGAATTACTTACCAACGTGCCAGTGGAGATTGAAGGGCACATGTGCACACACAAGATATACAGTAAATCACGTATCCTCTCACACTGACTCATTCTCTATACCACTCAACCTGTACAGGGCTGTAGGAGACCAAAAGACCATCCCAGGGGACATGGGGCACTAGGCGGGTTACACCCTGGAGGGGTGTGCCAGAACAAGCAAAGTGGACACACAAAGACTGGTAGGACCTGAACCCTTGACCCTGGAGGTGCGAGGCCACGGTGCAAACCATTACGTGCTACCCTGCCACTTAACAAGTGTCCTATAAATGCAACATTTGACACCCAAGGCTGTGTATGTACTACTGGTGGTTTTTAACAAAATACAGAAATTTCACAATTATTTGAAATACTAGTTTAAAGGGCAGGACATGGCATGACAAAGATCATAAACTTGTTTCTCTGAAAATGTCATGACCATTGACCAATTATGATGACGCTTAAAAAATTACTTGATATAAGAACTAAAGGTCACAAAACAGGATGTTTTATAAAAGCAAGAAAAGCTCTAGATGCTTGGAGCAATATGTAATAAAAGAGCAGTGAATCGTCAGGATATTGTGTGATGACATGAGTGGGAGTTGCAGACAAAATGAGCTTGAAAGGACCAGAGTTTTATTCAGTTTTAATAGTTTCATCACAATTTGTGACATAAGGAAAAAAAAAATACAGAATGGATGTTAAATGGAAAAAATTATGCTCTATCCAATTAAATGTAAATACTTTCCATAAAACAAAACATTTCTCAATTTACTCATACCGAAGTCAACTTCTTAAAATATAATATTAATAAAAAATAAAAAACAGACTGTTCAATTATATGTTTTTAAACTAATGGCATAAACATTTTTCAGGATGAATTGCCAGGATTAATTTTAAAGTGATTAAATTAAAGCAATGTAGTGAGCACATATTGGGGAAAAATAGAACATTTTGTTAAATACGTACAGAACGACAGAATTCAAGGCTTCAGATTTTAGGCTGAAATATCTATTTTATCTGCTGTCAAAACAGAAAAAGTATGGTATTTGTAAAAGTATTTAGCCAGTGGTCCAGTAACATAAAACCTGGAACAAGGAAATGCTATTAAGGTCAAATTCAAGGTTCAGTACTAGCTGCTCTAAGAAGAAAAAGAACCATCAGTCTATCAAAACCATTTAGATAACTTAGATAAAGGCAATTAACTAATCCAGACTTGTTTTACTGTACATGAGCATAAAGAGGACACGAATGAGTGAGATAAACCTTACCCCTAACTTTTCTTAAATAAACTGACTACTTCCATATACTGAAATATCTTACACCAGAAAAAAAAACCGGTGAGAGGATTTTAGAAGGTAAAGATGTGCAGTTTGAATATTAATTCAATGTTAGTTCATACACAGACCAAATCATAGTCAAGTTTGTATAAACCTTTCAAATATATCCACTAGATTCATCTTTAAAAGCGGGGCTCAGATGTTAAACAAACCTATACATTTATGTTTGCACAACGTCGCAAATGAACCGTTGCCAGCTTGTTATCAGTATTAAAGCAACATAAAATATTTTAGTGTATAAAGCCAATTACAGCCATTAAGCTTCAAATATCCTTATAATTGCAACTGAGAAGTCTTTAACAGACAAAATTACATGTTGAAGGGGACAACTGGACTGTTTTACTAACTAAACTTAAAAAGGATAGCTAAGAGCAGGAGGCAAGATTGAGCTTCTCGGCTGTTCGTCTAACAGGACCAAATCTTCTACATCTCGACCCCGGAACCTGCGACGGGAGATCTTCACTGTCACCTTCCGTCCCTGAAATGTTTTAAGGGCCTCCTTCGAGGCCATGGCCCTTGCTGCATGTTCGTCACGGCCGTATCCTGTGCCCATGTAGACAGTGTGGCAGCGCAGTTCACACACCTGGCCCTCTCTTTGTGTGCAGCCGGCAGGCAGGTCAGGAATGTCTTTAAGAGGCACAAATACACAACTAAGGCTGGCCTTGCATGACTCCACAGAAGTGCGCAGGATCTCAAAGTGGTTCAGGTTGGGTCCAAAGCCTCCTGCAGACACAAGCTTCCAGGCCACGGTTTTATAAAGGCGGTTAAAGAAGGGCTGATGTTCTGCAGGAGCCTCGGACGAGGGACCCGATTTGACAGCAGCAGCGATCGGACGGTCAGTATTTTGCTCTCCGCCTTTACTGTCAGAGTCGTTAGAAACAGTTTTGCATTTCTTAACGCAGCTCTCAGCATCCATGGCTGCACACAGGTTGGAAATAGAAGTGAAAAGTACTCAATCAGTGATTTTGTTTGTTGTGATTATATTAAGTTGATTAAAAGATTATGTTAATTAATTAAAAGGGATGAAAAGTGTAAAAGTGTATTAAAATTAAATCATGTAATTTAATTAAAATAAATTAATGAATCACTTATTTAAAAATTTTATTGTTATATGCAAAATCTTGCCAGATCATACTTTTCACACGTGCAATATGTGAAGTGCAATATCCCAGCCGCTTTAATATCAGTTTACTTATGTTAATACTCTTATATTTATCCTCCTTTTATTCTATTTTTATACACCATACAGAGGGATACTTAATTCGTTGTAACCTGTGCAATGACAACAAATAATCTATCTATTAATCTAAAAGCATGCACATGTATTTTTTCGAACAAAAAAATAAATTTACTGGACTATATTTATTTATCATAATATATTTTATTAATAATTTTTCCATGTTTCACTACTCCAGACAGATTTGTATTAAAAAAAAAAAAAATTTAATTACTTTAAAATCTAGAGAAATTGACTCCTGCATAAAATGTCAGATTTCAGGAAGTGTCAAACCTTTTCCTTTAATTCTTTAAAACAATTCAGACTACTCTAGAGTCGGAGATGATGACCCTTAAGATCACTGCACTCTCACACCTGAAACAGACGGCCTCTTTCCTTTTCCTACGACATCATCTTTTGTCATTTCAACAGGATTTTTGTCCACACCAATCCCTTCTGACATCTCTTTCACCTTGTCCATCACAGGTTGCGGATAGCTACAATAAAAGCACATGATCAGAGTTAAAATGGACTTGTGGCTATATATTAAAAAGAGAGAGACAAGTGTGTGCGTGCAAGCATTAGAACAAGGCACATACCTACAGCCCATGAAGGTCTGATTGGCCCAAACTTTGGAAAGAGAAAGAAGCCTGTCCAAACTGGGAGTTGAGACTCCAGGTTGGATGGTCGGAAAGACCTCCATATTGCGCAAAACAAACTCTCGTCTGGCATGCCAGTGCTTATTTGTCTCAGAGAGCTCTCTTAAAGATTCCACCCAGTGTGCCAGGTGAGGGTTTTGCTGAAGGTACTCCGAAACAACATCCTGACAACTCCCCTCTGCCATCACTGGAATAAAAAAAAAAAAATTAATAATGAAATTGGTGTGTGATGTTGCAGCTATTGCCCAACGTAACACTGTTGTTGACGGTGGAGTGACTGGTTGCTTTACTTCCCAGGGATCCCTCATGTTTCCTTCAGGCTCTCCCCTTTAGTTATGCTGTTGCAGTTTGTCCTGCGGGAGTCCCTGCTTGAATTCTACATGAAATATACATTTCACCTTATAAATGTGATTGTGATCACTGGACCATACCAAAAATATTCTCTATCTCTGTCTCCCTGTCGAGCTGCACATGGTGCCCCTTAGCTGCAAGTTATCCAAACCCTGCATCCCCTTGGGACCTGTCTGACTCATCCTGGTGCTCCGCTTCTGGTGCACGTGATCTGCTTGGAAATGCGTGTGGCGACTGGGGGCGATTCCACTTGACCATGAAGATGCTCTTGGATTCGGCTGATGCAGACAGTTGTTCTCTTGATGACTTGTGACTGCAGTCACTCAGTAATTCAGAACTGAAATTCCCACAGACGGTTTTGTACTGAGCCTCCAGTGATATGGACTTCATATTAAGAAGTGTCCTGTTATATACTGAACTTAAAGCCACCTAACACACGGAATGCCTTCAGATCAATCCCTGCTATCTGATATCACCAAAATAAGGATGGGTTCCCTGTATAGTCTGGTTCCTCTCAAGGTTTCTTCCTATGGTCTTTTCAGACTTTTTTCTTGCCACCGTCGGCTTGCTCATCAGGGACAACCTGATCATTTTGATTTATAAATATCTCACACATTTCATACTCCCTAATTGTATTTTCATTCTGTAAAGCTGCTTTACGACAACTGAACTGAAATGAAAACACACACACACACACACACACACACACACACACACATATTTCCTTTATGTTTACACTAAACCTTTGTTACGAAAACTGGCTCATTTTTTTAAAGAGTTAGCTAGCTGTAGTTTGTTTGTTGTTAGTTACTTTAACTACCTGTATTACGTTAGAAGAATATAACCACATGCTAACATGCCACTGTATATTCTAATTCGAAGTATAAATATAATAAGTATCTTGATACATTCAGTTATTTTAAAATCACTACTCATTGGCCGCATTTATCATTATAGCATGTTAGCACAGCGTTACAAACCTTGCTAGCCGTCCACGGCTGGTCATTTCACTTAAGATTATACCATTGTAAAGTTAATTTAATATTTGTACTATTGCATAAATTACAAATGTGTAAAAATCTGACCTTTAAAGAATTCCTTTCACCGACTCTACATAACCAGGTAACATTTACTCAGGTACCGCTAGCAACATCAACAACATCGTAGGCTAATAAAGCCACTTCCGGATGCGTCATTCAAACGCGCGATTTGTGTTTATGACGCCAGCAGAATGCGACGCAGATTTGGCGGTGTTTATGATAGATAAGGACGTTAGTGGTTCAGTAGAAGGTGAAGGTGTTACGGGTTAATTATAATATCTGTTGGATTAAATGCTGCTGCTGCTGCTGCTGTAACGATGATCCATGAACTGCTGCTTGCTTTAAGCGGATATCCTGGAACTATAATTACATGGAATAAAAGAAATGGTTTACAGGTATTTATAGCTGTCTTGTATAAAATGATGCTAAAATTTATTAACTGGTCCTGCATTATGCAACTAGCTAATAATGAATTTATTATCAGTTTACTAAGCAATGTAATAATAATAATAATAATAATAATAATAATAATTTTAAACACATTAAATTATTTAAAACACATTTAATGCATGATGTTTTGGCTACCTATTGAAAGGTGTTTCAGTTAAGCCAATAGCTGAATCCATATTGGTTGCCATGTACAGTTTTTATACACTGTATACTCACTCACTCACTCACCGTCTAATCCTGTATACAGAGTTGCAGGGGGCCTGGAGCCTATCCCAGTACACTTAGGGCAGGACAGGGTCCCAATTAATTGCAGAGTCAACACACATATACACAATTTTTGGGAATGTCAGTTACCTTAATCTGCATGTTTTTGGACTGTGCGAGAAAACTGGGGGACCCTGAGGAAACCCACCAAGCACGGGGAGAACATGCATCTTCCATGCACACAGTGGCGGGATTTGAACCCGGGCCCTGGAGGTGCAAGGCGACAACGCTAACCGCTAACCCACACTCTGTATAGTGCTTGTTCTTTTCACCATGGAGTCACATGACATTCAAGCACTGTGTGTTGATTGTTTCAGGTGTCCCAGGATCTGCCCTTCCTCCATCCCAGTGAAACCAGTGTCCTGAACCGGCTGTGTAAGATGGGAACGGACTATGTGCGGTTCACAGAATTTATAGAGCAACACACGGGTCATGTCCACCAACAAGTAGGAGCAATCCTGTTTTCAAAATCTTCCAGTTAGAATTTTTTCAAAGTCAGTACTGATGTCCGATACCCAAGTACTAGTCGGTTCTCAATATTGATCTGATCATTGAAGTCGCTGTATTGACTTTTTCCTCTATCTCTGATTTCTAATTTCTTATATCCAGGAGCACCACTTGAGCCAGCCAAGCCAAAGTGGATTACACGGGATATACCTGAGGGCTTTCTGCACTGGCCTGCACTCCATGTTGCAGCCATACAGACAAGCATTGCTAGATCTTGAACAAGAGGTGTGACATAATCTAAGCAGGAAAACTTATATAATTATATATTCTATAAATATCATTAAACTGTCATATAAGTAGCACATCTCACACTTCATACAATCCTTTTAAATATTTTTGCAGTTTCTTGGTGATCCACATCTCTCTATTTCTCATGTAAACTACAAGCTGGAGCAGGTAGCACTGTGTTTAAACCCTCCTCTCAGATTTGTTAAACTAAATGACAGACTTAATCACACAGTTGATGTTCTGTGGTTTTCTGCTAATCAGTTTCAGTTGCTGTTTCCCTCCGTAATGGTTGTTGTGGAGACCATCAAATCTCAAAAGGTTCATAGCTTGTATGGATATTTTCTACAACTTGACATACATAATAACAAGCAAATGTGAACAAAACGAGTCAAATTTCTTTATTTTTGCCCTAACCAGATCCATGGGTGTCAGATTCTGGAGACAGTGTACAAGCACAGCTGTGGAGGACTGCCACCTGTTCGGATGGCCTTGGAAAAGTGAGCATCTTTCAGACACGACAATCAAACGAGAGATTTTTGAACTGAGTTTTGAAGCACTTGGTGTTAGTGTGAATGTGTAAAACCTCTTTGGTTGACTCATTTGGTTATCATCTAACACATGAAATATTTTGCTCGAGCAGGATTCTTGCAGTGTGCCACGGAGTGATGTATAAGCAGCTGGCTGCATGGATGCTGCATGGCCTGCTCCTGGACCAAAGTGAGGAGTTCTTTGTGAGGCAGGGACCCAGTGCAGGAGGAGCCGCTGCAGCACAGGAAGAAGAGGAGGAGGACCTGGGCATTGGAGGGCTCAGTGGGAAACAACTTAGAGAGCTGCAAGACTTGGTGAGAAATTCAGTTGTTCTTGAGTACTGTGACAAAACATGTTTTAAATTTGTAAAAAAAAAAGAAAAAGAAAAACTCCTTATATATAGTTGAACTATGAAATGCGGGTTTTTATTTTTGCACACACAAAAAAAAAACATTCTATTGCATTACAGGAATTTTTTTTTTTTTTTGCAACACCGCCAGACATTAAAAGATGTATTTAAATTAGATTTATTATTTAGTGTTTTTTTTTTTCTTGAAAGTCTTCTAATTTTTCCAAAAATCAATACAGCACTATTAATGTATAGACATCGATAGATAGATGATATTAACAATCAAACATATGAGAACTGATGATACATTGATGCAATGTGCTTTTAGAGCGGGTTTAACACTACATACAATAAGCAGATCCAATGTGATTCATTACTGTGCACATCACAAAGAGTTCTGGGATTGTTTTGTTTCCTGGACGTGGTTTCACCTGAGAAGCACACAGAAATCTGGTTAAAAGAAATGCACAATGGCACAGCAGATGCATTGGATATTACTTATTAATAACAACAATCATAAAGAGCCATGAATATGATTATGAATACAGAGACACCAGTACCGATTTAAACTTGTCTTATAATTTTTCCAGAGAGTGTAGCTCAATAACCATTGAGACCTGTGCACTCTTTTCGAATTGCTGAATCATTATACCTTGATATGAGCAATTTATGTCTGTTGATGGATTTTAAAAATCAAAAGGACATATCATCCTACATTCTATGGGTGAAAATGTACCGAGCATGTTGATGTGTGGAGAGATTAATATTTAATTATGTACGGTACATTCTGGTTTCTAATGAGAAACAATATTTCCTCAATTTTTCCTGTTCTTAGTTAATTAGTGTTTTTAATCCCTTTTATCTCAACATTGAGCATAATTACTTTGTCTAAACAGGCTTTCAAAATTAATTCCTGTAGTTATTAGAGACAGGAATCACCAGGGACCAGATGAAACGATATTATCACGATACGTAGATTCCAATTTAAATCACTTTCAGTTCTGAAATATCAATATTTTATAAATATTCTGATTCAATATTCAAAATTTTTTGAGATTTTGTTACACAATTTGCTGTGTTGCCTGCCTATGTGTAAATGGTTTAGAGCACACTACCTGCAGGAATATAGAGGATGGGAAACATTTTACCACCTCAAATGCAAACATTCTGTATAAATATATATTTTTTAATGAATCGATTTTGGATCGTGATGCATAACTGATCTCCAGTAGTTTAACGTTTTAGCTGAAGATCTTGTATTGCTATGCCTTATTGCATGTTCTGAGCTTCCCTGATGTTGTTCCTCCTTAGAGACTGATTGAGGAGGAGAACATGCTGGCTCCTTCCCTGCAGCAGTTCTCCCTGCGTGTCGAGATGCTGCCCTCGTATATTCCTGTCCGAGTGGCTGAAAAAATCCTCTTTGTCGGGGAATCGGTGCAAATGTTTGAAAACCACAACCAGAGTCCCTCCAGAGCTGGTGAGACTACACTAGAGCTTACGAAACATGACTCTGTGTTTGAGTTTATACAGTGTAAACCTTGCTTTAATCTCTTTAATGCAGGGTCCATACTGAAACACCAAGAGGACACTTTTGCTGCAGAGCTCCACCGGCTCAAACAGCAGCCACTGTTCAGCCTGGTGGACTTCGAGAACGTCATCGATGGAATCCGCAGCACGGTCGCTGAGGTTGGTTAGGAAGCACGTTGCTCGATTGATTGATTGATTGATTTAATTATATATAATAACCTATTAGTTTTTGTTTTATAGCATCTTTGGACTTTGATGGTGGAAGAATCTGATCTTTTGGGTCAGCTCAAGGTAAATATAGGAATATGTTATAAAGGAGCAATTTATTTATATAAAGATAAATTGAACTGTAATAAATGTTCTGTATAATTTAACATGACTGAGTGGCTTCACTGGTACTCACATTATCATAAACAAAACGTATTGATCAGGTTGGCAGCACGTTGGCGTAGCAGTTAGCACGGTCTTCCTGCACCACCATGGTCTGGGTTTGATTCCCACCATGATGGGTTTTCATGTAATGTGTGTATGTTGACCGGAGGTCCTACCATAAAAATGGGAGTAAACACAATGGTCACTATTGGCCTCCACGGTCTTTTGTTGGACTACAGAGGTTTCTAGATGGATATTAATCAGGTTATCATTGTGCATGTTACACTTCTTGTATACTATAAGAAATTGTGTGTCATGGAAATGTCTTTAAATTGATGTTGAATTTCTTCAGAATGTCCCATGTCTGAAGCATATCGTCAAACACACCTGCTGTTGCTTTGCTAGTGTGTGAACCCTGAAACTGCTCTGCATGTAGAGCAAGTCGCTGTAAAGTCAAATCCTCATCAGAAACTCTGTTGTGCTTTTTCTCACACTTAATCTGCCGAATCGTCTGTTTTGTTTTTAGGGTAAGGAAAGTAATACTATATGTCATGCTCTTGTACTACCTAGACAGAAAAACTGTACACTCTTACATATCTGATCATCGTAATTAATAGTAAATACTGCATTCTTTCGGGCAGGAAATGACCTGCTTTGCATTCTTGGTCTCTTTGGAGTCTATCAGTACCATGGCAACCGGGCTACCATGCGTAACAGCAGTGTTGCACAGTTCTCACTGAGTATGTGACGCAACACAAAAATATTTTACATTGAAAGGAAGATGATTCTTTTTATATATGTATAAAGAAGGTCATCCATTTGCAACAACTGTCAGCGTTTCAAAGGAGGTTAAATTTATTCCTGACGCAGTTACCATATCCGAGCTAATGTTTCGACCCACTGTTGTCAGTTTGGGTTTATCGAATGAAGTAAAGTGTTGTAAAATTTCACTCTTTATTTTCACTATTGTTACAGCCAACCAGAAAAACTAGATTGGTAGTAAAGACCGACTAGAGAGACGCACTACTAAGCTAACACCCTAGCATTACTTTACTTCACTAAGTGCTCTCGGTATCAGTACTATTTGAACAAAGTCAGAATAAACGTGCACGGTATCAGACCATTACTCGATATCGGTATCAGCATCCCTTTGTTTTTATAATCCTTCATGAACCTTTAATTTCCCTGTAGATCATAAAGGATTTTTATTTGTTGGGACGTGGTGAACTGTATCAAGTCTTCATTGACCTTGCCCAGCAAATGCTGAAGACCCCACCATCAGCTGTGACAGAACACGGTGTGTACAACCTGAGCTGGCCTCTCAGTACCTCTCATTTCATTGTGCTACAAATTTATGATTTATTATTGTCATTTTAAACAAATTTTTTTTAAAGATCTCATTGTAATAATTTTCAAATTATTATTGCTGTTATGACTTTTTTTCCCCAGATGTGAATGTGGCCTTCCAGCAAGCTGCACACAAAGTTCTGCTTGATGACGATAACCTCTTACCTCTCTTGCACCTCACTATTGACTATCAAGGCAAAGACACCAAAGGTACTCGTCACCACCAACTGGTACTGCTGGCTTAAGAGCAGCTCCTTTATGTAATATACTAGATAAGAGTCTATTGGTAAAAAAAAAAAAAAAATCTGTTGCTAGGAAAAGTGTGGTTAAAGGCATATAGCGCCACTTAGTGGTGGGTGCTAGTTTTTTCAATACAAGTCTTAGAGCTAAACTTGTTACATTATCCCAGCAGTATTTGCATGGCAACTCCTTGAATAAAAGCAAATAATGTCATTAATAAAATAACAGATGTCTCTAGCTATAATGTAATGTCTAATATTGTTTTTTTTAATTATTATTATCATAATAACATATAATGTTTATCTTTTCACTTGGGGAAAAAGAAGAAAGATGAAACAGAACAAATGTTTGTTAAAAGCTTCTATCTTAAGGGTATTTAATTTTTTTATTTTTTAAAATAAGACGTAACACCATGTTTGTTAGAATTCCTGACACGGCCAAGTCGATCATTGTAAAGTGCATTCTTTTAACGTGGACGTTACGTCTGTGTCTATAGAGGCGTCTGGGACTCGGGAAGGCACCACACCTCCTCAGGAGACTTCTCCTCGTGATCCTCCTTCTACAGGCTGGGCTGCGCTTGGACTGGCCTACAAAGTGCAATGGCCCCTGCACATACTCTTCACTCCTGCTGTGCTGGAAAAGTAAATGAATGAACAGAAATGTTTTGAGTACATGCCGTTGTCCATCACAGTTTGTTGATTTTTCCCGCTACACCCCTGATTCTACTCAAACTGAATTCAGGAGCAAAGTTTTGGATTTGTTTCATCATCCCTGTACATTTGATTTGTGTTTCTGCTCTCCTTTAGGTATAACGTAGTGTTTCGGTACCTGCTCAGCGTGCGCCGGGTGCAGTCGGAGCTGCAGCACTGCTGGGCCCTGCAGATGCAGCGCAAACACTTAAAGTCTAACAAGACCGAGGCAGTCAAATGGAGGCTGCGCAATCACATGGCGTTCCTTGTAGATAACCTGCAGTATTACCTACAGGTACTGAGCCACTTCACTTCAGTAGCAAGTCTTTTCTTCGTATTCTCTATTTATGATGGCCATTTCTACAATTCATTTCGCACCGCTCAGGTGGATGTCTTGGAGTCACAGTTTTCACAGCTTCTACAGCAGATCAACTCGACACGAGACTTCGAGAGTATTCGTCTGGCTCATGACCATTTCCTTAGTAATCTACTAGCGCAATCCTTTATCCTTCTCAAGCCAGTAAGTTTAATAAAACTATTCATCCATCTTATTATTCATAAACTACAGTGAAACTCATTACCCTTGGGAGGAATAGAAGTCCAGACGTGATGCCTCCTCCAGCGAGTGAATCCACATTCCTATGCTTGGCATTTTAATGGGTTTGTCTTTTTTAGGTGTTTCATTGTTTGAATGAGATTTTGGATCTCTGTCACAATTTCTGCTTGCTGGTGAGTCAGAACCTGGGGCCACTGGACGAGAGGGGAGGAGCTCAGCTGGACATTATGGTGAAGGTCAGTCCACTGAGGCTGTGCTACTGCGTTCACAATGTAATCTTAAATAAGCTTCTACATACCTTAATAGTGCTAATTAAAGAGCTAAACTCAAAGGCATGCATTTTTATAAATAAATACAGTGGAACCTTGGATTACGAGCATAATTCATTCCAGAAGTGGGCTCGTGTTCCAAAACACTCGTAAACCAAATCATCATTTCCCATGAGAAATAATGAAAAATAATAAAATTTGTTCCCCAGCCCCAAAAAATAAATACATAAAAATAATTAATACAATCTATAAAATGAAAATAAAACAAATTAATCTGCACTTTACCTTTAAAAAAAAGTACAAATAAATCCCTACAGAAAAGTGTTTCCGAGAGTGAGAGAGTGACGCTCTGTGTCAAAATAAGAGTCGCATACGTGATACTTGGCGCTCATAAACTAATACTTGCTCGGTTTCTGATTAAAAATGTATTAAAAATCTTAAACTACGTTACTCGCAATCCGAGGTTCCACTGTAAACTCAAATATTTGGAATAAGCTGCCCATTTTTAACTGGTCATTGTGGAGACAAGTTAATTATTCTTGCTAGCCCAGTATAAAGCTTTTTTTTTTTTATTATTACAGTAAATTATTAATCCACTAGTAGCTCCAAAGAGAACAATCTGTTGCACACATTCATCCTTGGTGAATATAAATAGAGGCGGTACAAGTTATTTTAAGTTAACTTTTTTTTTTTTCAAGCTAATAGTTATTTTACATGAAGGTCAGCCTTCTTGAATCATTCTTGCAACAACAGTATTGCCAAAACCCATCAAGCACCATGATTAAACTGGCTCTTATGAAGACCATCTCAGGAAAGCAAGACCAAAACTGCAGAGAAGTTCATTTAGAGTTACCAGCCTCAAAAGTCATCAATTAACAAACAGCACCGCTGGTTAGAGCTGTTATGAAGGCTTTACAGAGCATAAGTAGCACATACATCTCAATATCAGCTGCTTAAAGAAGATTACTACATTCTATAGGCAATGTCTTACAATATAGAGAAAAAAAAATAAACAAATAAGTAAAGACAGTGGAGTTAGAAGATGTGTCCAAACTTTTGACTGGTAGTCAATGTTTGTGTGAGTTAGATATAGTGTGTTTGGTGTGCATGCAGAAAAATCTGTCAAATAGATTTCAGTGCATTGTAAACTTTGAAAGTGTCTTTCACTTAGATTTTTGCCCTTTATCAGTTCATTACAAATTGAAACTGTGACTTTGGAAAACTTCGCTGCTAAATTATAGCCCCGAGTATAATCCCGAACCATGTTGCTGTTTGATCAGGGTTTTAGTCGCCAGTCATTCCTGCTCTTCAAAATCCTCTCGAGTGTGCGTAACCACCAAATCAATTCAGACCTGGCTCAGCTACTGCTGCGTCTAGACTACAACAAATACTACACCCAGTCGGGAGGCACGCTGGGAAGGTACGTGTCGCGAAGCTAAAATAGTTTGTCACACATTGTTATAGTAATAGTAATACTTGTATTTCTTTTTGACTGACAGTTTCGGGCTCTGAGTTGGAACCGGAGGATGCAGTGTCGGAGTATAATGTGTAAATACACCCTGAGGTCATAGTTCGAGACGTAATACCATTTCATATTTGCATTCACACACAACGCCGTCTACTTTCTGATATTTATGTTGTCTTGACTTTGGTGTCATATTTCTCAAACTAAGTGCATTATCCTTGTAAATACTGTTACCTGACTTCTAAAAATAAACCCAATGAAAAAAAAGGAGACGCACAGTTTATTATGTCAAAAACAGTTTTAAAACTATATACAGTAAAAGCAGGCAGGTGCTAAAACAGTAAAGGATGTTAAAAAAAAAATACAGATGAGACAAATCTTAAGAAGAGTAATCATGATGGTACTCAGGCTGGCTGTCGTAGGCCAGACGCTCCCCACAGATCACACACTGAACGAGCCACTCCAGAGACACCATCGGCGTGTTCGTGGCCATCACACACTTCAGGACCTCCACAGGACATGGAGATACAGCCACGACCAGATCGAACCGCTCCGTAGAAATATCTGCAAAACCACGACAAAGATGTTGGGTATTCAGATTAAACATTAGCTCTGTAATAGTTAACAATTTGGATTCGATCGCAAGTTATAGGAAAAGTATCTTATTGAAAATTCAATAAAATGAAGTAAATTGAGCTATTTAATGAACTTTTAAATGCTGTGTTACTTTGTTGTTAATTGTTTAAATGTACGTACAAAGTAATCTATTTCACTGACAAGCGTCTGTGCTCCACAGCAGGCCAGTAGATGGAGGTATTACACCAACCACACAAGCTTGAAAGAAGAATCTCTCTCACTCACTCATCATCTATACCGCTTAATCCTGTATTCAGGGTCATAGGGGGCCTGGAGCCTATCCCAGGAGACTTAGAGTTTTTAAAAACAATATGTGAATCGAAAACTGCCCCATTAAGAGAAGAGAAGAAGCCTTTGTCACATGCATTACAGTACAGTGAATCGTTTTTGCCATAGCCCGTGTAGGGAGCCGGGGTCAGAACAGAGGGTCTGCCATGATACAGCACCCCTGAAGCAGACAGGCTTAAGGGCCAAAGAGTGGCAGCTTGGTGAACCTGACGCTTAAACCACTAACCTTCTGATGAGTTACCCAGAGCCTTTACCCACTGACCTCCCCTAGAAATTTATTTCATCAGTAAAAGATTGATTAAATTGCATATTAAATTAAATCTCACAACTTTACTCTTCCACACACTTTCTAATCTACACCAGACCCCTTCAGTTTGTTACAGGAATGCAATTTCTACAGGAAAAATATGATGTATATTGTAATAATACTAATAATCATATCAAGTGGAATCTCTATGTGAACCAGGCAGAACCTACCAGAACTGTTGTTGCTTATTTTATGTTGCTTGACCTTCACAGCCCCACACATGGTTAGCAAGGAAGTCCACAAATCCAGACGATCGTCTGAAACTAGCAGAACCTTCAAAGCTTTGAAAGGGTTACAGCGTGTATGCCTGTGGAAAAAAATATTTTTTATTTTTAAAAAATCCTTCTGTGTTATAATGTAATAAAATGTTTGTCAGATTACAGCACAATGATATAATGGCTTTCTAAGAAATACATGACAGCTGTTACTCATGGAAGACATTTTTGTGAAATGTTTCCATCAAAGTAAAAAACAATTCAACCACTGAAAAGGAACTTTACTGACTGAGCAAAAAAGCAAAGCTTTACTGAAATATATACAGAGTAAAATATACAGAATTACTGAACATTGTTCGAGTCCAGCAGCTGACTGAGCCTCATTGATCAAGCTTGATGTAAACAAATGAACTTGTAAATCACTCAAGTAGGACATGAACTGTATATGGTTTCCCCCTTTTGTCTGTTCCAACCACTCATCAATATCAATATACTAATCGCCGGTCTGATCATCTGTCATCATCTGTATCTCACTGGTTCATGCCTTGTTTCCTTTAGGCTTGAGCGATTCATGTCATCATGTGACTTAAACAAAAAACATTTCTCTAAAACTGTGTAGGTACAGGGACTAAAGTGTAAATCTTGTCAAAAATATTGATCAAAACGTCCTTCAGGAAGCCTGAAGAACTATTCCTCAAGACTACATAAAAAAAATTACAAGAAACTCTGGCTACCAATTACTGAAAAGTTTTACTGTTTATTAATAATTTTTGACCTGTGCATTATGCTATAACAATATAATTATTATAAATTTCCAGAAATGCTTTTTTATTAAAATGACAAAGTCTGAATGATCAAACCTAGCTGATTTGATGTTAAAATTCAGTTAATTAATAATCCTAACTCAATGTTTCATAAAAATAAATGCATATAAAAACCTTATACACACACACACATACACACACAGTGGAACCTTGGATTACAAGCATAATTCGTTCTGGAAGTGGGCTCGTGTTCCAAAACACTTGTAAACCAAATCATAATTTCCCATAAGAAATAATGAAAACTCAAAATTATTCGTTCCACAGCCCCAAATACATAAAAAAAATACAATCTATAAAATGAAAATAAAACAAATTAATCTGCACTTTATATATATATATATACACACACACAAATAAATCCTGACAGATAAGTGTTTCCGTTGGTGCACGCAGGCGCCGTGTGTGTGTGGAATTAGCCCCTTCCCTCGCCTTGTTTTACACACTAACACTCCTCCTCCCTCTCCCCACATCGCATCACATTTTTAAATTTCACCACACACAGACAGGGGAAGGTGAGCGAGTGACGCTCGGTGTCAAAATAAGAGTCACATGCGTGATACATGATACTCTGCACTCGTAAACTAATACTTGCTCAGTTTCCGATTAAAAATTTATTAAAAATCTTTGCTCGGTTTGTGGAACGCTCGTAAACCACTTTACTCGCAATCCGAGGTTCCACTGTGTGTGTGTGTGTGTGTGTGTTAAGGATTAATATATCACTAACATATCACATACTCAATCGAAATTATAACTACTTTAGAACTGCTATACAAAACTACTTGTCCTGAACAGATGCGCATCATGAATTACCATTCTACGATTCGTTTCTCTGGCCCCACTCCAGCAGGGAGCAGGTAGTTCCTGTAGTTCATCAGCTTCTTCTCCTGACAGCAGTCACGCACCCAGACCTGAGACACACAGGGTACTCCACCCGCCACACACAGAAGGTAGGTCTGTGTGCGGCAATGCTTATCCGCAATCAATAGGCTCTGATACGCTGCTTTACACTGCAGACAGGACACACAGGAACCTTTAGACTTAACTGTGCTTCAGTGCTGCAGAATTAATCCAGACTACTAGAGGTCCTGAATAATGTCTTACCTGTTCTTCATTAAATTCAGGCAGGATCATTCCTCCACCAGCCTCTAACTGCCTCTCTGTGTACTGCTTGTTATATGGAGCAATTGGCACATATTCTAACAACACAAAAGGAAAAAGAAATAGTCTGCCACAGCTTGAAATAATAGAGAGAGAGCTCAAGTTGTGAGAATGATACGCCTTATTTCTCACCTTCATCTGCATCGCTGGTAGTCTGTTTGAACCTCCTGCCATTGTCAGAGGATGCGGTTAGCATGAAGACGAAGCCCATGAAGAGAGATGTGCTCTCAGGAAGAGGGCCGTGAGTCACCAGTAGGTCACTGGGGTCAGAGGGCAGCTCAGCTCCGCTCCCAGACGTGTCCAATGGAGCCATTCTCAAACCTAAAGTCACATATTGGCATTATAATAATAAAGAATGTCAGGAGGATTTTTTTCTTCATTTCGCCTAAACATTTTCTGTCCTTTAACATAGCTAACAAGTACTGAAGGTCTCTTCCAAATTACATTTTTGTATAAATCTATGCTCGAGTTTTCATAAATTTCATATACAACACCATTATCAACGCTCAGCACATAAAAATCTAATCAGTTATTGAAATGTGGTTTTATTCTTCAGGAAGAAATGTGTATCATCATGTAATGGAGAAATATGTTTTTGACTTCCATAACTTGTTAGCCACATTAGTTTCATGGCTATAGCACAAAAATAAAAAAGTAAACATACGTTAACCACGAAACCGTTGTTTCATAAAAACACTAGAATCCCATACACCATACTTAATGATTCCTTTTCAGTGGAACATGCAAAATAAAATGAACCACCACCCTGTGAGCGTACACACACCATTTCCACCTGCCCCGCCCCCCCCGCGGTCTACATACCAATATCCGTAAGCCAGTTGGAGCTGCTGCTCATTAAAGCTCAAAGAAAGGGACTTTGATTCATGTTTGTAAAATGGTTTGAAAGTCAAATTTATGTAAAATCTCTGAGGTTTGTTAAAACACTAAGATACTAAACACTTTCTCTCGAATATTAAAATACTAATAATACTTTAAAAACTTTAAAATCTAATGCATATTTTTCTAAAATGTGATTAAAATTCAGAATGTCTTAGACAATAAGATTAATACAATTTCTACAGATAAAACAAACAGATCAATTCATAAAGGCATCATTAAAAGCATTTTAAAAACAAGAACTCTAAAATGAAAGTCCTCGGGTTCAGGCTGGTCTCCTGAAGCTGCATGTCATTAATCCCTGTCCGGACTGTGCACGGCACCCGTACCCGATCTGGCCCCACCCCCTCTGCGTCCTCTCTTTGCCGGTGTCCTCTCGTCCTCTGTGGAACTTGCAAGTTTCCGTTTCCCCGGGGTTCTTGGGCTGTTTGTAGAACTGCTGTTTGGTGTTTCAGGCCCAGGCCTGTTTCCACGACGACGACGCTTTCCTTCCACAAGGTTATCTACAAGGAGATTATGAACTTTTAGCACATATAGGCTCCTTAATTATCATGCAGGCTTATAGGCAGTAATTCAAGATTTATGAGAAGATTAGTGGGACACACCGAGGCTGATATCAGATGCCATGTTCTGAGGAGTGGAGGGTTCGTAAGGTCCGAGGCCAAACTGTTCCCTCAGGCGGTTGCCCTGCTCCATGGTGAGAATCACTGCAGTCCTGCTGTACCATGTGCTCTGGCCATCTTTCTCTACGCAGTACAGCAGCTCGGCACCTTGGCGCTTATGAGCCTTCACGATTCCTGTCAGCAGAACATGTACATGTAGAAATATTAATTAATTTATTGTACTTGGGCTAAACACTGAGGTACATCATTAAATCTCTGTTCCTCTCCAGCCTTTCACCTGTGTTAAAGAACTCCTCCTCAGTCAGTGCTGTGACCTCGGTCTCCAGTGGAATGGGATCACACAGCAGGATGTCCTTCCCCTGTGCCTCACACTCCTGATTGTCGTCGAACAGGAGCCGGAAGCGGTTCTCCCCCAGGTCCTGAGTGATGGTGCCCGAGTAGAAGAAGGAATTCGATGACCACTTGGCCATCACGCGCAGTCCGATGAAGCTGCTGCCCCCTTGACTGCTTTCAGGGGACGTGGTGTTCAGTGCATCCAAGCGGCTCGAGGGGACGCGGGCGTTTGTACGAGCGAGGTGCTCGTCTTCTGACGAAGACATGGCCGGGCCATGGGCGCCTCCTCTCTGTGCTGATCTTCCACCCCTGAGTGAGAGCAGCAACAATCACCATGATAGTCAATCATAACAGCGATGGCGATACACTGGGCTTTTTACCAAGAGGTTTTGAGAGACGAAATGTTAGGATTTGAAAGAAAGCACACTAATTGAAAAATTTTAGGAGTAGGAGATTCCATCCATATGTTTATGTAAATATTTAGTTAAATAGAAGGTAAATTTAAAAAGCAAATATACATTTTTTTTTTTACTATCTTTTATAGTTGCGTTGACCTGACAAAATGTCAAAAGGCTTTGAAATATGCCATTTGCTTATAGATGTTTTTTTTTGTTTGTTTGTTTTACAAAAATAATAATCCCAGATAAATTCTAGTTTCAACCAAGAACTCTCCCTTTGGTGCATCATTCCATATTAATAAATAATAAAGGACAAACTATTTTTTTATATAGTTTTAAGGATAAACTATTTTTATTTATTCTGTAAAGCTGCTTTGTGACAATGTTAAAAGCAATAAAATTAAATTGAATAGAATTTTCCCTTTATTTTCACTCAGCATTCGCAAAACATTTGGATGAAACTCCACTAACTTTCCCATTAAGTTTTAAGAGGCTTTTTACGGATAGAATCATGTACGGAACGAATCAGTAAGCCCTCACCTGGAAAGTGGACCTCGTGAGGGGGGTCTTCCTCGACGCCCGTGGCCTCGGGGGCTTAGCGGGGCAATGGACGGAGAACCCCAAATGCCTGTTAGCTCTGACCCCACTGCCTGTCTACCCCCTCGCCTGGGGCTAAGAACATACACACACAGACATACACAGACGGAGGGGTCAACAGACACGCCCTCAGCCAGCAAGTGTGTAGAAGCAGCAGTGGGGAAGTAGCTGTGCAGGCCATGAATTTATGTTACGATACAAAAAAAATGTTATAATAATTTTTATTTTAAAAAATAAATTTTTATATTTAATTTTTAAATATTTTTATACCTAAATATAAAATACCTTATACAGTATTGGCCAATTGCATGGAGACAAAAGTGAAATTCAAATGTTTTAATAACGTTTTAATTGATTTTCGATACCACTTTATCCAGTACGGAGTCACGGGAAGTCTGGAGCCTATACCAGGAGACTTCTGCACAAGGCAGGGTACACCCTGGACAGAGTGCGTGCGTCCACCCACACACCGAGCAATTCTGGGCCTATTTAGCATAATCTACATGGTTCTGGACAGTGGGAGGAAACCAGAGCACCCAGAGGAAAGATGAGAACATGCAAACTCCACGCATACAGACCCGAGGCGGGAATCGAACCCTTGACACAGGAGGTGTGAGGCCACAGCAATAAGAATTCGAATTTGTTGATTTATGCAACAGAATTTCTAAATCAATATTTAGTGTGAAATCCTTCGTTCTTCAAAACCTGCTGTATTGCTTCAGCCAGATAGGTGAGAACTAACTGCTGAGGTAGGCGGTTTTGAGAACTACTCCACAGGACATATGATGTCTTAATATTTTATAGCATATCATTTTCAACACCTTCTCTCTGAGAATTTGTTATAGCTGAGGCCTAATTAGTTTGTGAGAGACTGTACCTAGACAATGTTTTGAGGAGACTAATTAGATCATAATCTAGGACAAGGACTAGGAGCTTTATCTTTGTTAGGAAAAAAGTATTTTCTTCGGTTTCTTTTCACCAGCGTTAAGGTGCATTACTCCCAGCTACTGCATGCAGCGGTGTGAGTTTGATGATTTCAAACAAATATGTAAATTTTAATACATTTAAATTTGGTTAAAAAAAAAAAAAATTATGATCCTAAAACAGCGCAATATGTTAAGTAACCTGTGTAGTGGACGACTTTCTTGATGGAATCAATCATTTGTCCCAGGCCATGCACTTTTTAGACGATCCCTAACTGACTCCATTACTATAACGCTCATTTCAGTGGGCTTTAACCAGAGAAATAGTTCATCTAGGCATTTGGCAGACGCCCTTATCCAGAGCGACTTACATTTTTATCTCATTATACATCTGAGCAGTTGGGGATAAGGGCCTTGCTCAAGGGCCCAACAGGGACAACTTGGTAGTCCAATGCCTTAACCACCTCATTACTGCAGCCATCTCTTAAAGTCTCATCTCTGAATAAGAGCTCAGCTTTTTTTCACAAATTACTTGATATTTCCTGCAGGTCATCTTATAAACTGCATCAGAATTTGTCCCTGCTAAGTCACACACAGCGTCATTTCTCTCAGTAATGTGTTAAAAGCGACAGATTCCTATTAGCCAGATCAAATAGAACTTTGCATACAAAAAGTACTGACTGTTTCAAAATGCTAGTATAGTACCATTTTTAAAACTCTAGTACTGCAGCGTTTTTGTGTGAGAGTGTGTGTGTGTGTGTGTGTGAGAGAGTGTGTGTGTGTGTATGAGTGAGAGAGAGTGTGTGTGTGTATGAGTGAGAGAGAGAGAGAGAGAGAGAGAGAGAGAGAGAGAGAGAGAGACTACGAAGAGAGCTACTACTGACAGCTGCATACATGCTCAGGGATGTTCATTAACATATCAAAATGAAAAAAAAAAGGAACTGATGCAATTCTGTAGAACTACCAGGTCTAACAGTCAGACATTCATGTACTACTTTGCATGTTAATTCCTCTTATGAGGCAAAAACGATCTCGAGTAGCTGTATATATTATATATATTTAAATCCAGGGCATGTACACAACTTTCAGCAGAAGGTACTAGTATTAGTGAATACTATTGGTGTTAAGGAAGGGTCGGGTAAAACCACAGGACATACGCCACAGTAACTCACTTGCCAGTCTTCGCTCCACGGCTGGATGGCATGACGAAGTCAATCATCCCGCTGGGCGGTGGACCTCCGCTGCTGGTCCCACTAGAGCTAAAATGGGAGGCAGCCTTAGACGACAGAGAGCTCACATCAGCCAGGTCCCCTGAGGTCATGGAGCTTCCTGTACGTGAGGGAGAGATATCGCTGTCCATAACACAGCGATCCACCACCGGCTCTTCAGACTCCTGGAGAAGAGAAGATACGATATGTTATATGATAAAGGAAAATAGTTCTGAATTTAGTGAGATCCTGATCTCACTACTGAAGCTCCCTGTAGGAGGCACAGACGAGTGCCTCACCTCAACGACCTTACGGTCCACCTCCCTGCCGTCTTCATAGTACACATCTGTAATAATGCGAGTGATGGTGGTACGCACTTCTTGAATGGTGCGAACATGCCTGCGGTGAGAAGGGCCTGACTGTGAGCGCGTTGGAGTGACTGGATCCATCTAAAAATGAAAAAGAAATACAAGAATATATATATATTTATAACACTTGGTCATCTTCTACCTTAACAGTGGCATGTGTATTACAGTTACACTGCTTCCAGTCTCTACTGGGAACATACAATACTGTATGATTAGGATAGGGTCCATCCACATGCCATCTGGCGCGCTGGGCATTGTTTCTGTGGCAGTTCTTTATGGGGTTGGGCTGCCAGCTCAACACCCTATTATATTTGAGCATTGGGGGGGGTAAAGGACCTTGCTCAAGGGTCCAACAGTAGCAGCCCGGTAGAATCTGGGCTCAAACCCAGGACCTCCTGATCAGCAATTCAACACCTTAACCTCCGAGCTACCCCTGCCCCACAACGTATGATTAACATGTCATAAAATACTAGAGATGGGAGAAAACAAAAACTCAATTCAGTTATGAATCACGATTCTTTTGCGTGGGGATTCACGCCATATAGTTGTGTAGAACCGTCCAGAATTGGCTGGTTTTCAGTTTGACTGGCGGTCACCGGTCATTGGTCAATCATGTCTCAAAACACTGAGCGCTAATTAGTCGAAAATGGCGTGCATTAGAAGCCGCACACACCTGTGTGCTCGCAGCCACTCAACCTGCGCAAGCACACTGTTAGGTTTTGGTAGGAGTGAATTATTTGCCAAGTTTGTTTTGAAATAATAATTATGGCAGAGAAGAGAAATACATGCTGCTCAGTTAAATGTTAAAACTAATGTTTAGGAGACATTTATTTAATCATTAAACTTTTTAAAAAGTTGTAACACAACCAAGTGAACATGTAATATCAAATCAGGATATTTATAAAATTGCAATCACAATTTTAATCAAATCGGCACTCATGAATCGTGATATTGTATCAGGATGTGACTGGCAATTCCCATCCCTATGAAATACTGTTATCTACTTCTGTTCAACTGTCTACAGCACTGTGTCTTAAGCAAATTTCATTTTGGTAGATAGTACATGAATAATCACAATAATCAACATTTCAGAATCAGAGTTTATTTAAACTTATTAATCAGAAGTCACTTACCCTGCCTGATGGGGGCTGTGGGCCAGACACATCAAAGCTGATTTGTTGCGATACTGCCTTCTGATAAAAAAAATAAAAAAGTAAAAATAAAAAAAAAGATCAGTGCTTTAACTGTGTTTAATTTTCTTCATGATACAGCTTATTGTATACTGAGTATCTCACTTTGCTGAGAGGACTTGATGTTGAGGACAAGTCCACACTGGTTTGCTGTGAAACAGCTCTCTGGCCTAGGAGAGACTTGCGAGGTGGCTGTGCAGAAGTGCTGGGAGCTTCGTGTTCATTAGCTGTGGAAGACTGCTCCTTAGCCAGAGGTTCTGAGAGCGTTGCAGTGCCGTTGGTCTGCCGTAACGACTGCTCTTGTTTACCATTACCTACTGCCTCGGGACACGGATCAGGGTTCTCGCTGTGTAGGAGGTCACTTTGGCTTAGAGGTCTGGTAGTTCAGGGGAGAGAAAGGAATAATGGAGATGGGTAAAACGTTAAACTGCTTCAATAGGTTTGAAGTGTTTAAAAACAGTCTAGTGTTTACATGTTTAATAATGAACTTTTATACCATTAAAAGAAATCTCTGTCGAATCATGAAGTGAATAAATATCTTAGAAATGCTGAGGTAACCAAGTAAAATAAATTTAAGAAAATCTCAAACTCAAATACTCATGAAGAAAACCAGGATCCAGAAAATGCAAACTAGTGAGGTCATTAATGATATCTCATGAAGTAATTGTTCTTCTCTTGGTGACCGTACCTCCAATCAATATGAAAACATTTTACCTCGATTATGACTAATGAATAATCATGGGTTTTCGTTATTTATTTATTATTTTTCTCAGATTTTCTCCCTAATTTAGTCGAGTCCAATTCCTCCCCGTCACTAGGGGGCTCCACATTAAGGCTACCACTACCACTCGGCCGGGAGGCCCGAAGACTATCACATGTTTTCACCGAACCACCTGACGCCAGCCGACCGCATCTTTTCGAACTGCTCGCTCACGAAACTGCTTCGTAACACACTCGGAGAACAGCGCTATCCGCTCCTTCTGCTTGCCTGAGCTCACAGACGCCCCTGATTGTCTGTAGAGCCGTGAGTAATGTGGGAGCACTAAGTACCTCTCATCCCTCACCTCTGAGAGAGCTCGACCAATCAGCTCTCTCTAGACCTCCGGCTGCGAGAGGTTACAGCATCACGCGGGAATCGAACTCGCGGTCTCCGGATGATACGGCGAGCACTTTACCACTTTTTGTTTGGGTTTCATCGTTCACTGACAAGGTTTGTACTGTAAATATGCTCAAGTATTAAAGTTGGGATTTTTTGGTAACAAAATGAATGTCTCCTCTATTTTACTTCAAGGTTGCAGACTGGACATTGCAGAGTCATGTGACTACACACATGGTAGTGTAGTTAGGAAAATATTAACAGAATTAGAAAAAATTATAATAATAATTGACACGGGAAAGATTATGTCGCAATGTCACGTTTTGATTCATTTTCCATCAAGTGCCCAGGCCTACTACATGTCCTATTAAACTGTTATTTGATATTAGATAGCACAGTTATAGATTATTTTGTATATTTTAGATGGTTAAATCCTACAATAAACTGTTTGAGAGAGTTCATCACGTAAATTATATACCGTTGTTATTCAAAGTACCCCCTACCCAGATCACACCATTACAGAATGATGAGAGGACAGTCTGGGAGAAAACACCACCATCTCTAAACCTTAAACTGACTGAACTCAAAAAAGGAAATTAATTGTAACTCAAAGTCTCCATATTAACTTTCCCTTGTATCATCTAGGTAATCTGTAAAGTGTAGTCTTAACTGGAGACCATAAAAGAGGATTTGCTACTGAAAATGTCTATTAATAGTTTTTTCATATCATTCCTTTTCTACGATTGGCTACAGACTAAGAACCCAGAACAGATGCCCCCCCAGGTGCTTTAGGTGGTGTAAGTAGGGCACACACACCATTTCACTACATACTATCAGTCTAAGCAAACAGGGCACTGTGAAAAAAAAAATTAATGGTCTCCTAAAAATACCCTGCACCAAAGGAGATCTATTTATAACCCATACAAAAATCCCCAAAGTCAGACATACTCCAGACAACCAGGAGGAGAATAAAAAACAAAAAATATATAGCTTTTCATATCCATATGCCTCATACAACACATCATCAGCACATACAGCTTTAATCTCAGCTCTTCTGTCAAATGGATGAAGCTTACTGTTGTGATTTTAATGCAATGCAGTGAAAAGTTCAACATGTGGCATCTGTATGCAGAAGAGCAGCCGTACCTGAGTGACAGATCGCTGGGCTCCTTCTCTTCTTCGTCCACCTGTAGCTGTCTGTGAACCTCACGAACCCGAGTGAAGATGGACTGAGGGCTGAGATGATGGAGACAGAGCAGATTTGAAATATGAACAAACTTTATACCATTTGAGGATTTAAATCTTTAGGAGTCTCTGATTAAATAATTACTGCAGTGACTAATAGGTTTTAGCTGGCAACAATTACTTTAACCCTAACTGATGCTTTGAACAGCTTCTCAAGATGTATCCCGTATTCATGGAGATGTTGCTGTGTTGCAGAAGGTTTAAATTATTGGCCTGCAACAAAGATATGGTGACGCTATAGAAGTCATCGGAGCACTGGATAAACGTCACATTGTCTGATGGGTTCAGATTGACCCTATTACAGAGCGATGGGGGCATCAGGGTAGGAAGGGAACCTTATGAAGTGATGCACCACTCATGCACACTGGCGACTGTACAAGCCTCTGGAGGCAGCGTTATGATCTGGTGTTGCTTCGGTTGGTCAAGTCTAGACTCAGCAACGTTATGTGGCAATAAAATGAAGTCAGATGATTATTTGAATATAACAAAAGAGCAGATTAGGATACAAGTGGAGTTTTTGTTCCCTAAAGGAATGGCCATATTCAAAATGTTTTTTGTGTGTGTGTGTGTATTCAATGTTAGTGTTATTTGTTGATCATGCATCTCCCTAAAAGGTCACACCCACAACTTGTGAAGGAATAATCAATATTTCTTTTCAGAAATGAGCCATAAATGTAAGGGGACGATGAATCAGCAGCTAGGAGAGCAGAAATATGGCATCTAACCTCTCTCTCGCTCTCACACAAACACAAATAATATTTCTCACATAGCAACCACCAGACATTACCTGGTAACAGCCTTGGCAACAGTGGTAGCCTTGGAAACGGTGCCTTCCTCATCTGATAAGGACGGTTCTGGTGAGACAATTGCAAAATATCAGAAATTGTAACTAGTTGATACAATAAAGGCAACTTTCTCCTCCTTACAGTAAAAGGGTGAACATTTCTACATTCACAAAGAGTGTTCAGTTTCATACACTGCCTGGCAAAAAAAGAGAGAGAGGAAAAAAAAAAAAAGTCACCATTCATTAATGGTGCAAAGAAAATAACTAAGGTGACTTGAAATGACTGGAACTGGGTTAAGAACCATTCAACACATCATCAGAACCAGGGATGATCGTGATAAACAGCTGTGTGGCCATAAGAAAACCTTTTGTCAGCTGGTCAACTGACAACCTGAATGTACAGAATGACCAAGTTATCACAGCAATGGAGTTTTTCTTTCCTGATGGCACGGCCACATTCCAGCACTCAGATTGTGAAAGCATGGTTCTTGGAGCATGAGGAATCATTTTAACTGGCGACCACATCATGTGCTGTAATTAAAGATAAGGGTAACTTTTTTTTTTTTGGCCAGGCAGTGTACCTAAGCTTAATAAAAAAAAAAAAAAACAGATACACTAAGTAAAAAAAGAGGGGTGCATTCTCACTTTGCAGGCTGAAGCGTTCAGACCCTGAGCTACCTTCTTCTACAGGGGTCACCACCTTCATTCTGAGACTCAGTTTCCCATCAACCCCCTGTGCTGCCAGCTCCTCTCCATCTCCACTCTCCTCGACTGAGATCTCACTGGCTGCCATCGTCGTCTCCCTGGTGCCGTCATCCTCCGGCCGTTCATGGAAAGTACTCGTTTCTGCAACACAGGAAAAAAATTTACACTGTGGAAAGTTACAGAAAATAAGTTAGTTGGTAGAAGTATAATTTATGGAGACGCATACATTTCCGACACGCATTCAGCTATATTGCTCTAAATGTCGCACAATAGGGACGCTCACCAATAGGAGTGCTGTGGAGCGGTGTGTTCTTTAGCTGTCTGACGTGTGGAGGAGTTGCGCTCGCAGCTGGCGCGATCAGCTCCCCCTCTCTGGGAAGCGTGAAGTGGAATGGAAGGTCTGATACGGAAAAAAGCAAGCGCAATCAAACGCTTTATGATTCCGCATCATATGAAGTATTGCAATCTAAAAGCACATGTGGCAAATTCCGTAATGTGGTATACCACTGGGACTATAACAACAACCTATAGGAACAACTATACCACACAGCTATTTATTCTTTGCAAACACATGACTCATGAGCTGTCTAATCCTTCTGGTTAGTCATTGGTATGCTAATAAAATACTGTATACTGCAAGTATGAAGGAAGTTGTACAAGCACACTGTTTCAGATGTTTGACCTTGCTGTGACATTGACCCTGTTTAAATCATTCCGAAAATCTAATTAGCTGATCTGCTGGTCAAAATAATAATTCTGTATTAATCATACGATATTCTTAATTTACTTTTTTTTTTAAGTTGTCAATGCCTTCCATTTTGCTCAAGGAGCTTGACATTTTAAGTAATGGTTTTTAATCCCAGGTTTTAAACTACTTGTGTAGTTTCTTGTGTATCCTACCTCCTGAGCTATCACTCAGGCTTTTGTTGCCCACATTCAGGACCTGTGATCCTCCACCAGGTGCTTCATCACTAGCCTGTGTGTCACTGGCACCAGCTCTAGTGGCCACCTGCAAATTCTGGACTGAGCTGTTTGGCTGGGAGCCCATGACTTTTCTTCCAGGATCAGATTTCTCCTTCGGGGAACCTCTGACAGGCTGTGAGGAACTTCTAAACTGTGGTGACTTCTCAACCGGCTCTTGCTCCTGGGAGACCCTCTCGCTCTCGTCCAGGACTATGACACCGAGGCTCTCCTCAGGCTTGCTGCTGACAGGTTGGGAGTCTTCAGCGTCATCCTCCATCTTCTCTGGAGACTCGATCTGACTTTGAGAAAGAGCCAGGCCGAACCCGGAGCCTTCGGTCTTGCTAGTGCTCTGTATCTCTCCTTCGTCCATTCTGTCCTCATCGACATCCTTAGTGTTGTTAATATTGTCAAGTTTTTCACTCTGAGACATGGGTTGGCTCAATCTTCGGTCACGCTCGACTACTGGTCCTCCTTCATCCTGAGGATTCTTGTGAGAGAATATGACAGACTGAGATTGGGACTGAGAGGGAGTAGGACTTGTGCTAGTTGGTCTCTCAACCTGTTCTTTGCTTTGTGAGCAACTACTCAAGGTCAAATCTTTACCCAAGCCACTTTCATCAATCTGCTGGCAGGCTACGGTGTTCGAAATACACTGAATCTCCTGAGACTTAGCCACGCTGTCATTTATTTCCTTGTTTAGCCCCTTTGTCGACTGCAAGGACAGCTTTTGAGAGGAATATTCTTCATTCACCGTGGTTTTCAGGTCAGCCTCCTGGGAAATCCCCTGTAAATTAGCAGCTTTATTAAGGCCACAATCTGTGCTGCTTTTATCCGTTTTCTCATCGTGGTGCACAGTGACAGAGTCTCTCTCATCCTCTCCTACAGGCCCCTCAAGTTCCTCAATCTGTGTAGCCTGACTGTCATCATCCACAGTGAATGCTTGAGTTTTCTTATCAAAAACACTATTTTCACTCTGCAGCTCCAGCTGGAAACATGCAGCCTCTTGAGAAGCCTGGCTCTCTGAAGCTTTTTTGAATGCTTCCGCATCAAGGATTGAAGATTGACTTTCTTTTGGCGCCTCCTTTTTCTTTAAATCCTCTGGACCTTGACTGCAGACCCGAGATTCCAAGGAGGGAGTAGGCACAAAAACATCCTGTAAGGCAGTAAAGACAATAGATTTTATGCCACAACCTTTTTTAATGCTTAATTGTTGAGGTACAGATGGGGTTGTTTAAATTAAAGCAGCTCTGACGTTAGTGCTGACTGTAAATGTAACCACTAGTTTATGTTAACAAACTTGCTATAATATTGTTTCTACAGGATGGGCCATTTATATGGATACACCTTAATAAAATGGGAATGGTTGGTGATATTAACGTCCTGTTTGTGGCACATTAGTATATGTGAGGGGGCAAACTTTTCAAGATGGGTGGTGACCATGGTGGCCATTTGGAAGTTGGCCATCTTGGATCCAACTTTTGTTTTTTCAATAAGAAGAGGGTCATGTGACACACATTTTATAAGTGGTCAGAAACTTGTAAATAGCTCATGAAAGAATAAAGTTACGTTAAAACCAAGCACACCATTGTTTCTCTTGTGAAATTTCCAATAAGTCTGATGTGTCACCTTAACACAAGAAACTGCTTATTTTTTTTGAGACAGAAAGAAACTTGTGACAGGATGACCGACTATTACTGCTGTAACAAATGTGATAACAGGAGCGTTTTCACAACAATGTAACCCTCACCAGCCAAAAGTATGATGCGTCATGCACTAATAAATACAAAATTAAAACCTCTGACAAACTACTAATGAATAGGAGAAACTCATGACCTTGAGTATGTGCTGCTATGAGAATATACATCACACCATCAGTGTTGGATATTATTTTTCAACAGCATGCTACATCAGGTTTTATTCTTATTGTACTCCAGCGATTTGCCTGCGATTACAATTTAAAAAAAGAAACCAAAAATTTGCAATGAAGTGTTTAACTTATCTAAAATTCTTACATGGGAAAATTCAGGCTGAGTTGGCAAGGACAAGCTTTTCTCCAAGGAATTCTGGGATACTACATTGGACTCTGTGGTCTCTGGGACAGGATCCACATCCATTGGTTCTTCCTGGCCTTTTTGTGCTTCATCATTATGGGTTCCAGAGGTGTCCTTTGCTGGTTCTGTAGCCTGTTTAAAATCTGAATTATGAGAAAAGCATTTAGAGATCAGCCTTCCTTATATCTTGTATACAAACACTTCCTCTATTTCAGAAGTCCTACCTTGCTCATTCTCCAGTCCTGTAGGTGAACTTGGAATAATGTGAGGTGTTTGGTACAGGTTGTCCTGGGTGGCTCCCACAAAATCCACAGACTGCCTATTGCACATTTACACTTACAGTAAAAAGAACACCACAACGACACTAGAAGATCATGATTAGCATTAGTTTAAGGATGGCTTACTGTGACAGGCTCTCCTGCACCAATGTGTCGTGGCCGGATGGCTGCAGCACGCTGAGACTTTGAGCAGGAGTGCGGGTTGGAGTCTGCTGGTGATGCTGATTCTCAAGCTCTGCTACTGTGCTGTCAACCTTAGAGCCTGGAAAATTAAAAATATAGTTGACAAAAGGCAATAATAAATAAAAACATGTAGATATATACATACAGTACAAGGTTTACCGAAACATGCATTTCTTAAAATTTAAAGCCAAATGGAATTGCCAGTTGCTGTTAGACAAGATATTGGAATAAATGGCTGGTATTTATTTCATACTTTATTTTTAAAAAATGCTGGGATAAGTGCATAAGTGCAGCGGGCGATCATATAAATAAATTAGTTTTAACTCTGTCTTTATTCTGCACAATTCAACGGTTCAGCTTGAGCAGCTCTCATACGCAGAAATACACATACTTCAGTCACATAGTGTTCTATGTCGGGTCTGCAACACCATTATATTTTAACTTTAGTTAGCTTATGTTACAAACAGGAAGTGACTTTGGAAGGATGTCATGTTACTTAAGAAGTGCATGATGTAAACTGCATGATGGAAAAAAATAACTAAAAAGAAAAGTGATAATGCTACAGTTTCATTTCAAACTGTTTTACTGACATCCTAACATCTATATGCACAATTCTTAGAGTTTCTTCCTATTTCTTAGGGCGTTTGCTTTAATGGTAGCGTGCACTTCAATCTTGGACTCTGCAAACCATACATCACAGCACATGCTTTAACAGAGGATATTAGGCAAAAGGGAAATCTGACTTTTTGTACAAATCAGCTAACCTAGTTACACATTTAATAGCACGAATGTGCATACATTTAAAAACAGAAACAGTGCAAAATGTTGAATATTAAATAGTACATGTGATATTGAATGCTGAATTAGTTGAATCCAAGTTTATTTAAAAATTCAAAGGCAAGTTTCTGTTTTTCTTTTTTTTTATATCCCACATTTTTCATGTGCCCTCATACTTCTGGAAGAGTCAGTGATATTAAAAAAGATTGTTGATATTTGAAGCTCTGCCCCTCACATACATAGACATCCATTACCAAGGCAGTGATGTTAAAAACTATGTTAATTCAGCAATATTAATAGTAAACATCAACTAGCACAAATGCCTCTTGTTGATGACTGGTTGGATTGGTGTCCTTTCTTAATAATTCTCAGGCCAGGCAAATAAAGAAAAGCTAGCAGACCTTAAAGAGATATTTGCTAAATTTGACAAAAATTGTATGGGATTAGAATTGATAAGATTGGTTAAGACAAAGACACATTTACTGATATGCCAATATGACTATATTTGGTACTGGAACACTACAACATTTCTGAAAATAAGATTTTTTTTTTATTATCCAAAATATAAAGGAATTTGTGAACTGAAGAAAATGTGTTTAAAATCGTAGTTAAGAACTAGTCAATAAAATATTTTTTTTCCTAATATTCCTTTTGTGACAGATAAATCTAAGTAATAGCTAGAAAATTCAATCATATCAGATAGACATATTTTCGATTCTCACCACTCCGTTCTCCGTCAAACAAATCATCCTGAGAGGACACAATTTCCTCATCCTCATCAGACTCATCGACCTGAGAGTGGAGTAAGGCCTGGATGGTCAGCTCTTTCTCAGCTCTGCCATCTCCCTTCTCAAAAGCCAAGGCACTGCTGGAGCTCACCTCCGGCCTAGAGGGCAAGAGAGCAAGCTTAAACACAACAAACTAGGTATGTAAAGTATAAAAAAATGAATTTAGTGTATTTCTGATTATCTTACCTTCTAAATCTGTCGTCTTGACTGTCTGATGCTTTAGATGAGCTTTTCTGTCCAGCTGAAGGGCACAGAAAAGAAAAGTTGAGAATATCAGAGAAGTTCAAGGATAAAAATGTTTTAAGTATATGTAGTAGAGATTTTGGCTTACTTTGGCTGGCTGGTTTATGGCCGTCTGTTGGCGACAAGTTAGCAGGAGTCACCTCTACATCCTCATCACCACTCTCTATATTTTGTGCCTCGGAATTGAAGCCCTGACTCTCAGAAAGCTCAAGACCCAGCTGAGACATTCCCTCTGAATACACAGAAAAAATAACAGACCCTTGCTCAGTCAAAAAAACACCAAATTACTAGGAGGATTATTATGTGGGTCTTTTTTGTTCTTTTCACTTACCTTCTGTTTGTGCACAGTGAGTGGTTGAATCAGCTCCGGACTCCATGTCCTCTTGGTTAATTCTGTACAAAAAAAAATAAAAAACATGAGAATATAGCACTGAAGCAGGGAAAAAATCTGGTCTTATTTCAATCAAATTGAAGTACCTTTTCGTATTAAAATGGGGGCAAACTTCAAACAATTGACTACGCTCTTCAGCTGCTGAGTCCAGATGAGATGAACAATGGTCTACAAGAAAATAAACAAGCGATTAACTGGGTGCAAAAATGATAAAAAGGCAACTCTAAATACAGATTAACACTCACATACCAGCTTCTGTTACACTGTTAATCTTTTCAGTCTGGCAATCACCTTCAGCACATCTGCTTTTAGAAGGGGAGGCGATCAACTCCTGTGGGGAAAAAACAAAAAGTAGCAAAACTGAACTAACTGAACTCAAGGCTAAGAACGCAGTCGTGGGTGGAATGCGAGCTCTCACCAGCACCGGGCTTTGGGAGGTGGGCTGGTGGTTGGAGAAGCGGCGGGAGAGTATGGCACGATAACCACTATCGGGGTCCTCCTCCAAGGCCACGCTGTCAGGCTGGGAGTCTTCAACAATAAGATAGGGGTTCTCGGTCTGAGGCAGACTCGACTCCAGATCACTTCCACCTGGATCCATGAGGCGGCATCAGGGTTAGTAGGCAACTGCATGGAGAGATTTAAAATACAGTGAATGAGTAAGGGGAAAGTGGGCGGGGCACCATGTGGTTCAATCACGTGGTTCAGGAAAACCCTGGGCCTGGGTTTATAAACACAAAACAAACGTGTTGTGCAAAGATCTAAAACATTGCACAGTCACTTTAAATAAAAAAAGAGTATAGGATATACTTGTAGTTATCCGAAATACAAGAAATGAAGCTCTATTCAAAACACAGCATGAATTAGTCATTCAGACAACCAAAAAACAAACAAACGAACAAACAAACAAATAACGTCACACTTAAAAACTATACATTGCCCATAACTCTTATTTATCCAGATATTCTGTGCGTTACAATAGTTTTCGTAAATAAATTTCCACTACAGACTTAACAAAGCTAACGAGCTAATGCTAACTCTCCACGCAGAGGTTTTAATGCAACGCAAAACCCCTCCAAATATTAAATAAATAACCCAAAAAACATATACCTTTGCTATGTTTCTTGCTTTTAGTCATGTTGCACTGAATCCATGCACATTAGTGCAACACTAAACAAACATAAATAAACATAAATAAAGCGGCGCGTGATGGTTTTCTAGCCAGCTCCCCCCGTCCCTCACCGCTGCAGCTCAGCGGCAAAAGGCCAGAAAAGAAAACCGGTGATTGGATAAATTCCCTCGAGGAAGCAACAAAACAGGACCAGTGATTGGTTGAACCGGGAAAGAACAGCAAATCATATATTAGAAAACCAACTAAGCCCGCCTTACAACAACAACTACACCGTTGATTGGCTTAATATTTAATAGGTGGGGTCTGGTATTTTTTTGTTTTATTTATCACACCAAAAAAATCCTAAAGAGTAAACTATAAACAGCCATAAAACACACAATGGTAATTTCATACGGTTATAAAAAAGTATCTGCAATATGCACAATTATAGTCTATACATAATATGATTATGATTGCATAAATAAAAAAAAATAAATTGCACCTGTTTTTTTTCTTAAATCTTGAAATCCATCCAAAAGCAAATGTTTTACACTTGCCACTGTACCACTCTAAATGTAAAATTGCATATGTCATGACTTAATGTGCCATTACATTTCCTCATATCCTGCCTGCTTTAGAGTCTTTAGCTTACAGTCAAATTAAATGCTGCAACAACAAATTTGTTTTAATTATCTCAACAGGGGAAAACAAGACTTAGAGGGACAACACAAAATCATCAGGAAACACTGTGATGTTCTGCATTTCCATTGTCATATTTTGTACCCAAATTCCTCTGCTATAAACTACAGATGTGGCCAATCATCTATCTTTACAATTCATTGATCTAGGGAATAAAAAATTATATGGATCTTTACACTAAACGTTTACTATATTTTAGTCTAAATTACAACTTACACAGTATCTAAAGGCATTGTCGCAGGTTCGAACCCTAGTTGCCAATGTTGCGCCCTTGACCAAGGCCCTTAACTTTCAACTGCTAAGATGTATAATGAAATAAAACATAAGTCACTCTGGACAAGAGCGTCTGCCTAATACCGTAAATGTATACATCTTTGCAAATATTGACATTGTGCAACTTAAAAGGTGCAGGTTAAATAAGTAAATTTATGCAGTAAATACGTGCAGTAACTTTATATATATTTATTTGAAATAACTTTTTTTTTAATCTTATGCAACTACTTTTAGTCAAACATTTGGGTGACCTGAGTCAATAAACAAGAATGATTTTGATTGTTTAGATGTACATGATGTGTACTTTTTCATTCCAAAATTATTTATGTTTTGTTAATTTTTCTTCTCTCTTTTTTGTCACTTTACATATTTTAAGAATACAAAACAAAAAAAACAATAACTCCACGACTGAATTCAAACTTATTGTGTGGAGGTCTACAGATTAGATCTGTAAAGGTTTGCAAAACACACAAAAAACCAACATATTTTGCCAACGTGTTGTTACTCTTAATGGCCGTATGAATACTGTATAAGTGTTAATTAAGTTTGATGGCTGGTGTCCAGTGGAGTTTTTTTTTTTTTTTTTGGAGGGAGGGTGCCCTCAGGGCAGAGAAGAATTTAGTGCATATAGACTAACACCAAGTTCAGATGAAATACAATCTTGGCCTATAACTTGAGTCTACATAGCAAAAGCCCGTTGTTAAATGTCCACAGTATTTTATTGCTTCCTAAACCTACTTAGAAAGTAGTCTACCTGTTAACACATTACTAACCTATTATTATCATTATTATTATTATTATCAATTAATTAATTAATTATAAATAAAAAATAGGATCTATCTTAACCTTCAATACATCTTGCCCTCAAGTAAAAGTGCAATATGGGAATGAATTTCTGGGATTTAAGATTACGTCACTGGTCAGGACTATGACATCTGAAACTGTGTTTCATTGGCTGTCCTTTCTAGGTCTGCAACCATATGTTATATGCCATGGACATGACATCAGGACTGACATCTTTTCATTTCTGAAATGAATGTAACTGAAATCTTATAAACCTACCATGCACTGGAGAAATGCAGCTTCTTTTCATTTCCTTATTTGAATTTTTAATCTAAAGCCAATAAATGTAGACTCTTTAAAGGCACTGCAATAAATAAGCCCCATACGTGTAAGCAGTAAGTAAGCCTGGAAATAGATTATTACGCATGAAAGCAAAAACAGGCTATAATAAACACCTCGGTAATAAACACTAATCTGTCATCAAGCCTCTTGAACAGAAATAAATGCCCTCCTTCCTAGCGTGCACAGAGAAGCTTTACGGATATTCAGCTGTTACAGTACCTGAGTGATGAAATTCTTCTAGCCTACGCAAAAACGTGGGCGCTTCGCGTCTTTAAATGATCAGGATGAAATTACATTGATGTATTCAGTTGTGCTCAGATGTGCCCTCTCTTCCCAGGCAGATAATGGGGTGTGTTAATGGTTGCACTGGTGTCACTTAAAGACACAGAGCACAGGCGGAGCTTTTTAATATAGACTGAGTCGATATATACGTCTAGCGGCAAGCTTCTGTAGTCTAGAGGAGGCTGGATACACACTATAAACATTCATATTATGGTAGAAACATAGACTGTGATGTAATAATAAATGACAGTGAGGCTTGTAAAGGATCGACAGCAGAAACACCGACAGCCGGCATGTTGTGTACCGTGTGTATAGCGATGAGTGATTCCTGACTGAATCGGTTCCTTAGGTCTTACTGAGGACTTGCGAATCGAAACGTAACAAATGATATGAAATGCGAAGGCCATTCAACACAAATACATGAGTAGCTGATTTAACTTTTATAGCGTGCATACTGCAATATGACCTGCCTTATTTTCATAATAAAAAGTGAACAAAAAAAATAATTTATGGAGGTAAAGGAAAAACAAGGCATTATATTGTTTTGCCTTATTTTCATTATAAAAAATGAAAAAATGAGAAAATTATTTATAAAGGTAAAGGAAAACAAGGCATTATAAATATAAAAGAGTTTTGCCTTATTTTCATTATAAAAAATGAGAAAATTATTTATAAAGGTAAAGGAAAACAAGGCATATATATTTATACATTATTTTTTTTTAAATTATATATTATTTTTTCACTTTTTATTATGAAAATAAGGCAGGTGAGATAAATAATTGCAATAAAGTTAATCAGCTAAAGTTAATCAGCTACTCATGTATTTGTATTAAATGACTTCTACAATTTCACCAATCAGTGTTAGGTATCGATTCACAATACCTGACTAAAACCTAAGGAACCGATTCAGTTGTATATATAGAACTGAATATATATGCTGTATATGTTACAAGCCTCATTTTATATATAAATGAAATGTCTTAAACACACAGTTGACATAAGGATAATAGGTTTGAAGACAGCAACTATGTTCATGATACAAATAGCAACTGATCAGCAAAAATATGACTCATTTTCTATTTTCATGAAAATCTGGAGATGGTTTCCTGGTTTGCCAGGACGTTTAGTTTCTGTAATTGACTGATGCATGTCGTGACAGAATCCACTGAATGTGCTGAGAAAGAGATCATGAGGATGGCACTGACTTGTCAGGAGCCCTCACCAAAGAGTTTCGTACTTTAGGAGCATAAGATAAGATATAAATTTTGAGATAAGATATACCTTTAAGATAAGATATATATTCATTTGTCCCACAGTGGGGAAATTTCTTAGAGCATATTCTTAAAACATATTCATCTAAGTCAGGTAGATACAGCATCCTACATCCCTGACATCTGGATTCCAAAAGTTCTGTAATGATGAAGGCTGTCTAATCTTCAAGATCAATGAGGAATTAAAGGGGAGGTAGCTGAAGTTTCTTCATTCGAGGGACCAAGAAGCATGGGACCAAGGGGAGCAAGGGGGGAAGCATAGAAGGAGGGGTCTATATGGGATTGAATGAGCAGATTGAGCTTGTAAGAAAGGGGCCAGTGTTTTATAAAGGGAGGCAGTTTATCAGTGCATAAATATCCTGAAACAGTTACATATTTATCTCTTAAAACTGATCAATTATCTGTAGGGTTGTGCTATTTATATCACTGTGTGAATGTGTACGTTCAAGAAGAATATAATTTACTAGGTGTAACCATGGACAATTTGAGCTTACCAGACCTTTGCACACATGAGGTTACAGAATCTTCAAAATGTAGTGGAACAATGGTTTGTGCAGCTGGCCTTTGCAGAGGTCAGGAATGCCTCTCCTAGTGGTGGATTATTTCATGGCCTATGTAGCATGTTATGGTCCCAAGAAAGTATGATTCTGGGACTATGGATTCTGGGGCCGAATGCTGATAGAGATCAAAATGTATGCATAAACAAGCATAGCAAGGTTGTTATGAGTGTTACATTTAGAAAAGGTGGGTGTGCAAGTCAATGAGTCCATCATTAGGCTGCAAAAAAATGACTGTATAAAAACAAAAGCAATTATAAAACTCTGAGTATTGTGACAGCAAGCTGCTATGAAAATTCATGCCTAGCTATAAGTTATTCTTTACATTTTTTGATAGTTAATCTTTATCAGTGAACAATGTGGCGATATATTTATTGCCCTTCTCAGATATTACACACACTAATCCCATATAATTATTTATGTTGCAACAGAGTTAATGTGATAGTGTTGCTTGCTATACTGTCATTCCATTCTGCTCATTGCGCAACAGCATCATTTCTTAACAAATATTTAACTAAAGTAAATAGACTTTATAAGGATTACTTAAATTCACAGAACCTTTGAACGTCTTATTAAGTTTCAAGAATTTCAATGTTGAATATACCTCAGATGAACAGCAGGGGGCAGAAGTTCCTTATGTTCCTTCAGTGTACTCTGTCTGTACTATACATGACATGGTACACATTACTGCAAATGCGAGTGAGCTCTTTCTGTTCCTCATGAGTGAGGTCTTTCTGTTCCTTATGCTGTCTGAAAATCATATAGCTTTATTCAGATGTTACTTAATATGAAATATAGAGCTCACAAATTTGCTTACATAAGTTGCAACTGGTCCAGACTCTTGTATGACAGACTGTCAATTAAAAACAAATCATACTTTCAGAAAATATTGGTATTTGTCCAAATTCTATTGATCCATCATTTGTTTCCTGTTCTCATAATAATACATCAGAACATGACAACAAATTGCTGTGTTGCACATTGCAATCTTATCCAGAACAGGAACAATAATTTTGTAATAATGTACCATTTTGCTGGTCTTGTGACTGTTTGAGCTGTAAATAATATATATTTACTACAGTATACAATAACATAACATTGATTTTTTTGTGTTGTGTAAAAAAGCTGTGTTAACCCAAGGTCCTTTGTGGCTCTGGTTGGCATACAGCAGCTCCTGACATAAAAAAAGAAAAGAAATGAGAATATATATATATATATATATATATATATATATATATATATATATATATATATATATTTTTTTTTTCTTTCTTTTTTTTTTTTTCAAAATGTTCAAATGCCTTCCACATTACAGAATTTTACAAGGATTATTAAAATCTAAATAAAAAAATATAAAATAAATATTGAACAGTGTAAAACATAAAAAAATGTATTTCTTTATATACATTTGAATATGCTGTGTTGCTTTATACTGCTTATCCTGCACTGGTCACAGGAGGCTTGGACCCTATCCCAGGGGACTTAGGGCAGTAGGCTGGATATACTGGATGGTGTGGCAGCAGGGCACGCACACACACGCACACACACACACACACACACACACACACACACACACACACACACACACACACATTATGAGTGATTTAACAATGAATTACTAATAATTACCTTACAGCACATGAAATAATTTTTTAACATATCCCAGTTAGGAAGCTGGGGTCAAAGCGCATGGTCAGCCAGGATTCAGCGCCCCTGGAGCAGATACAGTTAAGAGTCTCTGCCCCTGTGTAAATGCAAGTTAGATTAATCTGCAAGTTTTTGGACTGTGGGAGAAAATCGGAGTACCCGGAGGAAACACACCAAGCATGGAGAGAATGTGCAAACTCCACGCACACACACCCAAAGGTGGGTCTCAAACCCTCAAATCTAGAGTTGTGAGGCCACAGTGCGAACCACTACATTAACTATATAGCATTAGGTCATCATCATCATCATCATCATTAGTTGTAGTAGAAGTAGTAGTAGTTGTATTCTGCTGGTGTTCCTCTAAGTTGTGATTTTATTTATTTATTGAGTATTTACATTAGATTGTAAATAATACTGGTATGAAAAGTGTTACAGTGAAAGACAGTGAAAAATATATATTTCAGTGTGTAAATCTAACATGCCCCTTACAGTTCAGTGGAGCAGAGTGCAGTTTATAATTGGAATTTTTATATCATGATTAATTTGCTGACGTCAAATAGCCATACAGCCAATCCGCCAATCAGAGCGCCTCACTTTTTTCGTGGCCTCTCATGTTGGTCCTTGTCTAATTAGCCCCGCCCCCATCTCAGTCGGCTCGTGCATGCAGTTGTCATGGTAATGGCAGTGGTTCGCGCGTCGCACCTGGTACTGTTGCCATGGAAACGGAGGTGGGCGCCGCTCGTGCCGCAGTAGACGCTGCGGAGCGGCAGTGTGTCGGTGCGACTTTCAGCTCCACGCGATATTATCTGCTTATAGTGATCGGGGACGTTTCAACGGAGCATCAGCAGAACAGGGTGAAAGAACAGATAAAACAGGGTGAGTGTTCTGACAGCTTAATGAGAATTTAAAGTGTGTTAGCATGTGCAGGATTTGCAATTTGAGTAATAAACTGATCGAATAAATTGCATTCAAGACTAATTTCTATCCTCACTTGTAGCCCTGAGCAATATGGCAACACTTGTGTCAAACATTTCCCATCGTTACACTGTACACACCATCATCCCTGCTGTGCACTGCAGAACAGCAGATGTTGGACGATTTGTGCATATGTCAAGTCTGTATTTTATTGAAGTACACTGCAGTTATTTTTATATAATTATATAACATCTATACAATGCATCCTGCTATATGTACAATTAGTATCCAAAAGTCTCATAAAAAGGGACCAAGGATTTACTACTGTACTGTTACTCTTACAGGTTCATCTTTTGTACCTGCTCAGAGGAACATAATTGTAACACAAAGGCACAGTTGGACTCCAAAGACCACTGTGCACCTTTGGGGAATTGAAAAGTACCTGTACGGTACACTGTTTAATGCTGTAATTCTGCAAGAAAATAGATTGAGCTCTGTTTTGGTGCCGACACATATGCATGTTTCAGGTGTTGCATGAAATAATAAGATGGTTTACACCACAGAAGATTAAGCATCATGTTATTGTTTCTTAAACTAAATGGTGAAAGCATTATTATTATTATATTATTATTATTATTATTATTATTATTATTATGCAGCTGGATTGTTCATTTTGCACCTTAAAATATTCATATACCAACACATCTGGAGTGCATTGTAAAACACAAGAACACAGATGCAGTGCCTTGTAAAATTACCATTGTAAAGTGGATTCATCTGGATCACAAATTACACTTAAGTATTGTTCCAGTAAGCAGTTTCAGTTTGTTTCAATTTTAATTGTAAATCAGTATGCTCTTTAAGTAATATTTGTAAGTAAAAGATCATTATTATTTCTGCAGATCTTATATATAAAAACAACTTATAAAAGTGCTCTTTGAATATTCAACCTCTTTAGACTGGTTCTCGGTAGAGCCATATTTTGCTGCAATAACAATATTAACACTGTTAGGGTAAGTTCCTGTTTTCCTGATTTTTGCCTGTCAATTTTTAATCAGTGCACTGAATCACAAATGTGTTAGTTTTGTATCACACATACTGTAGTGCTTTAAAACTTTTCCAAGTACTGTACATCTTCACTGGGTCAGTCTCATGCTTATACAGTATATGGCCCTCTATGTGCAACAGTTTCCTTATAGCCCCTCCCATACAGTCCTGAATTAAGCAGCACTATTGAAAAGGTTGTCTGGTGCATCATTACTCCACTCTCTCTCACTCTCAGATAATATAATCTTATAACTTAGGAATAAGGTATAAAATTATATCTAACCGGTTAGACATGCCAAAAAAGCACTGCACGATCAATAATGAGAAATTGGAAGCTGCATCATGCCACCCAAGATCAGGCCCTCTTTCGAAACAAGACAAAGGCCAACAGATGTTCAGTCGCTTAAAAATCATTTTATACCTTATTTGTAAGATATAAAATTATTTTACCTTTTCTTTGACTTATTTAGATTGCTCATTAGCCTTCATTTTCACTCCCTTCCATCAGAATGAATGGACTCTTTAATGACATTCCAACTAAGGTTTTTTTGAGCTGTTTTACAGATAAATGCCAACTATACAGTAAGTCCCTTGTTAAAAATATATTTTTTAATCTGAAGGTTGAATTCTTATGCAAGCAGCATTTTTCAGTTTTTGAGTTTCTGTAAAATTTTGGCTGATTCATTTTGACTTATTGCTGTCAAAACAGCTTCTCTTACTTAAAAAATTGAGTTTTCAGTAAAAAAAAAAATACTGGCAGGAGAAACACATATTTATCATTTATCATTTTTAGACAAATCTGATAGATTCTAGGGTGGGGGTTTTGAAGGTTTTGCAAGCTAGTAAGAGAAACCTGAAATGACAGATAAAGACTTTTATACTGAACCCATATTTTATTGTACTTTATGTTTTTCACACAGGGCTTCGCTCATGGGAGGTCGATCTGACAGTCTGTGATTTGGCCAATGAGCTACAGCTTTTCAAAGCCAAGCATTCAGCTCAGTTCTCTTCAGAGGTGAAAGGTCAGTATGAGAGGTGGCACAAAGTTTAATTAAAGTAGGAGACTACATGTGCATGGAAACATAATGCAAAGATTGTGTAGGGTTAAAATATATTTTTATATTTTCATTAAATATATATTTTCTTTTTTTCTTTAACTTTTTTTAAATTTAATTTTATGTGTACAATGTGAAACCATACTTCTGTTGCTTTGGTTTATTACTGTATGTTGCTTGTTGTTTTTGTGTTTTGCACACATTGCATATTGCATTGAATTCCATGTTCAGATCTTCAAATCATCATTTTTAATTTATTATTATATTTTAGCTTTTATTTTGCATTGAAATGAATAAATCTGTTTTATTTATTTATTTATTTATTGCTTTCGATTGTTTTAGGTGCAAAGTTGTAAAATCTGCATGGAAGTTGCTCTATGAATAAAACTATTAAATTCATAAATTTTTGTAACTGCTTGGTAGAGTTTGTTTCTATACCCTAAAACGACCTTTGTTAATTGTTTCATTACAGTTAGTAAATATTAATGTCCTCAAAGCAGATTAACTATAATACACAGATTAGCCATAACATTAAAATTACTGACAGGTGAAGTGCATAATGTTAATTATTTTATTATAATTGCACCTGTCATGGGGTGGGATATATTACATAACAAGTGAACAGTCAGTTCACGAACATGATGTGTTGAAAACAGACAATGTCATCTCCAGAACTGCAGGTCTGGTGGACTTTTCCTTGTATGCAGTGGTTAGTACAAGTGGTCCAAAAGTGGTCAATGGAATCAGTGACAAGGTCATAGGTGAATGAGGTTCATTTATGCATGTGGGTGGAGAAGGCTGGCATGTCTAGATCAATCTCACAAAACAGCTACTGTAGAACAGCTTGTAGAGTATGTAAAAGAAAATGTCATTCATCAGACCATTCATCTTCTTCCAATGCTCCATGCTCCATTGTCATAAGCCTATTTTACTTGATTTCGGTGTTGGACAGGGGTCAGCGTAGGCACTCTGACAAATCTCTAGCTGCACAACCCTATACACCACAAGCTGTGATGCACGGTGTGTTCTGACATCATTCTATCATAGCCATCAATAATCTTTCAGTAGTTTGAGCAACAGTAACTCTTCTGTGGAACCAGACCAGGCAGGTTAGCCTTCACTCCCCATACACATCAATGAGCTTTGGGTGCGCATGACCCTGTTCTCAGTTCACCGGTTGTCTTTTTGTGGCCCACTTTTGGCAGATACTAACCACTACATGACAAAAACACCCCACAAAACCTGTCATTTGGAGTTGATCTGAAACAGTCATCTGGCTATCATCGTTTGATCCGTATCATTGATGCTTTCTTTATGCTAATCATTACACATTACAATCATTTATCCTTTTACCAATTTTGAGAATTGTCTGTTCACTTGCTTCCTAATATATAGTGGTTTTTATATTATCCCTGACTGGTGTATTATCTGTGGTTGTGTTCTAAACAGCATACTGAATTTTTAAAATAGATGACATTATTTGGAGATTAACATATAGTCATGCAGTTTAGAACACAGCCACAGATAATACACCAATCAGCCATAATATATATAAAAAAAAAAAAAACACTCACATGCTTCAATTCATGAATACCGTTTTCATTCCAAAACAAAGATTTATTATCTTTTAAAAATTTATTTACTGTAGCAGAGGCACTTTCTGCGATTTTAGCCCTGACACATAATGGATTTTCATAGTAGGGTTGATTGTGAAGCTGTGACTCCTGAAGGGCAGAAAGCAAAACATCTGATTATCTTACAAAAAGCTATATCTGAATTATAGTAAGACATCGACAGCACCATCAGTGCCGAAGGACTGCCTAGAATTGTACGTCACATGACTTACTGTATTAATATGCTTGTTTTTATCCGAAGTGTATTTTGATCTGGATCAATAATGCTGAAATATTCTTATGCTTGCTTGGAGAAGGCTAGTGATTATAGTATAATGTTGCATCATCAAGCAGGTTATTTGTCCTTCTGAGAATTTTCATAAATTAAGAAACTCAAGTATGCACGGGAAAACATTGCCTGCTCATATTTTCAACCTTCATCCGCTTGTTTTTTTTTATGTGAGCCAGTGTCCACTATACTGTAGCTTCAGATTCCTATTCTTGGCTGACAGACGTGGAGCCTGATGTGATTATTATTATTATTTTTTTTTATAGCCCATCCTGCCTCATGGTTTGACATTTGGTCCAGTCTGTGATGCTTTACAAATGTAAAATGTGGTTATTTGAGTGACCTTCCTGTCAGCTCAAGTACTTCAGACACATGGCGGATGCCCTCAAAGGGTCACCACGGCAGACCACCTGATCTGCTACAACATAGCACAGGTTTTACACTGGATGGCCTTCCTGACACAACCTTCTCATTCTTGCATCCAGTGGCTGGGATTCGAATGGCATTAGCGGGGATTCGAATCCAATACCCATACAAGGGTTCCACACATGCCCAGAAAAAAGATGGTGCGTTATTCTTTTAATTGAATGATGCCCTCTAGAATAATTTGTGCTAAGTTCAGAGCTTTGTAGCTTAACCTGGCTTCATTAGTACTCACTCCATTTTGGAGCTGTGCTATATTTAGACTGACCTGTCACCATGAGATTTTAACCCAATTAGTCGGCCTGTGTTCCTGACACTGCGGTAGCGAATAACACCGTGATGCTCTGAGCACTTTATCCATCAGCTCAGCAGATATAGGGCTTTAGGAGATAATCCTTTAATATCTAAAATTACTCTCTTCACAGTATGGCATACTGACACCAACACCAGTGCTCACAAACACATGTATGCCCCCCTCCTCCCCCCTCCCACACACAAACCCTTATTTCCTGTGCAATATTTATGACACCTTCCCATCAACCTCTCTTACGATTGCTGACACCACCTCCATCTCGGCTGTGCCTATGAATTATACATCCTTCCCACCTTTGATTCCTTTCCCATAAACAAAAACATTGGTAGATTGCTTCCACTAAAATCCCACCCTGACACACTCTCTCTCTCTCTCTCGCTCCTTGCTTTAACTGCATTAATGCAGGTCGTGTAAGGCTCCATCAATATGTAGTAGAGACTGCAAGGGCACCGGGGGTGTTGGAGCAGAAATCAATCGCAGTCACCACTGGAGGCTCCGTTCGAGACAGCAGGGATCAGGGATCTTTTACCAGGCTTCAAACATGTGCGATGCATTTTAATAGACAATAATTCATTGTACGGTAATCACCTTTAAGCAATAGCAGTAAACAAGCCACAGTTCTAGTGTGTGGGTTGTCTCAAAGGAATTAGTGTGAACAGAGGCAGGTTATGAGTAACAGCTACGAACTGTCATAGCAACGCCGTGCGATGTTTGGAGGCTGCATGCGTTTACCCAGCACTGCGTAATGTACTTGAGTGAAGGAGGCAGATAATGAGCAGACCAGGGGAAGGAGATGGAGAAATAAAGAGGTATAATGCACCACTAACACTCACTGCTTTAAAGCCCTTGACACTAGAGTTGCTCTTTCTCAGAGGGCATGTGTTTATAGGTGCAAGCGAAGCTACGAAGTCGACCTCAAACAATCTGGTTCAGAATTTTTTATGGGCTGAACTTTACAAAGTTCAAGGTATCAGTGTGAGGCACCAACAATATATACAGTATGTAGCGATAAACATAAAGAGGTCATAATCAGACTAAAAGAAAGCCATTTGTAAACCTCTTAAGGGTATGAGATGGCAACACTACCAGCTGTATCCTCAGTTTATCCTGTAGCATGTTTTTGGGAGTGGAGCCGTAAACAAAGATCCACAGATCAAGATCCAGAGACTTTAAGTTCTCTGTTTACTGCTCACTACCCAAAAAACATGCTGGAAGACAGAGATACAGTAAATCAGCCCTGGGTGTGAATGTACAGTATTTGTGTGCCCTGTGACAGACTAGCAGCTCATCCAGGAGTGTACTGTACTGTACCTCGCTCCTGGAATGTTCTTGGAATAAGCACCAGATCCACTTGCGTCCTTGACAGCACAATATAATTACTATGTGAGTCAGTGTATTTATATCCAGAACAAGGACGATTATTGATCTCAGGTATGATTTTGGATGATGTTTGATTAAGCAAGATATTTGGACAAGGTTGCTTTTCAGCATCTCCAATCTCCCAGGACTTGGATCTTGCTTTTGAAGGAGCATTTTTATTCAATTCTATACTGCTAATGTAGTTAAGGAAATGACTCCACAAGACCTCTGAGGTGTACTGTGGTCTCCATAGTAGGATGTTCGCAGTGGATCCTATGGGTGCTGTGGGTTGCAGGGTGGGGCCTCAGTGGATCAGACTGGTGCACCCCATGCAGAGAGTTTGGAGGCCGTGCACAGTGGGCTGCGGAGCACTGGTTGTTCTGGTGCCATTCTTTCGTGCTGCATTGCCTTTTAATTATACTTGCCCAATTTGTATACTCAGTTTTTTTTTTAAATATCAAAATAATTCACAAGGGATAGTATTAATAAAAAAACATTCAAATCTTAAATTGTGTCTTCAAACGTCAAACCTCCTGCCTGAAAAAGTAAGAGAAGACACTTTGTGTTTGATGAAAGTGAATACGGCTGCTGGCAAAGATTTTGACCTCTGCGGTGCCATTTTTAATAGCTTCTTATAGATGTCTTGTACAGTGTCAGTAGCCACATAAGCAATCTGTTGAAGAGTTAAGAATCCTTTAACACACTTTTAACAGTATACAACATCACATCTAATCTAATCCCTTTTATTGAGTTTGACAATGTGCTCTGATTTACTTGGACAGTAAGAGAAAACTGAACTAAACTGATCAGTGCAAAGTTTCCCGGTGTCTCGAATAACCTTTTAGAGAACATGCGCACCAGATGCTGTATGTCCAGCTATTTCTACGAAATTAGCCTCCCGCTAGGGCGGGGTCAGTTTCAGCTTGGTGTCTCAGACGCAATCTAAGACTCACTTCGGCACAAAGGCAAAGAGGAATACTCTTGGTGCGGTTTCATTTATGAAAGCGATTATACTCTTTGCAAGATTCCGAAACATCAATTATAATTTATTTGCTTTAAAATGTGAGAACTGCCAGTAGAGAGTGTTATTTCTCTTGGCAGTTTTCATATGATTGGAACAGCCTGTTAGTGACCTCAACTCATTTATATAACAAGGCCATGTAATAGTACCACAGATGGAGCTGGCAAAGTGGATATAGCCATAACTAAGACTATTTAGTAAATGATTTTAAGTTGATGCATAATATGAAAGATATTCATCTCAATATTTTATTCCTGACATGCCTGCACGCCTCAGTGTCAGAAAAGACAGAATTTATTAGATGATGTTTTTCGACAGTTAGGACATATGCTGCCACTCAGCTTAAGTAATAAAAACATCACATATGTAGATTGGCAGGCTTGTACTGTAGAATGAGTCCACAGGGAACGAGAGCGTAGGGGGAAGTGAGCGAGATAGAGAACACGCCCCGCCTCTATTCACTGAGGCTCACTGCTGTCTCTCACTGCCCTCTCATCTGATCTCATCCGAGCAGGGTGTGTTTCTTCACCTCTTGTCCTGAGTTTGTAGTGCTGCACTTTAAGGAAAATCCCCTACCAATTCCCCGCCCACAGTTAGATGAGGAAGGTGAAGCAGGAGCTCTGAGCATGCTCAGTATGACTCCCCTGTCTTTCCTGACGCTGTGCCCGGAATATTAATCATGCTTTGTAAAATGCAAAGTCATCTTAGCCTGTCTTCAGTGGCAAATGTGTGACTGGTTCTTCGTATTTTTCTACACAGCAATACATATGTGCATTCATATTTTATATTCACTATATAAAGACTGTATAATCCATTATAAATTATATATGACCACATATTTTTCATGTATAGGATACCATGTGATTGGCCATGAATAGATAGAAAACATCAGGATTAGCATTGGATTTAAAGCCTTGAACATTATTAACATTCAAGCCTATTATTATCATAAACCTACTGTACATAGGAGACGGATGTTCTGTATGAGAGACGGTGTCTTCCCTAGGGTGGAGCAGTGTCAGCATCTCGGCATTAGGAGCAGAATAGAGCTGTGTGGAAAAAGGAAGTAGGGTGTAAGCTCTGCTGCTGACAGGTCACTCGATCTTGTGCTTGACAAAAGAGGAGGACAGGGAGGACCAAACGACAGCAAAGGTCAGGAAATAACCTTCTTGAGCCCCAATTACAATTTAAGGACTCATTTAAGGACATTTTCTTCACAATGGTTATAGAACAAAAGCCAGTTGAAAGTGTTGCTTGATCATTCTGTGAATAAAATGCCCCAAGAATATATATGATGAATACACCAGAGAAAATGAGTATGTGTACATGCACAATATAATATGGTAACTTTAAAAAAATATCAAGGGTTGAGTAGTGGTTAGCACTGTCAGCTTGCGCCTTCAGTGTCCGGGTTCGATTCCCGCATCGTTGTCTGTGTGCCTGTTCTTCCCGTGCTTGGTGGGTTTCCTCGGGTACTCAGGTTTCCAGAAGTCCAAAAACATTAAGGTTAGGCTTATTCGCTTTTCCAAATTGCCCGTGGTGTTTGAATGAGCCCGTGTGTGTGTGTGTGTGCCCTGCGATGGCTTGGCACCCTGTCCAGGGTGTACCCTGCTTTGTCTCCTGGGATAGGCTCTAGACCCCCCACGACCCAGTATAAAGGATAAAGCGTTATAGACGGTGAGTGAGTGAGTCAAGATATCAAAGCAGAAAAAAATCTTGATTGCCAATAACTTGAATTCTTATTAAAGAATAAATTAATTATTCATTTTCATTAATTATATTAGCTCTGTAAATATCAACAATTAGATGATCAGATTAGATGATCAGAACAGATCAGATGGACATTACTCTAACATTTGTAGTAAGCCATTGAGTCAACTTTTTCGTGTTGTCTCACATGAGAGTTGTTTCTTGTTTTTTTTAATCCAATTCGAGTGCTTCAGTTTTACAATAGGGATTTTGTTGAACCATCTACATCTCATGGCCTCCTCTGGGATTACAGATAGAGGCTGGAATGGCCATTGTGGGCTCAGCTGCATGTTTTGCTGTTCAGTTAATTGCATTCTCTCAGCACCCTGACTCACCTTAATGACTGCCACTATTGCTTACAAGAACACTCACTATCACGACAATACAGACATTACTGACCTGACAGGTGAATTTTTTTTTTGCTGACCCACAGCAGTCATACGGGCTAGAATGGGAGTGGTCTGTTGGCAATAAAGTCAGCAGAAGAACTGCGCAAGAAGCAAGTAATGACCCTTATAGCTGACACATGAATATGTAAGAGCTTGTTTGGAATATTCGTCAGGTTTGCAAGTCAAAACCATTTGTAAACTATGGCATTTTGTAACAAAGAAAAATGGACTTTAGACACACATATGGGCCTCAGGATTTAAATGCAAATTTATATAAAAGAGCACATTGCAGTAGTGTTCAAAGGGTTACTGTAAATGTTGCAAGTCTTAAGTTCTTCTCCACACCTCAACGAAAAATGTGGAGGTGTAAATAAAGTGAAGCTGTGTGACAAGATGCAGATCTGTGAACATCTCACCTTACTTAGAATTAGCACCGTCACTAACAGCAAAATCTCTGACTGAGAAACCAGGCATGGAGCAGTCATGAAGCTGTAATTCGTGCAAGGGCGTGTGTCTGGGTTTTAAAAGATCATCAATAATTCAGAGGAAGTTATTGATCCCAGTGCTTTATATCTCTTCTGCTTTCGCATGAACACAGGGCATCAGCACAAGGCCGTGGCGTCACCAGACTGCCATCGATCATCCACCACACACACACACACACACACACACACACACACACACACACACACACACACACACGCACACACACACACACACACACACACACACACACACACACACACACACACACACACACCACGCACGCACACACACACACACACACACACCCACACGCACACACACACACACACACACACACACACACACAGAGAAACCTGAGAGCACACTGATCATGATGCTAGCCCACTGGAGAGCTTTCTGTGCAGGAAATAGTGTCTTGCTGAGTGTCAAGGGCAAGCATGTCTGACACTACATCCACAGCTCAGAATATGTCAGGAATTACGGGATTTCTTATAAAACATCTAAAGTAATATCTAATATGGATAAAGGATCAGAATAGATGATAATATGGTCAACAAAAGTTCAACAGAGAGATTCAGCTTGTCTGACAGCCCGGGTGTGGCAGTGAGACTGCTGTTCAAACACTTGTCTGGGATTTGCCTGGGAGACTATTTATAATCCTGTAATAAGACCATTTTAGGTAAGATCTAACACATGCAAGTGCTTGAGAATGTCCCACAGAATACAAGGTGCATTCTCGTCCGTGCTAAATTTGAATCGTTTTGCATTCAACCTCTGACTTTGTCTGTTTGTATGCATAAGGCTTCTGAGAAGTTTAGGACTGAATGACTGCAGCACTGGAAAGCTGAACACTTCCTCAGCATAATACACTACCAGTAATTATCATAAATCTGATCTTATGGTCCTCTGGTCTGGCTGTTCAAGAAATGTTGTTGAGAAGAAAAAAGAAAAAAAAAAAAAAACACTGATGGAGTCTGGTTACGTTGGGTGGATTCAGACAGTCCCACCCTGCAGCTGCTGCCCCAGACATGGAATGAATTAAAATCCTACACTGCTCTCCCTACCCTTCGTCGGCCAGTATAGTTGTAGAATATAATAACATCCTTGGTGGATTTTATTCCACAATCTCTAAAATATAGAATAGCAAACAATGAATTACGGGACTCATCATTGTCACATATCCACAACCTTCATGTAGTACTTATATTTATTTATATGTCTTTGTGAATATTGGTAATAAGGTATTGATTAGTCGAGGACAATGTGTTCAGCTCCAGGCCCTTGTTACTTCTCTGCTGACTTAAGTCAATCGATAAAAGGCATGAGGTTTCGCCAACAGGGCTCTAGGATACTATTACTCATTAAACCAAAAAAAAAAAAGAAAAAAGAAAAGAAGAATCAGCACACAAAGTGGGTGAAAGAGACAGAGCCTGGTGTACTCATCTCTTTCCAGTGTGGCATGTCTAAAAGCTTCTTGATCTGCATGACAACCAGGAAACCAGCTGCTCCCCTATTTTTGGTCAATCAGTTTGACATTATTGACCATGAAGGGGGATTTTCAAGGCTTTTTATTGAGTCAAGGCACCAAAAAAAAAAAAAAACTGTCACAATAAATTTGCTGCCATGGTTGCAATGAGAATAATGGGTTTTCTTGGAAAAGACAACCCATAAAGACGTAATCAGTGATTCAAAAATCCTGTACAGATGTTCCATGTATTTTTATTGCCCTGAATTTCAGAAAGAAAGCATAGTAAACTGAACTATGTCTTATCAATAATGTGATGCTAATTTGTACCTTTTGTATAAAAACGTATATAGTGTGAAATAAGGAACAAGGAAATTAGTAGATTAGTGTAATTCAATTTGGAGTCAATTATCTCTCAATAAGGTGGCATGGATGAAGTGTTGGCCTTCAACTCCAGAGTTCGGGTTTGATTAGTGCCTTGTATGTGAAGAGTTTGCAAATTGCCTGTTGGGTGTGACTGAACATGTGAGTGAATTTATGAGTGTGTGCCCTGCGATGGATTGGTATCTTGTCCATCCTTGTTGCCTAAGTCTCCTGGGAGAAGCTCTGGACCCCTGCGAGCCTGTATACAGGAATAATCGGTACAGACAATGAGTGAGTGAGAGGAATATAGGAATATCAATATAGGATATAGGAATATTGCTAACTAAAAACACTCTAGCACATTAACTAGGCAAGGCAATGCCATCTGAGGTGGTTGTATGGAGTAAAATGTGTGGAGATGATTGTGTATTTATTATGCATGTGTACAGTATATAATAATCCATATTTGTGTTTTTGTTTATCCTGACTCGCGCGCCCCACCCACAGGCCAAGTTCTATGCTTACAAGAATGACTCAGGAAGAGATCAGATTCAGGAAGTTTCGTACATACGCAATGTTTACGACCGAAATGTAGATGAACCTGTAACATCGCCGCCATTAACTTCTTCTTCTTCTTTTTTTTTTTTAACAAAACGGACTCAGTGAGTCCGCGCGCGCTCCAGCCCCGCCCACTCCCCGTCCCGTGCACGCTCGTGTGTCTGTGAGCGCGCTCAGCTCGAGACACACACGCGCGCGCCTCTCAGCATCATCAGCGGTGAGTCTGTTTATTTTAGTATTTATATCTTCAGAAATATCTAGATTTTAAAAAACAGAATAACCTGCTAATATCACTTATTTAACTAGGATGGGAAATGTGATAATCTGTTAGTCGACGCTTAGATGATTGTATTTATTTTTATATTCATTTCTCAGAGGTTGTGAATTAATTAATTAATTAATTTGTTACTCTTTTAGCATTTAGCAGAGATCAGTTGGTCGCTTATGGTAAACGTCACGGTGTCTGGAATGTCAATCAGTTACTATAGTGACAGCGCCTGATTTTTAGAATGGCTGATTATAATGGAGGAAAATGCTTGTGGAGAAGAGAAAGAACGATCGGTCACATCCCTGAGCACATATCCTGGCTATACACACTATATCTTAGTTCATATGAACGACCTGAATGGCGTGAATAGATGTTGTTGTAAACACAAGGTTTGTTATTGACCTCCTTGAAACAGCTGAAGGTTGCAGAATCTCAGCATCCTCCTGTCTACCTGTTTACACAGCAGAGATCCTCTCTATGCAAAGTCAAGTCATGTTATGTATTGCTTAGCTGACCTACTTATTTATCCTAGCTTAATTATGGACTACAGACATATGCATTTCTACATACAGTATGTCTACTGAAATATATATTGAATGCACAGACACTGCAATTGGAACATGAAATCTATACATATATTGTAATTGTGAGGCTTGGATGTGCACAGTAATGGCCTGTTTATAGGCTGAAGCCATTATGTCTTCTTAGTGCATGAAACTAAAACCTTTTAGCAGGGAATAAAAAAAATAATTTAATGGTTTGTTTGACAATTAAGGTTAATAAAACATTTTAAAGATGACAGCTGTGTGTTCTGGTTTAGCTCAGTTGGACAAGACGTTCAGTATGAGAGAAATGCAGCTAAACCTTTATTATGACCACCCTTATAGGAAAGGTGATAAAAGTAAACACTTTCCTTGTTGTGTAGACTATAAATTGTAAGCAGTAGACCTGATACTTTACTGAAGGTGAAATAGCATTGATAGATAGATAGATAGATAGATAGTTAGATAGATAGATATTATTGACCCTGAAGGGAATTTAAAACATCCAGTAGCAAGAATAGTAACATAATACAATGGACATGTAATTACAATTGCAAATCGTCAATCATGTAGCACATTGTCAAAAAAAGAAAGAAAGAAAGAAAGACAAAAAAGAAAAAGAAAACATTGGAAGATGGCTAAACAGAATATAATATTTAAAAAATGAAAATATAACTATATATGTAGAAAGAAATATAGATGTATATAAATACAATGCGTCTCTGTCTGTGAGTTGAAAGAAATGTAAGAGTATCTGTCAGACAGCATGATAGTGCAAAAGTGGCCCAAGAGTAGTTATGCCATGTGCCACTTAGTGCCTTCTTGCACTTGAGGTCATTTGTTCTCTGTAGTTATTTACTGTGTTTTAACAGAGCATTAGCTGAATGTCAGCTAACAGTCAGTATTTATTCACTAGAGCCCTTATCTACTGTATATATCAAATTAATCACTTCGCTGTTCTAAAAATAAAAATACCACCAGCATTAATGGGAAATCTTTTTCATAAGGTTTCTTCACCCAGAAAACCCTACCTTAAAAAAACAGGCTTTTCAATTCACATAAACTGATTACTGTGGTTTTAGAGAGATCCAGACCATGGCTCCTGAATAGAGGACAGAATTGAATTGGCTTTATTGATGTTACTAAAAAAAAGCTTAACAGGATTAAAAACAGAAGCTTACACTGCATACTAAATCATCAAGCGTAGATTAACTTGAATACACACTTTTCCCTTGTTCTTCTCCGTCTCTTTAATGTCCTCTATCCATTTTGCTCTCTTTCTCATAACTCCATTAATGGAAGAATTGTGGTGATGGACAGGAAGCAGATGAATTGATATAAAAGGGCCTCGTCATAATGTAATATCAGACTTTAAGAGAGATCGTTTAGTTTAATGCACCTTAAGCCTGTTTCCAAGTGACAAAAACTCACATTTAAGAAAAACTAAACACAAATGTTATAAAGTGTGTTTTATGTTGGCAATTAATTTATCAGCTCAATTAAAATAAAAGAAACGCTCATGCTTGATTTCCTACTTCAGGCTAACATACAATAGGTATGGAATCATAATGCTGTTAAATGCATACAAAAATAAAAGAAAGAAAATGCTTTTCTAAGATTATAGTTCATCTTTTTTATGTATTATTTTAATTTTAATAAAATATAAAAAAAGATATAAAATCTTATGATTTATTTAAGACAGCCAGCACACATGCTGCATATTACAAAATCCAGAGAAGAAAACAAATTATAACAGATTTTACATTTGATTTTCAGATTAAGAACTTCCTGATGAAAACTTAACAAATCCCTTCAGTTGGATTATTCTCTTAAGCTTTATTCACATACTGATATAAAGAGCTGCAAGCTATTGCATCAGAATTTTTTTTTATAAAATTCTATAACTTTTTTTAGTTGAGCATTCAGCATTAATTTCTTGATTCACAAAAGTTAGTAAATGCCTAAATTATGCCTTTACTTAACCTCAAATTAACCTAACCAGAAAGTGTTTCATGTTTATCTAGCTTTATTTCATAGCAGTTTAACATGTATGTTAGCATGAAGCATATTGGAGTTCTCAGAGTCACTCTGAAATAAGGCAGTGGCAAGCTAATGGCCCAAATACTGTATGTAGCTGCACACATTTCATTTTGAATTGACAGTAATTTTCAGAGAACTCAGATTTTATATTATTGGAAACTAAACACAGCAACGTCTTCTTAGACAGTAAACTTTCATGGCATATAATCTACAAACATTTTAATGAATTTAGTGTTGATCCCATTTGTTATTTATGTCACATGTTTTATCTAACTTTTTTAAATAAAGTGTAATAAAACTTAACAAAGCCCAGTCCCAATGGCAAAAACATGCCTCATTCCAGTCTAATGACCATTACACCAGTTTTTATATAACGAAATAATCAACTGTGGATTTCAGTGCAGTGTGACTACAGAGAAAGTGTGTAGACCAGAGCAATCTCATGCTGTGGAGCCTTTTAATTACATTGTCAGCCCACTGCATTTTTTAATGTGCCTGCATGGTCAATCTGCAGGCAGTTATACTGTACTGTATTCATAGTAACATTCATGTTAAATAGTGTTTAAATAGTGTAGACACCACTTTTCACTCTAATTCCTCTGCTGTATTATCACTTTCTGTTGAACTGAAATGTGACTTTCTTGGCTTAAGCTCCCTGCCTGTATAAATGTGCATTGTCACTGGGGAGCTTGCTGTCTTATTTTTGTTGTCCAGACCATTATCTGGGCCCTGTTTTCCTTCTGAAGGTCATATACCAATACTCTGAATGTTTTTGGGTTGCTACTTTCAGATAGATTAATAAAATACTCTCCGAGACATGAGAGCGAATCGAAGGCAATGCAGTAAGGTCCGTTTTAGTTAGTTAATCTTTTTCTGTATGAAACAGTTGCTGTCAGCTGACTTTAAACATCCACTGTTTGGATAAATGATCCAAATATAACCTGAACATGGCTGTTTAAAAATATGGCAGGTATAGCAGAAACACTGAAATGAAATTCTTATATTTCTAATGTTACAGTAGAGAAAATGAACAAAGCACATTATTTATGTTTTTTTTGTGTGTGTGTGATTTCACTTGACCTAAAATGTTATTTTATTTTGTCATTTTTACCAGAAAAGAGCACAGTGGTTAAGAAAGTTGTTAAACATGGCCAGGATAGTACAATTACAGGCTCATCTGCTCATGTGACTAAGTAGATGCTGCTGTTCTTCATTAGTGCATTAAGTTTACTGGCAGCTGTATGCCATCACTGGGGTAGTGATTCACAGTTTACGTCGTAAGACGGAACAATTAAGCAACTAAATGGAAAGGTCTCAATATTATTCTTATTATATACAGTATACAGTACATACCTTTATATGATTTTTGTATTCATGTCTTATCTCCTAAGATGTAAGGCTTACATTGTTTAGATGTATATACTGTGAAGGCTCATTGTATGTGTGCGTTAAGCTGGGAAATGAATAAGGAAAGCCCCACCGCTCATATTTATGATATTATAAATGCCAACATTCTTGCCCCTCCTCCTCTGCAATAATCATTACACACACCCTATGGAACAAGCAGTTATTCCTCTGTAGCTCTTACAGAACCAATAAGAGGTTCATGCTTAATATATCATGACGTGCCACCTGGTAGTCTCTGCATGAGGCCTCTGATTTGTTGCGATGCCACACCTTTTTATATGCATTAGATGTGGGGGCTTTTACACTCCCTCTCACAGAAATGCTGCAATGCGTCGGATGGCTCTAAGACTGGGTCAGTGTAACGGCGGCAGCCGCTAGCTCACCATCCCCATGGCAACAGCCAGTAGGATGGCTTACAGGAGCTATGCTTATGTTTTTATTTCAAATAATATAATTTATGCTTTCCTGGGGTTACTGAAGTTGTAAAAATGTCATAATTGCTTCTTCAACAATAAATTGACAATGATAATAATAACAATATGTTTAATTTGTATTTTTTTTTTCTTCCATCATACATGCCATAGCCTAATTTTTAAAAAAGCTAATTTTCTAGTTGTATAATTATTTTCGCTGTGTTTTCTTTTTTCTTTTTGCAGGACAAATAATTCTGCACCACAAGAGTGATGTCCTTGAAACGGTTGTATTAGTGAATCCATCTGTGGACAATATTTCTATAGAGGTAATGATGTTTAATACAAAACATTTTACAACCTGACTCCTATTGTATCCTACATCTTTGATAGTACATATATGTATGTATGTATGTATGTATGTATGTATGTATGTATGTATGTATGTATTTTTTTTCTTTTAACCAGATCAGAACTCTACTCTGTGACTCAGCTAAACACAAGCTATTGGTCCTAAGTGGTCAGAGCACTGAACAAGGTGGTGACATCATCCTGAAAGGTGGAGTGTTTGACTGGAAGAATTTTTCTGATATCATCACAAGTCAAAGAGTAAGCATTTACTGTTCTGCCAGAAATGGTTAATTCAATATGATTTATTTAAGACAGCCAGCACACGTGCTGCATATTACAAAATCCAGAGAAGAAAACAAATTATAACAGATTTTACATTTGATTTTCAGATTAAGAACTTCCTGATCCAGGCAGGGCCAGGTGAGCGAGCGTGTCTGACTGTGTGTTGTGAAGGAGAGGGGGCCTGGAGCTCCCTAGGGCTCATCAAGGAGCAGAACCTGCTGGACTACAGATTTAACCCTGACCCTGTGCTGCCTGAGATGGAGGGTGTTACAGAGTTTACAGATTATGTCTCTGAGACTGTGGATGTTGCTTCCCCATTTGAGCTCCTTGAGCCACCCAGCTCAGGGGGATTCTTGAAGTTGTCCAAGCCATGCTGCTACATCTTTCCTGGAGGAAGAGGTGATTCAGCCCTGTTTGCAGTCAACGGCTTCAACATTTTGATTGATGGTGGTTCAGACCAAAAGTCTTGCTTCTGGAAACTGGTGAGACACTTGGATCGGATTGATTCTGTTCTGCTTACTCACATCGGAGCTGACAATCTCCCTGGGATAAACGGATTATTGAGGAGAAAAATTGCAGAGCAGGAAGAGGATCATTCTCAAGGCTCAAATGCCTATGGAGAATGGATGAAGAATCTGATATCACCTGAGCTTGGTGTGGTTTTCTTCAATGTTCCAGACAAGCTAAAGGTGTCAGAATCAACTTTAAAAGTTAAAAGGAGCCTTGAGGAGGCGTCTCTTACACTGCAGTACCTCACCAAACTGGGTATCAAACATGAGCCTCTGTATCGAGTTGTTAGCAACACAATCGAGCCTGTCACACTTTTTCACAAATTGGGTGTTGGCAGATTAGATATGTACATCCTAAATCCAGTCAAGGACAGTAAAGAAATGCAATTTTTCTTGCAGAAGTGGGCAGGTAACAGTAAGGCTAAGACTGGCATCACTTTGGCCAATGGAAAAGAGGGAGAAATATCTGTCCCATACCTTACATCAGTAACAGCCCTTGTTGTCTGGGTTCCAGCAAGCACTACTGACAGGATAGTGAGGGTATTGTTTCCTGGAAATGCACCACAGAACAAAATCTTTGAAGGACTGGAAAAGCTAAGGCATCTTGACTTCTTGCGTTATCCTGTTGCTACTCAAAAAGACATATCATCTGGAGCACCCCCTTCAGTGAGTAAACAGACAAAACTTAAGCCAAGAACCGATAGCAAGGAAAGCCTTAAGTCTTCACCCAAAATTCTTGCTACTACAAAAGCAAGCAAGAAAGAGGCAAATGAGGATATTGAATCAAAAAGCTCAGTAAAAGAGACTAAAATAGAAAAGAAGCCAAATAAATTGCAAGAGAGCGTTAAACCCTCAAAACCAGTGAAAGTCATTGCAGATACCACTGATACAGCAAAGCAGGAGAAAAAGAAGTTGTTAAGAGAGAAATCTCCGAAGAAACACGTTAAGACATCTAAAATGGAAGAAAAGAAGGATAAAGAAAAGAAGCAGATAAAGAAAGAAAAGAAGGAAATAAAAAAGCAAGACTCTGTAAAGAAAGATGACAATAAGGAATCCAAACTGAAGGAAGAAAAGAAGAGAGATTCAAGTAAGCCAGAGTTAAGGAAGATTACCAAACCTGACTTAAAACCCTTCACCCCAGAGGTCAAAAAGACTTTGAACAAAGCAAAGGTTCAAACTAAACCGAAGACAGAAAAAACAAAAGCAATCAAAGAGCGGGAGAACAGACCTGCTGCACAACAGGTTTCAAAAGAGATTCAGGAAAACGACAGATCCCTGGTCTCCTCCCCAGAAGATCTTACTAAGGATTTTGAAGCACTGAGACAAGAGGAACTTACTGACCTTGCAGAGAGCAAAGTTCTTTCAAATCTTGAATCTACGACATTTCCTGACACCAAAGTTACACATATAGTGTCTCCAGATGAAGGAATCCCCACTACTGACAATGAGACTGAATCCCCTCATGAGGAAAAACATGTGTGTGGAGAAAAGACAAATGAATCCTTAACAAAACCAGCAGACAAATTTGAGGATGAAGGTGCTGCTACAGAAGATGACTATGAGGAAGACTACAACACTGAAACAAAAATAATTAAACCTACAGATCTCACAGGGAAGGCAGATGACACACGATTCCTGGACATAAAGAAGAATGAAGATCTTGAAAAGAAACATAAAAAGAGTGACAGTGAGGAGGAAGAGGATGTTATTGAAAAAGCTGAGCTGGAGGAAGCAGAGGATATAGTTCATGAGGAAGAGTTGAAATATAAGACTGAGGAGGCAAAAAAAGAACATATTATTAAAGACTGGACCACCAAACAGACTGACACTAAAACTGTCAAACCTGCTGGTGCCACTGAGCACATCTCGTTCATCCAAGACGAAACAATCCCTGGATATTCAGAAACTGAACAGACCATTTCCGATGAAGAAATCCATGAAGAGACAGAGGACAAGATCTCTCATCTCCACTATGATGATGTCTCTGTCCCTGATCAACCTGACTCTTTCTTCCATGGCATGAAAGACATAAAACCTCCAACCATATCTGTTGCCTCTGATTTCACAGCAAAGACAAGCAGTGTGGGCCAAGAGCCACATTTATCTACATATACCACAAATATCATTGCAGCACCATTGGCTGAGGAAGAACATATATCTTCAGCCACCTCCATTACAGAGTATGATAAACTGTCCTCCTTTGCAGCATCGGTTACTGAAGATCAGTCTATTGCATCTGTCACAGCACCTCCGACTGAGGAACTAGGAAAAAATTCTTTACCCCTGGACAATGCTAACAGTATGCAATCATCCAGTCGTACAGAAGGAAAAGAATACCTGCATTCGGCTGGCACAATCTCTCCAACATCATCTTTAGAAGAAGACAAATGCTTCAAGTCACCTCCATCAGAAGAGTACCAACCCCCTGTTCCTGAGATTGAAACTACTGGAAAACCAACTACTCAACCACATGACGATGATGATGAAGATGACGAAGAGGATGAAGATCAGACACCCAATGTTGACATACCGCTTGGAAAGCTCCATGAGGGTTATGCATCTGCCACTGTGCAAGAACAGCTTTCCTCACCTGGAACAGCTTCTGTCTTAAAAGAAAAGGATGAAAAGGTTCTTTCTCCAGATGAAACAAAAACAGATGGTGCTGGGAAAACTCTATCTTTTGCACTCTGTGTCTCTAGCACACCAGAGGCGAGTGGTGCTTCAGAACCATCAGAGAGATGTGTAAGCCCAGATGATAGCACCATGAGAATGGCCTCACCTACACAGTCAGGCCCTACTAGCATTGGCTATTCGCCTACTGAGGAAAAGGCACCAAAGTCTTTGTTGATGGAGAAAGATGACAAAATGGACAAGGACACGTATGATGTTCAAATGTTAACTAAACATGAAACAGATAGTGATGTAAACAAAAAGACTGTTAAAATAATGAATGAGGAAGGTGACCCATTCAAAGGTGGTATCTCAAGCACAAGGGCAACATTTGATGAATCAGGTGAAGAAGATGATGTTGAAGAGGAAGAAGAGGATGTCGTGGAAGAAGAATATTTTGGAAAGGAAGACTTTCAGACCTGTGTTAAAACTAAATACAAAGAAGAAAGGGAGAGTACCTTCCTTGATGATGATGACACATGTGAGCCCCAAGCTTTAAAAGAGGAAAAGCTCATTAAAGATGAGAAAGAGCAACTGGATAAGAAAGATAAACCACAAGATATGACCTACTTGGAGAAAGAACACAAGTCCCAGATGTTGAGCTCTGAAGAGGAGGAAGAAAGTGAAGATGAAGAATGTACTTACTCAAGCATAAAGGGGCCTCAGGGTAAATTTGATTCAGTGTCAGCAGCGTATAGCAAGACAGATGTGTCATTCACTGAGCAAGATGATGCCACTTTGGCCTCCAAAAATGGCGATAAAAGTGTGCACTTCAACTTGTACTCCTTCCCTCAGTCTGAAAAGGGAGTTAAAGAAGGACATATGAGGGAAATGAGGCAGGATACACCTTATGTAGGAAAGACTTTTACATATTCGGATGTATATGATAGTAAATCTAGTTCAGTGGATTCCTACTCTCCTAATTTACCGAAAGACTGTGCTGAAAAGTCTGACAATCGTGATGACACCCTGAAGGAACCAGAAAAAACAGATTCCGTGTATACATTCATGGAAACTACAAAGATGGCAGATTTTAAAGAATCTCAACTAAAGGATGTGTCACCATCATCATATGGTGAAACCAAACCATGTGTGGAATCCAGTGTTGGGCATGTTTTAGCCACTAAGTCTTCAAACATATTCCCTGATGTTAAACCAGAGGCCACAGAATCACCACATTCATTCTCACCAGAAAAAGATGTATTTTCAGCTCAATTTGACAAGTCTACTGTTAGTGGAAAAACAGAAGTAGGAGATAATCTTGCCACTTCTGGCTACTTGGCAACAACTTCTTTGGCAGCTCAGTCTTTCAGTGAGGTGGCCAGAGCAAGTGCACTTGACATGAAGATGTTAGCACATGGAGAGGATGATGATGATGATGATGACGAGGAAGAAGATGATACTGATGAAGATGAAGATGATGATGTTTACAGGAGACGCGTTGGGAGCAACGATATGGAAAAAGATACTAAAGGCGTACCAGCAAAAGAAATGAGCCCATTATGTGGTGTCACCAGCATAGTGCCACCTGAATTCGCAGATGAAAAGAAGGACACCTCACATAACTATGGTTTCGTCGCTGTCAGCTATGACATGCCCCCAGTTTCTACTTCGTTTGAACCGACAAAGAGTCAAAAAGATGCTGAGGAGCCTTCTGAACTGGGTAAAAAGGAAGCATCATCACCACTCTCTGGACGCTACATGACAGAATATTCTGAATATGAATATTCTTATGATGAGGTTAAAAAACCTGTTCCATCCAGTCAGTTAGCCAATAAAGATGATAGCTCTGGGCAGTCTTATTTACCTCTGTCTGCAAAACCAAGTGAAGACAAATATTACCATGATGACAAAGACCTTGAGTTTGAAAAGCAAAAGACGTCAGATATTTTAACAAAGAAACTTGGAGACTCTGTCTCACCAGGCTTCACTTACACAACTACATCAGCGACAGCATACTCCTCCTCTTCCTCCTACAGTCACTCCTCCTCTGCCTCTGCCTCTCTCTCCACTAGTCGCCAGTTTGGAGATGACTTAGAAACTCCTGCCAGTGTTGGGTATGAGTATTCACCCTTTAAAGATGAGCACTCACCTGTAATAGATTCGCCATTCTCCACTTCTGGTGGGCTGGTTAAAGATGAATATTTGGAGGTGACAGAGAAGATAATGCCTGCCACCACTACCACGACTGAGTCCGGATCAAGTCTAGCAAGGGTTTCACCACTATCACCTTTTGAGGAAATCAAGCCCTTACCTTCTCATCCACTTACCTCTGCAGTGGACAAAGGAGAACAACTTGCCAGCTTTGCTAGTAGTGCTTTGGACAAGGCCCCCCAGGGTGCATGCTTTTACAAGCCAGAATGGGAATCAGATACAGGCTTGCAGGCTGAATATGGTGCAACTGGACCTTTCAATCTACTTTCTGAGTCCGCTGAGAAAGATGCGATAAAAAAGGATCTGTTTGGTTCTTCCTTAACAGATCATGCTGATTTACCTGAGAAACAATATTATGAAGACACTGAAAGTAGCGAAGAGGAGGAAGATTACATTTGTGAGTCTGAACAGGACAAACTGCACTACCAAAGAGCAGGTGAAGCAGACAAGAAAGACAATCCTTTTTCCATGACTGAAAAACTGTCTTCTGCTAGTAAGGTAGACACATTTCCAGATGTGCTTACATGCACTTCTCCAATAGCACAGACTATAAAATCAGATATGGCAAATGGTCCTGCAGAGGTCACCATGGCAGCACCAGAGGCCTTTGCTGACACCTGCAAAGTAACATCCAGCCTATCCAAAACTGAAGTGAAAAGTGAGCAGTTTGAAGCCTGCAAAATCAGGAACCCATTTGAATGGGAGATGCAGCAGCAAAGAGGCATCTACCCAGGAGAATCACCACCTCATTATCGTCATGAGGATGAGTATGAGGAAGAGGAAGAAAAGGAGCCTGAGCATCCACCTCGTCCTCTTTCCCTGTCATCCGCAGATCAATCTTTCCCATCCTCTTACTATAAAGAAGACCTAAGCAAGCATGCTGACTTAGATCCTCCTTCAAGTACATATACAGGTGCAGGCTCATTCTCCACTTCCCCAGGTTATTCCTCTTCTGAGTACAAACAGAGAAAGGGAGACACTTCCCCATCATTTATTAACCCAAGCATTTGCCAGCTTTCCAGTGATGAGGAAGATGAGGAACAAAGAAGCCAGGATGCAGATCAGCAGCAGCCATCAGGCAAGAATCGATCCCACAACCAGCCGCAGCATGGTTCCTACAGAGAGGACAGTGAATCACAGCGCCTCTCTGGAGCCATGGCTGCAGGGACTGGCCTAGCTGGAGAGGACACACCTCCAACTTCTGTCAGTGAATCTCTGCCCTCACAGACAGATTCTGATGTTCCACCAGGAACAGAGGAGTGTCCTTCCATCACAGCAGAAGCAGTTGCAGAATCTGATGAGGATGGTGATTATCTGCCTGTGGACAAATCATCTGGAGCCTATGGTGGAAAGCACTTCTCATCCCGGTCAGAGAAAAGTCATGATCCACAGCCTTCACCCATGTTGGATCCAGCCCCTTATCCACCTCGTCCTGATGTCTGCATGGTAGACCCAGATGCTCTGTCTAGCCTTACTGACAAGCCTCTAAAGAAAGACCCCAAAACAAAGAGTCTTCGCAAAACAAGTAAGTCAAGGTCACCAGCTAGGAAAGCTGATGCCATTCATAAGCGGTCTCCATCAAAGGATTCCTCTCCTCGTACCACCTCGTTAAAGAAGAAGGACTTAGAGGATGACCTGTCCAAGTCAAGTCACAACACCGGAAAGGGCCTTGTCAATGGAATTAAAACTATTTCAGGTATGCATCTGGATATATTAGACATTTACCTGCAGGATTTTAATGAGGGAATTTATAAAAAAAAAGGTTTCATTTTAATAAAGTCTTCCACTATATGATTTTTCTCTGTTCATGTACTTGTTTTTTACAGGATCAAACACCACAAAATCCAGTTCTGCTGCACCCTCTGGCTCTCCAATCTTTGTTGACTTGGCCTACATTCCCAACCACTGCAGTGCTAAAAATGTCGACCAGGAGTTCTTCAAACGTGTGCGCTCTGCTTATTATGTAGTGAGTGGGAATGACTCCAGCAGTGGAGAGCCTAGCCGTGTTGTCTTGGATGCACTGCTGGAAGGAAAAGCACAATGGGGTTCTAATCTACAGGTAGAGCTTCTCTTATGGCTTCATAAGTCTCAACAACAAAATAACATCTAACACTGATATACTAATGACAGTGATGAACATGATGCAATATTTGTTTTTTAAATGATCACATTGCTGTTGAGCACGTTGTTATATATATTTTTAAAAAACACGACAAATGCATGATAAATAATGCTAATTCGTCTTGGGTCTCAGATCTTAAATTATTCAGGAATAACTTTCAACAACTTCAACATATCACCAGCTCACAGTGTTTAAATATGGACCTCTGCTCTGTTTTAGGTGACGCTGATCCCTACCCATGACACAGAAGTGATGAGGGAGTGGTACCAACAGACCCATGAGAAGCAACAGGAGCTGAATATCATGGTGCTGGCCAGCAGCAGCACAGTTGTGATGCAGGATGAGTCATTCCCTGCTTGTAAAATTGAGTTCTAGGTCTGGCATGGCTCCCAGGTTCACACTTTTACACTTAAATGATCCTTTCTCGCCTTATTTGCCATTTCTTCAGTGTAACAAACTTCCTTTGATAACATTGTGCAGAGTCACTCAGTAGTCCCTATTCCTTTAAAAAAAAAAATTCTTTTTACGTCTCTTATAACATTCCCTAAACCTGAGAGCGGTATTATTCAGAAAGACTTTAGGAGGCTGTGCCTTTAACATTTGGATTTTCAGTTTCCTTTCTATTTTAATGATAAAAGTCGTAAAAATAATTTGTTTTCTTTTAATTTTTCATTTTGACTTTAAGTTACAATAAGGTTAAAGCCATCCTTTGATTTATTTGAGGCACATGAATGTCATTTAGAGGTCATTTGGAGTTTCACGTATTGTTAATTTATTCTCATATAATTTATGCACGTATCATTCTTCTGCACGCAACTCCTGACCTACATATATGGTCTCTGTTCTCTCGCTCATACACACAAGCAACACAGGAAATCACGCATTAATCGAGTAATCAAGGAATCTACTCTTCAGAAGCTAATTACATGCTGGCATCCATACCTACAGTTTGCAGAATATTTACTAGTATCCAGATCATGTTTGTTCTGTTGCCATGGTCAGAAGTACAAAACAAGACAGGGTTATAACTCATAGCACCAGAATGCAACATTTAAACATGCTTAATGTGTCTGCCTCTGTACCTTTAATTAGCTCAAACTATGACAGAATTCCATAATATGAGACAAGATTGAGCTGAAAATGTTTTTTGTCTTAATGTAAAAGTGAAGAATTAGGATTAGGCAAAGGATAGGTCGTTGCTTACTGATGAACATTAATTTGCGCTCGTTATTTATAATCGCCGTTTTTTAGTTTATTTATTTATTTTTTATTAGACAGATAGACCTGTAATCGATAATATTTTTTCCCAATTGCAGATCAATTTCATGAGATGTATCAGCACTTTATAATTATTTCTTTTAGTTAAGTTTATTTAATGCTTGTATATATAGAAAAGCTGACAGGTGGGAAAAGAGTCTAAGCCAAAGCAATAGTAAAAGATTGTGAATGTTGAGTCGTAGGAGCGTTGTAGTCTGTGGTATGCTGCAGAGGGTGTGTGTGATATAAACATGGATAAGATTACATATTTGCTGCACAAGTGTGGGTGGAATTAATGACTATGAACAACCGGCATCTTTCCCCAGGACCTAATGCAGGTCCAGGATTGCATTTAGTTTGGGAGATTAATAAGCACATTGTTTGGTTGGTTATTAGAATAATGACTTGTTTTATACTAGTAATTACTAGGGCTACATAGATGTGTTAAACCATATTTCCACTACATTACCCTTCAGCCAAACTAAATAATTTGCAAACCTTTAGGATTCCCTTTTTGAGATAAAATTAGCAGTGTAATACAGTACAGAGAGCCAACAAGAGAAATAAAAACAGTGATGGATGATCATGTTTTAAAAATATATATGTTAAAGGTCTGTTTAACATTTTATAATTTATATACACATTCTATAAAAAAAACAGGTAAATTTGCCTGTGTGTGTTAAGTAAAAAGTCATGGATAAGTATTTTTTGTTATAAGTTTGCATTAATCAATGAGTCTGGTTAATTTAGAAGAGCCATATATGCATTATTGTTTTTTTTTCTTGAGGAGACAAATTATAGTTTTTTTTTCTGGATAGTGCAGTGAAGCGTGGCGAGCTGTTTTCTGAAGATTTATCTGGATTATCACGTTAATGTTTACAACAAATTGTAATTTTTTAGCTGCTGGTTATTTCTAAGTGCTAAGAGGACGCTTCCTCGGTTACAGAGTGTCAAGGACGTAAACTAAGTGGTTTAATGTAAAAGAACAATAAATGTAAAGCAAACAATTCTATCGTGTACCTGACTGCCAGATCATGTGACCAAATCACTGATCATATTTTATATTCAAGGTTTTTAAGTGGTGTCCTTTTTTTTGCGAGTAAATGAACAAAACACAAACAAGAACTCATCAATGTGCTGTGCAAATAAAAAAAAAACCCTCCTTTAGTTGCACTTTTAATTATCCACATCTCGACAGTAACAGATCATTAAAATCGTGCTTTACATTCAGCCTGACTAGTTTCTGCATGTGATCTTAAATTTGAACGTGTATGTTCTAGTTAATGATGATAATAAATACAGTACTATTTTAAAGATACACACATATATATAAATATATATATTTAAATGCTACTGTAAATGTCTCAATGGCACATATAACTCAGCTGCGCTCTCATTTATCTCTGTGCGCTGTTTTGAAGAACATACTGTGTGCTTTTTATCCCCCTCCCCAGTAAATTTATTTCTCTTTCTCTTTTGGTCTTTTGTTTTATGTGCAATATTCTGTATCTTTATTTCAAATTTCTCTAAATGTAGAATACCTACAGATTTGTTGTAAAAGGGTAAACCTGGTGATCACAAAATAAAATAGTCGTTAAAACGTTTCCCAGCGTCTGTGATACTGAAAATGCAGAATAGCTGACTCACTAAGTCAATCAATGAGATTAATAGAGACCTGAAAGGGTTTTATGTTTTTAGGTTAGTGCAATGTACATACTAATATAGAAAATTATGAGTAAAATTTATGAGTTCTTTGTGCTCTGTAGGATTTACATATTCACTCTACAATAAATAATTTGATGAGAGGGCACTGATAAAGAATGAGTTGCCTTTTGATTATAAAGGAGACATAAGCTGGGAAAAAATTCATTTTGTATGACTCGGGTACTAAATCAAATCCTGGAGACAAATAACGTTTTCTAAAAGAGATGACAGGGAATTGTTATTTTAAGCAAATTTGCTTAAATCCAGTTATATACCTGGAAACATATTAATTATTATACAGCATAACAGCAAAACTCTGGAATATCAAATTATGCCATGATTACCAGCAAATCACAGTGTGACAGAACATTTACAAAAGCATGCTTTGCATCTTTATTTGAATCACAGAGACAAAAATTCCAAACTGTGCTGCTTCTCCTGTGTACTATTAAGCAACATTGTGTTGTGTAATGCTACTATTCTGTACTTATACTGTATATGGCACACTCTCTCTAAAACGTGATAATATTTTCACACCCAACCACATGTCTCCTATGTAAACAGGAGAAACACTGGTGTAGTACAATGATAGTGTTGGCACCCACCTGCTACAGAAATTCAGTTGGCAAAGATTGAATACAAAGAACTACAATATCACCGTCCCGGGTTACTGGATCACTATTATTCCTCGCGAGCCCATCACACCCCAATCCTACATGGCTGTTTTCTTTTTGTGATTCAGATATGAATGGGGAGGAACAAAGCTCTTGTGTTTGGGTTCAAATATAGTACTGGGTACAGCATCTGAACCAACAACAGAGCCTCACTGTTTTGCAAGCAACAATAAATGAGTCGTTTTGTTTTTCCAGCTGCTGATACAATTAACACTGGGACGTTGATTTGTAGTCAGGGTAAACTGGGGACAAAAATCTGCTTGGGAATTTTCTTTAACATGGCCCGGACATGACATCAATGAAAGTGCATTAGGTAGTACTATGGTGCACTGGATGTGCATCATGTACTTTGATGAAAGGATATTTCTGAAAAGCTTGTGCTAAATCCAAAATCTAATAAAATTAAATGATTTAAGAAGTAAATGGAGTAGAAGTAAAAGGTTTTATCAAAATATTATATACCATCTTTAATTTTGTCACTAATGACTAAACAACTAACGAAATTAACCTTGACATAAGATTTCAATTGGTTTAGGAAAATCTATTTATTTTTATATATCTTTACATATGAAGAGATAATGCATTCTAGATTATACAACAGTTCCGACTGAGTGACCTGATTGGATGAGACACACAATTACACGAACTCATTCGCACATGGGTGAAAGTAGGTCAGTACTGTATGGTCCGCAGTAAAATACCTGACCTCCTGTTGAGTTGACATGAATAGTGTTTGGCCCAATGTGATCTAGAAGTTTGACATGTATATGTGCAAGTGCGTATGTTTACGTGTGTAGAATAGGCCGCAGATGCTGAAAAAAAAAGCGTCATGCGATGATGTTACTCAATGTGATGTCACTAAATATAATGTCACTCAATATAAGGCCACACAGAAAATTATTAACCATTTTTCAGTGCAAGTTTAGGTATCATCACGGCTGACCCGTTTGAGATATCAAAAATCCCTCTGCAATTTTGCATTCTTAATGTCTTTAGATCAAATCGGCCCGGTTTGGTGGTGATCGTATAAATTCCCTAGGAGGAGTATATCAAAATCCATCGGGTGTGTTTTTGCGGACGAGCCAAAATAACTGACTTCCTGTTGAGTTGAGCCCATAACATGCGCAAAAGTTGTTCAACTCAATGGAGCACGAAATGTGTACCGGATATACGTGCTAGCTTGTATGAGCTATGCAGCAAAATCTCGTGTGAGGGCCCCTGAGGGCCACGCGACTCTCAGACATCCTAACGGCAGCAGATTCTAACCTGTCTGCTAATTTTCATGAGTTTTTGAGCATGGTAAAACCCCCAAAAAGCCCCCAAAAATCTTTGTCCTCGTAGGGATGCTTTCAGAGGACCAAGTCAGATGGAGTGAGGTCAAGACTATAGGGAGGATGCTTTAACACCTTAAAATTAAGTTTTTGCAGAGTGTCGACAGTGTGGGCATAAGTGTGCAGACAGGCATTGTCCTCTGCATTTAACCCAAAGTTCAGGCTTCAGCTGTTCAATAAGCATCTCACTGTAACGAGCACTGTTGATTGTTGAACTGTTTTCCTTATAATATTCCAATAATGGCCCTGCAAACATCAATTTTCCAGCTGATGGCTGACTTTTGAACTTTTTCTTGGTCGGCGATTGAGGACGTTTGCGTTCCATACTGCTGTTTACTCTCAGATTGGTTTTGATGAATCCATGCCTGGTCATTTGCAATGATTCTCTTTAAGAAACTTTCATCTTCCTTAGGATATCGGTCAAAATTTTGTTGACAGATATCAAAACACTTCCTCCATACTCCATAACAAAGTCTTCAACAAATAACACTGCCAGGCACCCTGAGATCACAAGAACGAATCACTGCATGCTGCTCTTCTTTTGTGCAAATTACAAGTAGGGCGTCCATTTTTGCTCACACTACAATTACAAATTAACTGATGTAAAACATTCACATCTGCACAACAGTTTATATATACATCTCCACAAAACCACACGAAATACCCAAGTTGTCTAAACTGAGTGTGTTCAAGATATAAAAGATTGGATGACCGATAATTTTCTTTTACTAAATTCAGATAAGACAGAGATATTACTTATTGGCCCAAAAATCAGTACACAACAGCTCCCACAATTCAGCTTGCATTTTGAAGGATGTACTGTTACCACTAGCTAGACAGTGAAAGACCTGGGTGTAATATTAGACAGTAACTTATCTGTTGAAAATCATATTTCCAATATCACAAAAACAACTTTTTTTTCCCACCATAGAAATATTGCCAAGCTCATTTTATCTGTATCTGATGCAGAAAAGCTGGTTCATGCCTTCATGTCCTCCAGACTGGACTACTGTAATAATGCATTACTGGGTGGCTGTCCTGCATCCTCAATTAACAAGCTACAGTTAGTCCAAAATGCAGCCGCCAGGGTTCTCACTAGATCCAGAAATTATGATCATATAACCCCAATATTATCATCCTTGCACTGGCTACCTGTTCAGTTTAGAATTAATTACAAAACAGCATTACTTGCGTACAAGGCTCTAAACGGTCTAGCTCCCACATACCTAACCAGTCTTCTGATACGTTACAATCCACCGCGTTCTTTGAGATCAGAAAACTTCCCAGAATATCAAATATCAAATATCAAAATCTACAAAAGGAGGTAGGACATTTTCATATTTAGCTCCAAAGCTTTGGAATAACCTCCCTGACAGTGTTCGGGGCTCAGACACACTTTCCCAATTTAAAAGTAGACTCAAGACGCATCTCTTTAATCTGGCTTACACGTAACTCGTCCCATAACATCATACTCCAGTACATCTATCCTGAATGGCAACCACGCTAATTCTTTTCACCTGCTCTTTATTTTTCTACCCATCCTGAGGCATCCGGAGATTGTGCCAGCTTCAGTAGACAAAGGCCAGTCATGCGAGGATCCTGAGGCATCCAGAGAAGGACCAGATCCAGCTGGATTCTGCTTCATGATGGTTTGGAGCTACACATGCTGCTCCTGAGCTCCCAGTGATCCAGACCCCCATCTGCCCTCTGCACCTGCTGACTCATCCCTGTGCTGAACTGGACTTCATGTTAATTTAAATAACTTCTGTTATATTGAACTTTCAGCTGCATAACACACACAATGTTATATAATTTCTATCCGTTATCACCCAAATGAAGATGGGTTCCCTGTTGAGTCTGGTTCCTCTCAAGGTTTCTTCCTATTGCCATCTCAGGGATGTTTTTCCTTGCCACTGTCACCGTCACCCTTGGCTTGCTCATCAGGGACAATCTCATTATCTAGACACATTTTTCTCACACATACACACTTGCATAAATTTTCTTTTCATTTTTGTGAAGCTGCTTTGAGACAATGACCATGGTTAAAAGTGCTATAGGACTAAAATTGAATTGAATAGACAGTACATATAAAACCTGTCATATACAGTATATCCAGTGTTCGGATCATTTTTGACTCAACCTTTGTACTATACACAAACACCTCATATTATACATCTGATATTTTTATTATAAAAACCAATCAAGTAATTAGAGGCACACAGAGTATCATACATTAACTTTTATTTAGCACATTTAGTTGAGACTGCTAATGGAACACTGACAATGCCGCTTTATATATAAAGACTACACGGCTGCAAACATACAGTAGCACCAGCAGCACCATACCTCTGCAACTGTGTTTACATTGTAATTAATGTAATTAAACTTGTTTAGTATGTCAATAATTAAGAAACATAGAAATTCCAAATAATTTCCCATGGGTTATAATCGAGCTGAGAAAATTACTAATGAAATGTCAGTACAGTAAAGTAATGTTTTTTTCCCCCTCTCTTCAGTTGATTGCCCTTCTGCAGTTTCTGTTACACAACGGTGTAATTAGTAGTATTAGACAAACATCTGGGCAGGTCATGATAGAAAAGCTCAAGTCAGACATTTCTTAACACCACATTAATGTGCACCATTTATAGTTCAGATACAAAATCAACAAGAAATCATTATTTCTCCCCAAATGTCGATTACTCATTTACTTGTGTCAATGGTCAGTATAGCATTTTACAGTGCAAACATCTGAGCAGCAGTATATTTACTGGGTGACATAAAAAAATTTTTTTTAACTTAATTGACAAGCTTTGTACTGTACAGTAAAAACAAAACCATTAGAAATCTCAGCTAAGATAAGTGAGCTATTTATTTATGTATTTATTTATTCATTCATTCATTAAGAGAGCTAAAAGCTAGAAAGCTGGAGGGAAAAAACCTGAACTCATTATGATAAGAGTTTATACTTTAGTCTAAGCTATGGAGGTGGTGTAAGTTTTTAGAAAAATATAAAATTGATAAAAGATGAGAATTTATTAATATCTATATTAAAATATGCTTTGCATTTGTTGATAAATATATGTATAGTACATAGATATGTAGTTCCTTACAAATTAATAAGTTATGACTGACGTTTCGAAAGCTTTGGCAGAAAAAAAAATTAAAATAAATTTCATAAAACCGTCAGTAGGCTATAATTTCAGTTTTCTGTCCTTGTCCATTCTGTGTATTAGATAAGAAAAGTAAATTTGTGCTAAAACGTGGTGCGTCGGATGTACGCAAAATAGCAGCCAAACGCATCCATACAGATTTATCCATAAAGTACTGTAGTAGGTGCTGATGCAATTTAATAACAGAATCCAACAAAAAAGAGGTGGATTTACTGTTGGCAGTGGCAGATGCTCACAAAAATACAAACCGCATGGATTCAGTGCACCTTACAAAGATGAGCATTTGGTCTCTGTCCATCGTTATTGCACGTAGAGCCACATTAACAGTCATTCACAGGAGGGCGAATGTTTCAATGTGACATCAAGCCAACAGGGGCATTTCTGTGATTGATTCTGAATGGAGCACTAAGACTGAAACAAACGACGTGCAGAATTTCAAAAGGCTACAACATCAACCGTTTTTACCTGCTAGCCAAGAGCACTGAGAGACCTACAGCAGGTATACTGCACTTAACATGAAGTCACCGAGGAACCAGAATGGTTCAGCATGGATTTGCATGCAAGCCATGCGTGGAGACGGCAATGGTCTTCAGGACTCGGATGCATGTGAAGCGCCAACCTCTACAGGAGTGCCAGAGTGAGGAAGGCTCCGTGTGCCGCTCCTCCAGACATCCACCTATAGACGGCATAAAACAAAACTCTGGACTCATCTGCATCTCTGCAAGTTTAACTTTTTAGCTGTCTTTAGAAGGTCATATTTTCCACTACAATTGATGTAGAAATGAACATCTCACTGAAATAAATACTGACATGCCAATATGAGATGCAAACTCATCACATGTCAAGCCTACCTCCACCGGCTCCTGGGTGTTGAAGAACTCTTCAGGCTCTTCAGGGCTCAGGGGAGTCTGGGTACTAGAACCAGCCTCTGAACTGCTCTCACGCAGCTCCATGAGCACAGGCAAAGAGCCTGGCACAGACACAGACACAGATCCGGGCAGGTTAGAGAATGACTCCATGGCCTGACTGTGTTCAATCTGAGGAGAGGAGGGAGGACTCTGGGCCGTTTCAGCTTCAGTGCTACATTGAGCCTCCTTGGCCCGTTCACGCACCGGGCTGTATGAGGGCGGCAAGTCTACAGATGCTGTGCTGTCCATGGTGGGGTCACTGGGGTTATCTAGACTTTGCGGTTGAGGGTCATTGACGAAGTTTGAGTCAGAAGGAGGGCTTTCAGGAAGAGAGGAGAAGGACAGAGGAGCAGGCTGGTTGGCAACCTGGGAGGACGAGTTGATCTCCTCACTGCTCTGAGGCGTAAGAGCTGCTTTCTCGCTGAAGCTGAAACGAGGAGACGTGTCGGCAGTGATGGGAGACGAGGGACCTGCGCTAGACACTGTGCTGGAAGGGCCGCTGCTGTCTGCACAGAAACACACACATTAACCCAAACTATTTTAACACATAGTAACAAATACAGAACACATTGGAGAGATACATAAAAAACAGCTTCTTACTAAATAAATAAATAAATAAAAAATGTAGCCGCAGACTAAACAAAACATTTTAAAACATACTTAAATGTCATTCGTAGGTGGATTGCACCAGTTCTCCTAGACTTTGTAAGAGGGCCACACCTTTGGAAAAATAGTTGGAATTCCTGTGATTTGCTACTTGATTCAATTATAAACATTCCTGAAATTTCATGATTTCTATTCAGTATTTAGAATAAAGAAAAACAATTTCCATGCTTATGCTACAGTCAAGAATTTCAAGAGGCATTGGACTAGTGATCGGAAGGTTCAAACCCACCCCTTGATCAAGGCCCATAAAACACAACTGCTCAGATGTATAATGAGATAACAATGTAAGTTACTCTGGATAAGGGTGTCTACAAAATGCTGTAATGTAAATGTAGTTAATGCTAGTGATTCTAGTATTCTAGTGCACCATAGCATATTTCAAACCGAAACCACATCATGAATCTGCTCATGTGATATGTTACTGTTTCTGTGGTAATGGTTAACCTATGGATTTATATATGAAAATAGTGTTATTGTTTTTTTTTTCTTTTTACTCTCCAGTATCGGCGCTTTGAAACTGTCTTACAGTAGGTAAAACAAACTTTTGGTTTTTAGACACAGGAGAAACTTCAGGAGGGATTTGCACTTAATGATACAAGCAACATGAGATGTTTTGTCCTTCGAACATGCTCTGCTTCATGTTGGGTAACATCACCTGATCTTTTATGGTTTTAATAATTATCCTTGATGTTCATATTAACAGTAGTGCCTTTTTTCGCTATGTCCTTTCCAGTCAATAAAAGCAATCATGAAAATGAGATAAATTTTGACAGGGGCTTTAGGTGCATGCGAAGGAGCTGTCCGTGGGAAGCATGTGGTCATATTTGAAAGTGAAGAGACCCAAGTGGTTTGGCACTCACACCAGGGAGGACGCTCAGAGCGCTGGCGTAGAGATGCAGAGGATGACAGCACTCTCTGAGGGATATACGAGTCCACCGAGGGCTGGTTATGAGAGTCAAACATAGCTGAGAGAGCTGCAGAGAATTAAACATATGTTTCATTAACAACGACATACAGAAATAAATAAAAAAATCTATATTAATATTGATGTTTCTGAAGATATTAGCCACTACCTCTAGTGGTTCTAGTGTTCGAGTCCCCTGCGTTCACACACACTGCTGACAGGAACTGGTCGACCTGTTTGAGTGAGAGCGAGTTGTGCAGAGTTTCCAGTGGGTAGATCGAGGGCACCATGGAGCAGCCTTCAAATCCTACAGGGCAGAAAAGACACAAGAAAACACAGTGTACCCTTAATGCAATCTAGGTGAGAGGTGAGACTCAGTAGTGTGTGAGGCAGAAGAACCACCTTTCTACCACATACTGGTTAGTAAGAGGATCACAGGCAACGTCTGGCACACGCAACAACCCCCCGCCCGCCCCACACACTCTATTTCCAAACTCAGAAGAAGGCATGTTAATAATCACACACATTCAGCATGTTATATTGACTGAATTTCACTAAAAACTAAATGTAGTAGAAGCTGTAACTGTTGCTACCAAATGAGACAAAAATTTAATACAAAGAGAAAAAAAGGACCTCCTCTTAGAGGTCTCTTTAGATGTCACAAAAGAATTAATAGCAAGGTTAAAACAAAATCACACAAACCAGTATGAAAACCCATGTCACCCAAAATCTTTTCTGTAAATACATATATTTTTATTTTATATATAATTTTGGTACATATTTTCTCACATATTTTCCCTAATTTTCTTTCGATTCTGTAAAGTTGCTTTGCGACAATGACCATTGTTAAAAGTGATGAAACCAAATATATACAGTACAGTTGCGCTTGAACTTATTCAACCCCGATTGAAAACTAACTTACAAGCTGCTCGTAATAAATCAGTGAAACAGGAGCAATTTAAATAGCTCAACACAACTAATATGAGTGATTTCTCCAAAGTCAACACAAATTGCTACTTTTAATGCTTAATGTAGTATCAAAATTTTTCAAATCCTTGATAAGGAACATCTTGAGTCCTAAGTAGAGCCCCCTTTAGCCATTATGACCTGCTGCAAACGTACTGTATTGCCAGACAATAGCTTCTTGCAGTGTTTCTGAGGGATCTTCGCCCATTCCTCACGGGCAATGCCCTTTAGTGCAGTAAGATTCTTGGGTTTGCGTGCTGCAAATGCTTTTTTTCAAATACCAAGATTTTCTACTGGATTCAAGTCAGGCGATTGTGATGGCCACTCTAGAACCCTCCAGGACTTCATCTGAAACCAAGCCTTGGTGGACTGTAAAGTATGCTTGGGTTCATTGTCCTGTTGGAAGGTCGAATGACACTGAAGTTTCAGTTTCCTCACAGATCGCATGACGTTTTCTTTAAGGATACATGATTAAATTCATCTTGCCCTTTACTTGCTGCAGGTTTCCAGTGCCAAAGGAAGCAAAGCAGCATCAGAGCATCACCAAGCCACCAGCATTCTTCACTGAAGGCAGTGTGCACTTTTCTGCATATGCTTCATTTTTTCCCCAAGTTCAAGTTTTAGTTTTCATCAGTCTATACAACCGAATTTCCCAAACTTCTGTCTTTTTTATATGGTTTTTACCATATTGGAGTTGATTTGTCTTGTGTTTTAGGGTCAGTAGCAGGGTATGTCTTGGGGAGCCCTTCAGTGTTCAACATGCGCCATAAAGTGCAGGGTGAAACTTCAGTCCCTGCTGCCACCAATCGAGGGTTTTTCAACACTTGCCTCCTCAAGAATCTGGCTGCAGCAGGTGATGGCCTCCTCCTTCTGCCATGTCCAGGTAGTGTAGCCACTGTTCCTTTAGCTTTTAACTTGTGAAATAGGCTTCCTATGGTATTTCTAGGAACATTTATTATCTTTGCTATATATTTTTTATATCCTAGTCTGTCTCCATCAGCAAATTTCTGGAAAGTTCAAGTATTCGATGTGCTCTAAATCAAGTACACCTGTGGCATCTAATTAGTTGCATCAGATATGCCTGAGATAACATCTGATTTACAAATTTGTGTTCTAATAAGGGATTTTATTTAAGGTTTTAATAATTTTGAGACTGTAGTAATCAGTAAATATACATACATACATACATACATACATACATACATACATACATACAGTACACACACACACACACACACACACACACAAATCTGTTTCTTAACTACTTGCACGATTAGTCACTATAGTGTTGTGGATTATTTATTTATTTTTCTTCAAACAATCCTTTTTTTCAGTTTGAAGGCAGAAATTACAGTCAAAATTTAGAAGTATATTATGCTAGTTTGTTTTAAATTTAATTAAATAACCCTTGCTTATGTGATAAAGCACATCAGAGCTTTTCCAACATTTATTGTCATATTGCAACCAACAAAATTGAAGTGGTTAAAATGTTGTGTGTAAGTTTCTACCAAGTCCATTGTTCCTGATGGCACTGATCGCACCCACCCACTGCCCCCAAACAATTTCCTTGCTCCTTATGCACTGTTTATAGTACATGAGTTTTTGTACTTTGTTATTGTACTTCAACTGACTAGTAAGAAAATTGGTTAACTTATACGTTCTACTCAGCTAGAATATTAAAGAAAAGCTGTACTTTTAAGTCAAATATATTTCTATTGAATGTAGTTGTTAATCGTTACATTTTGTAATTTTGGTTAAATTTGGCATATTAGAAATGCAGGTTATTTTCATTTTGGAAACAGAAGCGGCACTAGTGCCACCTGCACCTTATTATAAGTAATTGACGGTGCATGACCATATTTGCCTTCTCATCCTGACACGCCCAATCATGGTTTGGAAATCCTTGTCCATATGATTATGTGACCACTCCCAGATGTTTGGGATACCAGAGAGAGAGAGAGAGAGAGAGAGAGAGAGAGAGAGAGAGGGAGAGAGAGAATGCTAATACACTTGTACTTATTTGTCCATCATTGACTCAACGCTATTCAGGTCATTCCAGAGATTTTGTGTTTGTTCTTTAAGTCATGATGGAAGTTGAAATTTATCTTTAGTTGTCTAACAGAGGCATGCAGTTTTTGTAATGAAATACACTGTCATTTGGAGCTGTCCATTTCCATGTTGACTAAAGCCTCAGTCCCAACAAAGCAACCCCACAGCATGAAGCTGCCACCAACATGCTTTGTGGTGGAATGGAAAAACATTCTGAAAGTTTTGCTTGGTGCAAAAGGAAGAAAAAAAAAAAGTTGTCCATATTGCATTTTGCTTATTCCTGCAGCTCCTTCAATTCTGCCATTTTGCAATTTTTAGTTAATTTGAATGATTTCACTGAACATAGATTTTTCATGATTACTTTCAAACAAATTTAAATGTAAAAGTTTTATTTTAACATCAACATTTCTATTTGTTATTCACTTGAGTTCTGTTGGTTGCTACAGTAAAAATCACAAAATCTTTTTCACAAAATTTCACAAAATCATGCGAATTTTAACAGTAGTATATGGACTTTTTTTCCCCTGTATGTAAATCCTTTTATATTTAGGACCACATAAAAAAGAAAAAAAAGTTTAGAAAAAAGGGTTCCTTCAGATTTTAGTTGTTAAATATTTCCTTTCCTTTTTTTTTTTTTAGCAGTATTAGTTATGAAGAATTTAAAAGTAACCCCCCCCCCCCCCAAAAAAAAATAAATAAATAAAAAACCTACAGTTGTAGAACTGAACCATATAAAATGGAACAGATTCTCCCAACTTCACTCCAGTCAGTAACATCTGACAGGTGTATGAGACATAGCGCTTAATACCTAGTCATCATTTAATCCTGCTCAAACATTTATAACACAAACTGGCATACCACTTAGTGTAGCTGCAGTTCAAATCCATCACCATGCAGCAAACTTTGTACAATCAGCACTCATAGGAATGACCCTTCAGTCAACAAAACCCAGGCCTGAAAGCTCAACTAAGCCAAAACTTCTGCTTTTAAACTCTATTAGGATACATTACCCATTTTATGCATATGCAAAACAACAGCAAAAAAAAAAAAGAAAAAAAAAAAAGCAAGCATTACACATGCTTAACAGAAGCAGTATGGAAGGCAAAACTGGGGCAGCAATAACACAAAAGTGCAGCACAATGCAAGCCAGGCCAGGGCACGTCATGTTGCAACAGAGCTAACCGTATGGGTACTCTAAGGGGTCTTGGCCGGAGATTAGCCAGTTTCGGAAGAGGCGCAGGTGGTAGTAGCACTGGTTGAGGTGGTGGGCCAGAGTGCTGTCCAGAAAGAGTGAGTGTCGGATATTGGGGTCTGTGGAGAAACGCCGGAGCAGCTGGGCTACCTGCTGTTCCTCCAGCGGCTCTGAGAAAGAAGAGGCAGAGCATGGAAGAGCAGGGAGGATGGTGGGAGTGGGTTGATAATGGCCATGATAAAACAATCTGGAGGAGGGACTGGTCTAAGACGCTTAAACTTTAAGACGGGCACTAGGAGCAAAGGGGTATAAAGCCACGTTCAGGCCCATAAATCTTCAACCAACAAGCCGTTGTCTGTCCAAATATACTAATATGCTTATACTAAGCACTAAGGGCATGAAGCAGACTATAGCGGAGTTGTAGTCTGTTGTAGTCAGTTGCCTTTATTTGCCAGCAGAATGGCTTGATATGGAGAAAGAAAAATCATGCGACAAATGTTGGAGTACCTCGATTACAACAACATGGCAACAGACCACAAGGGACTATGAAACAATGTAAAAAATGAAATGTAAGAAAAATGAATTTATCCAGAACAATAAATAAATTTTAAATAAATGTAAAAAAAAAAAATCAGCCTACCATTTACATCAACTCCTCAGTCTTGACCTTCCTAAACAAAATAACATTGCTTATTCTATAACAAGACTTGCACAGGAACTTGGCTCGGAGTTACTTTTTTTTTAAAGGAGTGTCTAGGAGTACAGCATTTTGATTGTGAAGCAGGTAGTCCGATAAAGGCTCTGGTGTACTGAGGAAACTTTCTACTCCTATGGTATCCAAGCCCTAGTGAAACACTGGGATAAGTGCATTAGTGGATTATATAGAGAAATAAAGAGAGTGTTTACTCTCATAACAGTGGTTCTGTTATTCTTCAAAATCAAAAGTCCTGGTTTGAAAGCCTCTTGAGTATTTCACCAAAATGACATGAAAATTTCGATTCTTTTTATTTTTTCTCTGGATATTCCTGCTTTGATTTTCATCAAAGATGATGTTAAATATGGATCTAGGTTTAACAAATGCAGTGTTAACGTCTAAAACTTTTAAACCTATGCAAAATCCATAAATACTGAATCAATGTCCAATGTTGATTAAGATTATGGCTGCATGATTTGATAAAAAAAAAAATCACACTGATTATTTTGACACATATTGAGATTGCGATTTATATATTTAAACAAAATGGTACTATAAATAGTACCATTTTGTATTCAAACATTTCTCTAAGCTAAACAGCAAATAACTGCAGCATTAAGAGGATGTTTGACACTATTTATTTAAGATTGCGATTAAACATTTTAGGCGATTTATTGGGCAGTTTAGATGTCGGAAAGTTTCATGTCATAGCAAAATTTACATAATTCTAACCTATTAAGTGTGTAATTAGTTCCCGACTGTCAAAAGATCCAAAATGTCCTCTTGTGCTGTATTGGAATCTTTTGGAGGTAACCAGGATGTAAAATGTGACATGAGAAGTGATTGAGATCTGTTTAATAAAATTGATCAATTTCTGTTTTTTCCTCTTGCATGTATCATAATCACTAAAACATCCACAGTACTACTCATTTGAATCAAACACTTATCTGAACTAATATGATATGGCAAAATTTAAAGACTGAGATAAAAACAAAAGATAAAATCTAGATCTAGGCTACTGTATGTGTCTTCTTATGAAATTGTCAACACTTCACCAGACAAACATGCAAAACTAACAAACCGACAGACACACAACTCCTACAAATAGCCTCCAAGCAATGGAACATTAATATCACACTGATGTCAGAGCTTTAAATATCAGCTGATGTTGGATACTGATTCAGTACAAACATTACAGTACATTCACAGCCAAACAGACTCCCTGAAAGCTTTAGAGATAGAGGCATGATATAAGACAAGTTGTCTTGCAGTCATGTGCAAGATCGGTGTCATTTTTGTGAGGCTGCATTCACAGCACAGGAGGATTAAATCAGAAAACGTGTCAAATCCAAACTGATATCCATTAAACGTTTCTATCCCCAATCCTGATACTTGGTACTGGACTGTTATACTGTAGTAGGCAGATAATAATCACATATGTGCAGGGCTTATATTGTGCGATTCACAGCCTACTTCAGAAGGACTGCGTGACATGCGGTGTGTGTGTGTGTGAGAGAGAGAGAGAGAGTGGGAAGTGTAGTGTGCAGCAGCAATACGCTACATATTTACTCACATCCTAAAATGTGCATAAAATACAAAACATACATTAGACACAGTGCTGTACCGCAGTCATGTCACTCACATCATTCAATCATTTCTGTAAATGGATATTTTAGAATTTTTTTCGATAAATAAATGCACTAGAAGAATACACTCTTAATCACTATTATGAATCCACTGGATCACTATTATGAATGCACTGGATCACTATTACAAATCCAAGCCAGACTGAAGGTAGTATCTTCTATATAAATCAGAGTGTTGACATTTATGGAAAAAAAATTATACATCAGATTATAGCATAATACTCTGGCATGAAGAAGAACATTTTGCATAAGGATTGCTAATTTAGAATTGACCTATTTTAACACCTTTAGCACTAATTCAGCTGTTTCACACTCCCTTCATGCTTCATGCTATCCATACAGTGAAAACGGATTTAAAAAATGTTCATTTCACACCTGCAACAGTGATGCAGAAATGTATAGACACACTGTATTAATTTCATTGCCATGACTACTAGAAGTCTTTATACTATTTGATGAGAATTATTTAAAGTGTCCCTACATAAGGGTTTAATGTGCACCTGCCAATCTGAAATGAGAATTTCCTGTGGTCATGATATAAACAGTATTTAAATAAGGACCAGCGAGCGAATTATGATTAATTACTGTCTAATAAGCTAATACAGGCTATTCCATTGCCAATGGTAATGTAACCATGGTATTAGTGTTTTTTAGGAATAATTTTTATAATTTTCTGCAAATTATTATTTAACAAATTGAACAACCTTACTAGCTTCAGAACAAATGTAGCTCGACAAAATATTTCACTCAGAAATGATTCATCCAAAAAGAAATCAATTTGGACCTGATATTCTTCAAATGATATTTAAATTATCTTCCTCATACAGAACCCAACGGAAATAATGACACATTGGTTCTCACCTTGTACATTGGCTAATACAGACAGTGGGCAATGCCACAACTAATGCTCAAACTACATATGCTAACATTGCAAAGGTTTTCATCCACTCGAGCACGCGCACACACACACACACACACACACACACACACACACAAACACGCACACACCCCTACGTCTAGTACTTTCATTAAAAAAAATAAAATAAAATAAAAACAACAAGGAGATCATTAGGTAAGAGTGACAGTCTTATGCAGGGTGTTATAAACAGAATGTACGAGTGGTGTTAGAGTGAGCGTCCAGATGAATGGTGGACCGAGACGGACAAACTGGTGGAGATGGAGGGAATACAGCAGTGACCATGTTAAACTGAAAGTAAGTTAAACACTAATAGAGATTAAGCTTGTTTTTTTCCAAAGGCATGCAGGACAAGAAGGGTGGAGAAAGGTGAAATATACTTGAAGAGAAGCAGACGTACCATTAGTCGGATGCTTTGCAAACGACACAGAAAATCGCTTTACTGCCGGCATAGACAACAACTCTGAGGAAATAAAAAAGGTCACTGGTGTTACCATCGTTTGGAGTGCATCTGTAAAGGATAATGGGGGCTGTCTGGGTTATAATGTGCTGAAGGTGTCAGACATTCAAAGAACATTAGGGAGAACAGAGCTGGAGTTCACTGAGGGGCTTTATGCTACAGTAAGACCTACAGCAAGACACGGTTAGAGTCACTGAAGGGAAGCAAGAAAAGCAGCTTTAAGCACAGTGTTCAGGTAGATTCGTCGTAGAAGCTAAACAACACTGCATTTCATATCACTTTTCCTAATTATATAAGACAGCGATCCATAAATGGATCCAGAGAATGCAGTAATCCCCGCCCACATTAGAGTCAAAATAAAAAGAAAGACTCTTTAGATCTTTTAACATGACTAACCTAACTTACTAACTTTTACTAGCACTTCCTACATTTAAAGCCTTAGGTCCCTGTAGAATGTTCAGCTCACTTATTAAAATGGTGAGACCTTCACACACACACACACGCGCACACACACACACACACACACACACACACACACACACACACACACACACACACACACACACACAAAACCTTTGATATCTTTTTAGGACACTGCTATGGATTACAGTGAAAACCAGAGGACAAAGACCGTATTGCACAGACAATACACCACAGAGACATTCACGATTGAATATCGGTTCACCACAGAAAGGAATGATCACTCTGAACATGGGATCAATGAACACACATATATTATAGGTCAATAACACTAGAGCATGTAAAACCTTGCATATAAAATGGCAGTGTGGTGAAGAAGAAAAAAAGCATCTCAGCTCACATTGCCACCTTGTGGACAAAATGTTCTCCGCATACAGGAATGTTCTGGAAAGGAATTTGGAAAGTCACTGCTCCTATAGAGAGGTATCTCTCTGTTTATGTACCTCTCTGTCTCTCGCAGAACTCACAATTATCCTGACTCTTATTTTATCTTCAGACACATACTAAAGAAAATGTGTCCTATACTGTAGGGTAATTATACAAAGATGTCTGAATATAATAGCTTGGTGTATATTAAGGCGTAATATAATCTGATAGTTAATCAGGTAATTCTGGCATAGCTATTAAAATGTCTCATACAGTCCAGTGTCAAACTTTTCATCTGTAATAATCACTACTTATGGATTGAATGGAGATGAAGTTAACATTACATTAACTGAATATAAAAATTAAACAAAAATAAAACAAAATCAGTGCTGGTGAAAGATGATAGACAGCAAATGGCAAAATAACAAAAAGTAGACTAGATGCTAAATAAAAATCCTGAATGTCCTACAAACCCTTAAACATTCCCATTTTTTCCCCTTCAGCATGGGCCCTGGACTACATGTCCTAACCCCTGAACTCTCATTCTGCATAGTAGGGAAAAAAATACAACATTTTGTATGAGCACATACCATCTTTATAGGTCAAACTGCCAGAGGAGAATTTTTTACGATGTGTACGAGCATAATCCTGCAGATTGGGGGCACTAGAGGACCCGCCAAGGACAGTGGTGCTGAAGAGGCCTGCACACTGCGAGCCTGTTGAGGATGGTTAGAGAACTAGGTCAGTTAGTCATCACTACACACGCATGCTGTTATTCAGATTAAGATAAAAATGCATGAAAACTTTAAGTGGGCAAATAAGTCATGTGAGAAATACCCTACCAGTCAACCTGTGATTGGTAGGCTTCAGTTCTGTCTAATATATTATCATAAAGAAAAAATCTTTATGATAACAATACATTATTTTTATGAATGATTATTATTATAAATTAAACATGAATATACAATATCATCTTAGAATACGGTTCCTCATGTTATTATTTTGTTAACTTGGTTTCACACAATGTCAATCCACCAGGCCCTTACTAAATGGTAGTATATAAACACATTTACAAATATGTACAAACGTACATATTCATATCGTATATGTTAAAATACTGCACTAATTAATATAGCCCAGCAGTGTGACTGTCTTATGCAACCAGTTGTTTACATCAAAACTAACAAATGTTAATGTGCAAACTATTAAATGAAAACATGAAACCCATGAAAAATAAAGCATTATCTATTTCTCAGCACCTGTGTCTAAACTAATCATCTACTTATGTAGGCTATTTAGGGAACTGACATGACCTTTCTGACATAAATGTACAGGTCGCTGAAGGGGTAATGAGTTAGAAACTTAATCCAGACATGACTCTTTAGACTGAACAAGGGGGGGGGGGGCAGCCGGGACAACTGAGATGGACAGACATACAATACCAACCTAATCCACTCTGCTTCATCTCCGGAGACTGGCGTGAGCACGAAGGGAAAAGGCGATAGCTGGCTGCTTTAGAGGACGAAGTCTCTGACAGGACCTGCACAAAAATAAAACAAAAATCATTATTAATTATATCAGTAAACTAGTGACAAAATCAAGGGCCCTCAAGATTCATCTATGCCTGTGGAGACCAAAGGCTGGTCCTGGTCCTGTCTGATCCCACAAAAAAGCCAATGCAGCACTGAAAAAATGCTGTTAAGTATCAGAACACCCACTGAATAACAGCTTGCTGTGTATGGGGCTTAGCAGGCAAAACGTTTAAGGTCCTCTCAATTTGCTCGAGCATCAATGGGATGTGCCGGACAAACAAAGTCCAATCCATTGAGGTCCCCCACCTTTATCTTTAAACTTTTTTTTTCAGTACCATCCTTGCTCCTATAAAACAGCTCCTATTAATTCAACTCTTTTTTCTCATTCTTTAATCACATGTCCTATTACAGATAATGTGCATTTACACTAAGACATACTACCATGCTGCAAAAACATCAAATGATTGAGATAACTCCAGTTCATCTGTTAACAAAGAAGAGTGGACGGTCTGGGAAGGCTGGGTGGACTATGATGAGAAGATTGTACCTCCATGGAGCTAGTCTTGCGGTTTCGAGTCAGGGGAGATCTACGCTGAGGACCTCCTGATTCAGATAGGGGTAACGCTTGATCTGGTTCATCGCTCACAAGGTTCTCCAAACTTCCAGGATCTGTCTGCTTCTGGTCATTCTAAGGGGGGGGGGGGGTTGTGCAACAAACAACTTCTAATCATTGATTGAAATTTTTTTCTGAAAAATACTGGTCATCAAAGTTACTCTGCTTACCTCAGAAGAAGCAGGACGGAAGCCGAAGCCCATTGGTGCATTCTCCTCTTCACACACTTTAACTCCAGGGCTGAAATGCAGCTCGACGTGGAAACGCTCTTCTGAGGTGGGGTCCTACAATACAGTAGAATGATTTTTGAGAGAAATCTGTTTAATCATAGTTTTTAAATACAAAAATTAAACTAGTAAAATAGTATGTAAACAAACACCTCAAAAGTTTTTAACTTTATGGGAAAAAAGTATACCAAAGAAACGATAAAAAGATTTTTTAACCCTCACTCACCATTAATGGAATTCTAAAGGCAGTTGTTGAGGCACTCAGTGGCATTTATGCAAAAAACATCAAACTGTTCTGACATCCTCAAACCTTCTAACACAAGTTTTTATCTTTCAACAAAAGTGAGTTTCATGGACATTAGTAACTAGTGCATATGTCCATGAACCAAAGTATATAAAATTCTTAGATTTAGTGACAGTACATAGTCAACGCATGCAGAGATCTGACTGAAAACACAAGAGCATCCCTTTAATTCCAAACCACAATGACTCATACATGATTTAAAAATACCTTGTTGTTGTCCTCATACAGCATGATAACTATTTGGGTCATATAGTTAAGCTCAGGCACAGCACTTAGATAGTCCATGGCCCTCCTCCACTGCTGGTCATTTTCCTCCTACAACAAACCAAAAAATTTTGTTACTGCATGTAGCCTCTAGATTGAAGCTCCCAATTATATATAACCTACGTCCAGCAGGCCCCCGTAGCGGAAGATGCTAAGCAGTGAGTGGACATGACTCTCGCTGGTGAAATACAGTCGTGTCCGTACATGTCTGCCTGGTGACAGCACACCACGGGAATACCTAGGATAAGAGCACATGCATAAACAAGCACGGATGGATGAAACAGTATATAAAAAGCTCAGAATCAAAAGCCAAGCTTCGCCTTTCACATTAGCTTTTATTTTAGGTGTACCAAAACTTGTTTGTTTGTTTTTTTTGTATAAAACCAGCTTACAGGGGATGGAGCTTGTTGACAGATTCGTCCTCGTGAGTCCTCTGTAGGTCCAAACGGATCTTCTTGATCAGAGGCAGGCAATAGCCATATGCTATATCCAACTTCTCCATCTTGTTAATGCCATATTCCTGAACAGGCAACAAGCAAAAAGTGGATGTTATTGAAAATAAGAAAGAAGCATATACGAAATGTTCTTTGAACAGAAGGTATTCAGAGTCCCATGTTAAATGAATGAATGCATTAATGATATTTCTATGTTAACCGGTAACAATAACAGAGCCTTTGAAGGATGTACCTGTGGTATGACGATGTCTGCTAGTGCTCGTGACAGGGTGAACAGTTCCACAGTGTCCTCCAGGCCCAAGGAGCTGTTGTGCTGAACATCATACTTCACACAATCATAGATATCTGGGATCTTGCTGATGTCGTAGCGTCCATTTTTCATGTGAAAGTCTCTCTCTAGTTTAGACCAGCGCTGCAGCATCATCTCCAAAGTCTCACTGTGGTACAACTGTAAATCTGAGGGAAATGAAAACACTGGTCATTAACAGTCATCCTGATTTTTTTTTTATTACTGGTTGGGTAACACCATTTTGCCTTATTTATGTTTTCCAAAACAAAAATGTTTATCAAAATTGTGCAATTACAAATCAAGTCATCACATCCGGCACTTAGTGAACTGCTGATTTGTGAACCCCCGAGTGTATTTGCTGTCTGAGTTAGAATATATTAACTGACTAACCTGCAGATTTGGGATCTTCAAGCCTCTTTTCTATTTGGCTGATGAGGCTCTGGATGAGGCTGTACACTTTGTCACACGTTCTTACTGGATTTTCAACAGCATTCATAGAGTTCACCATAGAGGGACTGCCTGTTGGAGCCAGCTGAGAGGGAAAATCAAGAATGAAAGGTAGCAATGTGTTATGTGCATGCTATAGAAACATCATCGGGGCACTTTTGATTAAATAGATTTTTGATTAATTCCCGATAACAGCACACCCTGTTGAATTTTATTGCTTACAAATAACACTAAAGAAGGCTAAATTCTGAAAAAGCTGAACATAAAACCGACTTCACCTTGTCGAAATCTTCTTCAGTGAAGTCTTCATCTTTCTGCATGATCTCGTGAAGTCTGGCTTTGACACGCTGCTGGCAGCCGCTCAGCGAGTCTAGGTCATTATCCAGCAGGCCGTTCATGTTGGCACTCTTCACCATCTGTACCAGAATGGGTGTCAGCTCGCCCTCCAGCGCCAGCAACCCCTGTCAGACATGTCACAAAAATCATCTCTGCACACAGAACACATAACTGCACACAGAAACATTTATCTGAATGGCAGGTTAATACCTTGGCAAAGGCAGCTGCAGTCATCTGCACCCTGCCTTCATCCGAGGCGTAGATCTTCAGATCGTGGCGATATGTGCTATGGAGACGAAGTAGGCCGCAGCCAGGGAAGCCAGCATAATCCCCTACACACAGCAGATGCACAAAATCATACAGGACATCAGAATATATCAGCAGGTAAGACCCTGACAACTAGAAAATGAACATGCCTCAGTACATCACCTAGATCACAAAAGGATTTATCACTAATTCCAGTTTATGAACACAAGAAGAGTGAAAGTAATTTATGGCTCTGCACAGTAACCAACTCAGTAAGAACAGCTACACATAAAATAGGATTTTTTGTATTTTTTATTATTGAATGTTAAGACATTATTACAACCCGTGAAAAGAAGGATTTTTTGCGACTTTAAATATCCAGATAAAGGGTTATATATTCACAAGAACATTCCAAAATAATATGGACACTCTAGTTCCTCCAGGAAGTATTCACCCCTGATGATTAATTCTTTTTTTTCTGTGTCACAGGGACATGTTCTGGCTTCTTTTGTCTCACACTTAGAACATCTAAATACTACAATATTTCAGTGCTTTGTGTAATATTTAAAAAAACAACCTAAAGGCTGCATAATTGGTAAGATTTATTATTTAGCAGCAACAACAGCTTTGAGTTCTTCTAATTGTGTCTGTATAAACCTCTCTATTTAGCTATTAAACCAGGGAGGTTGAAGGCTATCGTGTACTTTTGAGCACATGAAGCCAGTCAACAACACAGAGAAAAGTGCTATATTTCCCCTTCAGTCTGTGTATTAAGTAAATGAGAGATAGATGGGATTCATTGAATAAAACAACGATGATGAAAAATGAAAAGGAGACATTGCAGAAATGTGCAAGAAACAGTATAGGAAAAGAAAAAACAAACACTGTACCTTGTCCTCCAGGGTACATACAACGGAAGGCTCGACCCAGTTCCTCTGCCTGTACTCGGCCTGCTGGAGTTAACTCGCCTCCCCACTTTAACACCAGCAGCAAGGACGGACCTTCATTACGTGCATCTGCTTATAACACAAACGACACCAAGTGCAAAAATGCATATAAATGAATCAATGCAAACAACTTAGGAATACAATGTGAAAATACTAAATCATGCTCTACCTTCTTCCTCACTGGAGGTCTTAGGCTGCCCATGGGGAAGGTAAGTCAGCTGAACTTTTCTGTTTATCCCGGAGAAATGGCCATACCTATATACAAAAGAGGTGTTGGGGAGAAAACCAACAATAGTAATGAAGCCCTAAGACAATCTCACCTGCACAAACTCAACATGATAAAACAGGCAGCTAAATCATATCATGATAAACATATAAAATAAAATGAAAAATCACTATCACTTGTCTGTAATGTAAAATTTTCACTATGTTACACTTACAAAATAATCATATGAGGTGCTGATGATCATATGAAATGCTTAACATTTAAAAATTAGATGTGCAATTTCAGTAGTAGATAGCTTGGGAAAACAAACAAACACAAAACAGCGACACCGTGCTAAATAGTTTGTGATTACTCCCAAATCACATCCACATCATATTTCATGCCACACTAAAAAGGTTGTGGTACAGCTGCCCATTGTTTGCTCTGTAGTTTCATTACATACAGAACATGTTCCATAAAAACACTTTTGATATTCTCCAGGGGGACTGAACAATCCCACTTAAGCGGCAAAGATCTAAACAAACTCTCACTCACATTTCCAGAACAGTCTTAAGCTGCTCCAGTTTAGATGACTTCTCTTCGATCTCACAGTCACTGTGCTGCCCCAGATCTGCCAGCAGCAGCCTGCTGATGTCCAGTACTTCCTGAAGAGTAAAACAGTAACTATGAACTGCCTGACTATATGCAATATAATACAACAGGACATAAAGGAGGGGACTGACATCTATTTCAGTATCTTTATAGTGCAATATGCTGCATCTGCACTCAGTGAAAAAAAATATATACAGTATATATAAGTGTAAGTGTTTAACTAAGTAAAAGCAGCATGTTACCTGCAGCTGTTTGGGTTTTTTTAGCTTCAGTTTCCCGGTCTTATAACCTCCATACTTTTCAAAAAGCTCAAAAAACCTGAGAAACAAAAAAAGACAAATCCCTCAGCATGTGCGTCTCTATGGATCTAATAGAATTACACAAATTGTCAAACGTGGGCTCTCACATGGGATTTCTGACTTCCATCTTCATCTTCTGTTTTGGTGTTCGGTCTCCATGGCGGATCACCGCAATCACACAGCGCAGCTCCATCCTACGCAAAGGAAACATGCTTCAGTCATTATTTCAAACCATTTCCATGTGCATATTCCGCAAAAATACAATATACACAATATACAGATGGAAATTGTTTACTTAATCAAGAAAAAATAAATAAATGGAAAAAAAAAAAAGGAAATTAATTTTTTTTTTGTGTACATCAGCTTCATAGACTCACATGGTGCCGGATGTGGTAGGGACTATGGGAATGTCCTCTGCCTCTGTAGGGATAGACCAGGGAATATGGAACTGGGGAGCCAGCTCCCTCATCACAATGTTCCTATTGAAAAAGAACACGCAGACTCTCATTATCCTATGGTACGAAATGTACTGTGTATGCTATATAGTGAAGCTAATCCAATATCCTCCACCTAGATGGACTGGGATAGTACGCTAACTGAGACAGACAATAATTTTCACTGCAGGCTTATATCTTTGAGACAACCTGATTATAGCAAATAAGTCATATTACAGTTTGATTTAAACTGAATTTTAGATATATTATCCTTTGAAAAACTTGGAGAAAACTTGCTCTTCTAAACAAGTAGGTGGTAGCAGGTTAATAACATCTCAATAAAATCAACAAATTGATCAGAGTAGTGCTGCCAGATCAGAGCTTCTCTTTGTGTCTGTGTGGGCTTCGTTTTTTTCGTTTTTTATTTGATTTTTGAGTTACTAAAAGTAAAGATTGCAGCTACAGTTTTTTGGGGGGGTATTGAGGAACTTATAAAGCAGAATAGCACTCTAGTTATTTAAACTTTATATATTTAGCATTTAAAATCTAGGCATTTATAAATATCGCAGCACATTTTATTCAAAAGTATTTGCTGACAGCTGAAAATAATTGTGCATGCTATGACAGTCATAAACAGTATAGCATAAACATGTATGGTATTATACATTCATCTTTAGTAAACAATTTTATTTTGGTCAGGGCCAAAGTAGATTTGAAGCTTGGTCCCGGAACACTGGAAATGAGCTGGAAATACACCCTGGATGGGATGCCAGTCTATTGCATACTCAATCACACTTTCAATTCCACCTCCTTTAATTTTTTACTCCAAAGGACCTGAAGAATCTTGAGAAAACCCAGACGGTAATGGGGAGAACATGCAAAACACTACATCGACAGAAACATGCTCAGGATCAAACTGACAACACTGTGAGAACTTCTTTATCGCGTTATACTGCAATACCTGTACTGTACAGTATATCACCATCACAGTTTAAATATTAACACTAATGAGAATACACTGGCTCACCCAAGTATCTTGGCACAGTCATCGTAATATTTCATAGAGTTCTTCACAAAGCTGAAGCCATTCACGTCACACACGTACGAGTGTCCGTTGGCCCGGAGAAGGTCAAACCCACACACTGTTTGCTGCGGAAAGTCAGAAAGGATTTAAATTGCAAGTCTGGATCCTGAAACAGAGCACACTGGAATGTAGAATGAGCCAAGACAATGACCTTGAAAGCCAAGCACACTTTACGAGCCACCAGTTTTTCCATAGCAGTAAGCATAACAGGGTAGCGCACTTCTTTTCCCTCACTGTCTCGTTCAACTTTGCCATCCAGGGCAGGAGATTTACGAGCCTCGGCATGAGCGTAATCAGGCCCTACTGTGTACACCTGAGAGATGCAAATACACACACACACACATACACACACACATACACACACATACACACACACACGTACACACACACACGTACACACACACGCACACACACACACACACACACGCACACACACACGCACACACACGCACACACACGCACACACGCTGTACACACGCACGCACACACGCACACGCACAACACACACCACACCACATACCGCACGCATCACACGCGCACGCACATACACGCACACACACATACACACATACATACACGCACACACGCACATACACGCACACGCACATACACGCACACGCACACACACGCACGCGCACATACACGCACACGCACATACACGCACACGCACATACACACACACGCACATACACACACACGCACATACACACACACGCACATACACACACACGCACATACACACACACATACATATAAGTGAAATACCACATGTGTATGAACAGTGTATGGCAGAATAACAACCAAATCAAAAATATATTACAAAATTATGAATTGTGAATTTTTGGATCATTACCTTCACATCTGTACCATCTGTAGGCATGAATTCTTCATAAATGTAGGAGCCGGTCTTTCTGACACTGCTCTCAGGAGAATACACACTACTCCGGCTACCAATCTGCAGAAGGAATGCAGTTTCTAAATGCTTGTGTATGAAATAAACACCTGGCACAAACACCGGGCTGACCACATTATTTCACAGACATCTTTCTGAAGATTATTTGTCTGACAATTTATTTCTCAAACAAGATCCAATACAGCAGATTAAGAAGACAGACTTTTGTGATTAGTTAGTGATAGTAATGTTTGTTTAATAAAAAAAATTGAAATAAATCGCTTGCTGGATCTAAATTATTAGTTACAATTTCTAAATATGATTTCGAATGTATTTGCTACTCTACACTATGAACAAGCACAATACACTGCCGGAAGTAAAAAATCCTGTTTTAGAAGAGCCACATTATTAGCTTGAATCAAGCAAAGAAAACATAAAAAATCCTGTAAGTGGGTTAACAACGTCCAACATGTTATTAAAACATAGAAGGATAATGCTGAACGAGCAACTTTGTGAAAGAAATCTGGTCGAAAACAACGTCATAAATGATCATGATCAGAGATCACTTAACTGGTTTGTGCAACTGTATTGTAAAAACTAACAGACACAATTTAAATTATGTTTAATAGTGAAAGTAAGATAATTTCCACATGCACAATGTGATAACATTGAACTTTGGATCAATAGAAAAAGATCACATGATCTGATAAGTACATATTGACCCTAACCCATGAAGAGATGCACCCATCCTGCAATTAATCAAATTAATGGATTTTTTTCTTCCATAGCATATTCCTGGACTCAAAATTTTAAAGACTAGATCGATGCAAGCATGAGGGGATCATTATCACAGATGAAATGGACACTACATTGCATGTTATAATCAAAGTTAAACAATATTTGAGTGTGTGACTTTTCTTTTTTGGGTAGGCAGTGTATTCTGTCTCAAGTGTGCAGAATGTGATGCATCAATGGAACATCTACATGGGTCAATGATTTAAAGGGTTCTCAAACTGTAAAATTTTATTCTTACATTGAACCACAAGAATTTTTTATCTTTTTACGCCACTATTACAATTTTTTTCATTGCTAAAATAACATTTACTCGTTTTATATCACAAAGCTCAATTACATTTAATTCCAGCAAACAATTCTATGCTTCATCCGAAAGACTGACTTCAATGAACATTTCAAGAGGATCTACACACTACATAATAACAGGAGATTATCAAGATTATCACCCCCAGTTCTTCTGGATTTTATAGCTTCACCCAAAGTAAAGTCTGCTCTGTTTATGAATGAGTGATGCAGTCCTTGACAAAGTGAGTGCCTAACATGAGTAGACTGTAGAATTAAAATATAGGAGTTGGATGGGGATCACTACAAAAACAAACCTTCCTGAAGAGGCGTTGGCTGCCACCACCAGCTGAAGTCGGATAGTAGATATACACGTTGTGATCTTCAGCAGAGACTGGTTTCTCTACAAAGGGTTTGGGAAAGATCTCACCATTCACCTCTACATGATCTTCCCCTTCAACCAGATTGCACTCTGAAAAAAATGAAGCATTAACCTTTGTCATTTTGTTAAATAACTTTTAAATTGAGTTATAATGTGCGGGAAAGTAATTACAGATGGTACTAATGGTATAAGGAACGGGCTACGTTTAATTAGTAATTAAACTTTTTAAAGGTTGAAAAATGTAACAAAATCAGGGGAAAAATGTAATATACAATCGGGATGTTTATAAAATGGTGACGCTTATGTATCGTGATTCCCATCCCTAAAGGATATAATATCAGTGTATTTAAAACACTAGACCTTACTGTAGAATTGACCTTATGCTATTAAACTATTTTACTAGATAATACAATTGTTGATTTAAATATGTAAAGAAAAATAGTTACTCAAGACTAATAAATCATATCTTAGCTTATTTCATTTCAATTATCTATTTAACTTACATATTACTCCTCTGATCTCATTTATAGTATAGCTGTTTTCTGTTATCTAATAGTTCACTTCAAATGCCACTGTATGAGAATGAGACTATATATACACTCAGGCATACATATGATCTTCCACATTTTATGCATAACAAACAACAACTGCTATGAAGACTGGCATTCTCACATAGACAATCCAATGATCTCCCTAAACGTTCACACAGCTAGAGAACAGCTTTACTCCTAATAGAGCTGAGAAATTAATATTTGGTGTAATATTGCCCATGTCAATTATTTCAAACTTTTAATTTTGGTTGGCAGCAGATTGGCATAATGGTTAATGCTGTGGCCTTGCACCTCCAGAGACGAGGGTTCAATTCCTGTGTGCAGAGTTTGCAGGTTCTCCCCATGATTGATGGGTTTTCGCCAGGTACCCCAGTTTCCTCACACAATAAAAGGCAGGCAGATTAGCCTAACTGAGTTGCCCACAGTGTATGAATAAGTGCTGGCAGCCTTTCAACCTGCATGCTCATGGTCAGGTTGAGTTTTGAGACTTTGGAAAAGATATAATGAGATAGAATTTTATCAATTCTTTATAATCCTACAGATAGTGCACTGTGAACTATTCAAACACCGGAAACACCATGTAGTTGAAGTGATTTATTTGACAAGTTTGAATTTAGAAATAAAAAAATGCGGTGGACGGTAAAAATGTAGATTTTTTCTTAATTTTTTTTTAAAGTTAAATTTTAAACTCTTGTATTTAAGGTTCTGTATTGTTTAAATGCTGCCTTGGGTTTTTACTAATTGTATAAGGAGTGGGCTTATAAACCTAAGGAATTAGGGAAAAATGTATCAGGAAAAATCACAGAAAAATGTAATATTGAATCGGGATATTTATAAAATCGTGATACTTGGGTATCGTGATTCCCATCCATGCATATGAGCTCACAGTGTACTTAAAACACTAGACCTCACTGTGGAATTTACCTTGTGCTATTCAACATTTCACATTCATACAAAATAAACTAAATAAATCATGTACAGTTGGATTAAAATAATAATAATAATAATAATTAAGGATAGCACAACTACCACATCTGTGCATGTGTCCTGAGTTTTATTCTCCTTCTGACATTATTTTTATCCTAACAGAAATGTTTAAACACTCCGCTGCTTCTGAGAACTTTTATGAGATTATCTTCTGGATAAGTGCTGTTCTTGAATGGATCTCTGCAGGATAGTGCAATTGTAAGAGCTGGCTGGATTCAACACACATGGGGTTAATGGATGCCTGACAGCGACATTACTCAACAAAGTAATTTATGTGTCTCAGGTCTAATTGCTCTACATTAGTAGCTATTTATAGAGGCAGGCACTAAAATAAAGCAGAGACAGAGCAGGATGTTCCTCTGCCAAGAAGCTCTGTTATTTATTACCCCTTCCACTGTCATGAATGTTAAACAACATATTATATTTTTGATTAATCCCAGGAACTCAAATAGACATCCAGATGTCTCACACTGACGTACCATCAGGTTTGTCCGGGTCCCGGTTCAGTACAGCGTAGCGTGGAAGGTCGATACCCTCTTCCTGCAGGATGCGATACACCTCCCTCCTGCAGAGACATTACATAGGACAACTGCCACACCTTCAGTCTTCATTACAGCATTAAAAACTAACAGTATATTAAGAGACTAGAAGTGGATTACTACGGCCTTATTCATAGAACAGGGAAAAATCAGATTTTTACTGTTTACGCTGTAAAACGCTGTCTGTTTCTTCTGAGTAATGTAATGACAAGCATGAGCAGGTTAGTTTGCAAGTTACCAACACAAAGATACCACGATTTCACCATGGTTATGTTTTGTTATTGTTACAGTACTAACAATTAGGAAAGAATACAATAAATTTTTCTGCATTTATGAATGTAGAACATATTTGCTGATACTAGAGCTATGACAAATTCTAATTTGATACTGTAAGCTTTGTATGAGTATAATAATAATAACTTGTATTTCCGTCATACCTGTCCTGTATGTAATACTGCATATTAAGATCGTTGATCAGCAAGGGGTTGCGGAGTTTGGCGTAACTCACGGCCTTATCCAAGGGGAAACCTATCAGTGAGTCAAAAAATTAAATAAAAAAATATTTTTTTATTATAAAAAAGGCACAAACTGTGCATGAGGTTGATTATGTAAAAAAGACGGCAGTACTTTACAATAAGGTTTACAGAAGTTTTTTCCCCACATGTATTTAGTTAGTTCTGGAGGTTATATAGACAATAGCATTGGAGGAGGTGCGTCTGTGTCTGATTTATGCCTGGTTCACCTTTTGATGTTTAACTTCATGTTGATTATGCTTAAAAAGCACCGCCAGATACACTCAGAGGAGGCAGAAACTACAGCCTTGTAGTGCTTTCTAACACAAGTGATATTAGACACTGGAAACAGGAAATTTTGAGGAACTTTTTTAAAGGATCAGGCTAACACTTCAGCACATTAAAGCAATCACCTTTTGAGTGAAAGGAGATGAGGCAGTCACAGAGGGGCCATTTCTCCACCGGCTCGTTGAGTATGACGTCCTCGGGGAAGATGACCACAGTGATGTATTCAAACTTGCACAGACGCTCCAGTATCTGCGTCATGGGCTTAGACTTGGATTTCTTCATCATACAGCAGATCCCCACCACGATCTGACGCTCGGGAGGCTGAAAGACCAAATTAGTGACAAGTGGTAAAAAGGGTGGAGAACACAAACCTCAGCATGACACTACAAACAAATGAACAGTTATTATCACATTGCATCATTCTTGTACTGCCAGGGATGCTGACGCTGCCAGCTTTTTACCTGGGCGGTCATGTAAAACATAGGTCTCAAGCTGAATGGAAGCACTTACAGCTTCCCTGAACACTGCTGAAGCAATATGATGTGAGATGATGTTTTATTCCTCTTGCACAGCAATTAGCCAATTACCAAAAAACATTTTTTTTATCCAGTTAAAAAGAATTTGAGCATTTTGCAGCTTGAACTAGTAGCTACAACTAGTAGCTTGACTAAACGTTCCTAAATGGGATACAATTTACAGATTGACACAAAGAACTGATACTGGAGATTCAAGATGTAAATATATCCACAGTTTTATGATAAAATTGTATGCATGAAAATTTGTAGGCATGCCTGGAAGTTGCTGATTTTTAAAGAAGCTGGCCTGTTACTAAATCTGATGGAGGATTGTACCAGGCACAAATAGCTAGGAATCTTAAAATAACCCTTTCAACATTTAACGGGACAATAAAAAAAATACTAATAACTAAAGCTTATTTATAAAACACTGGGTGTCCATTTACTGCTGCCATTACTTCTGCATTCTTATTAGGCCATTAATGAGCACTGCAGAGTAACTGCATCACATTTATTTTTAAAAAATGCTCATGAGCAATCCTTACAGAGTCTGCCTCCAGGTCATCTTCGTACAGCTCCATGTCTGTCCTCATACTGCCGTAGCCGTCCAGGCCCTCGCTCTCATCCTCGTCGCAGCCCACGAAGAACTTGGGAGCGCCACGCTGGCTCTCACCCGGGCTGCTGGGCTCTGACATCACAGTCCACGGCGGCAACTATCAGCGTCCCGCCGCGCCATCGCACGCCAACACTCAGCGTGGGCCGCCGCTGGGGCGTTGTCGGGGCAAGGCTTTGCCCAACCTGGAGTCTGTTTGAGAAATGAGTACTTGCGGATGCAGGTGAAGAAGCTGAGCCAGCCTTACTGGATGATTTGTACTGGATTTTTCAGATGTTTTCCTTGAGCAAGCTTCACAATAACTCATACCAGTGCTTCCAAGCACAAGGCAGCCTTGTTTCAGGGAGAACAGCAATACTTCGTTAGCTGTGAACAAGAATTAAAGTTAGAGAGTATGTAGAAACCCATATAATAACAGTGTACACTTGTATGGATGAGTCCAGATCAAGCCTGTCAGCAATCAGTCCATCAGTTTGAATTTTAATTCAGTCCAAATCTATTTTATTTGTGTTGTAGTTTTAACAATGGTTATTGTCGCAAAGCAGCTTTACAGAGTTCAGAAATTAGGGCAAAATATTAGAACAATTTAATGAAATACACTAAAAGTTAAAAGGTTGGACACAACTTCTAATTCCATGGTCTTTCCTGTTTTTTATTTCTTTCTACATTGTAAAACTATGCTGAATGCATCCAAAATATGCAAAAGTCTCCTTTAAACAGTTGATATTGAGATGTGTCTGCTACTTATGCTCAGCCGCCATAACTGCTCTAATCTGAGGTGCTGGTTGTTAATTGGTGATTTCTGAGGCTTGTAACTCTAAATAAACTTCTTCTCTGCAGCAGAAGTAAGGTTTTGTCTTGCTTTCCTGAGTTACTTCTCATGAGAGCCAGTTTCATCATGGTGCTTGATGGCTTTTGCAAATGCACTTGACAATACTGTTCTTGCCAGAACTATTTCAGAATAACTCACCTCAGTGTTTTAAAATAACAACTGCCTGTCATTGTTGTTGTTACTTAATTACCTAATGCCATATGTGGTATTTCAAGGTTTGGACATTTCCAGTACTATGTAGAAAATAAATACAAACTTGTGTCCACACTTTTGACCAGTACTGTATATATAAAGTATAATTATAATTATCAGCTTGTCAGAGATGAGCGAGCTGGTGGCGATGGTAGCATGGAAGAAAATCCCTGATATGACATTAGAAAGGAACCAGACCCAACAGGGAACCCATCCTCATTTTGGGTGATATCAGATAGCATTTGCTCTGTGCTATAAGACTGAAAGTTCAACATAATGTGAAAGGTCTTCAAGTCAATATAAAACCCATCTTTCCTGTCTTTCACTGTTTATGTATAAACTATTTACTAATCCATCTTAATGATATTTTTTTCATTCTTATCACTGATGCATCAGCAAACGCTATGTGGCTACACAAAGTACAAACACAGACCTTCAGGAATAGTTTGCAAAACTCCTTTGCTTTGGACCTTTTATATATATATATATATATATATATAGTATATAGATATAGATATTTCTTCTTTTTTAAATAATGCAAATCTTTTTTAATATAGTAATATGATATAAAACGTAAAGTTCCCAAAACAGCCTGTGGCAAATTCTGTGGCCATAACTTTGGGTCATGATGACATATTTTTTAATGAGCTACTATTCAAGATTTATTGAGTATATAACAAGTGCTGTAAGTACTAATTAGGGTCTAAATAAAGATTGTGTACTTTTCATCCATTTCTATAAACAAATTGATAGCATGAAGTGACAATAACAACCAAAAAACATAACACATTTCAATATGTATTCTTTCATTTAAAAAATGCTTGGATTCACATTTAAAAATAAATTGTAGCCCACTTTTTTTTTTTTATTGTTATTTCTAGACAATAATTCCTTTTTCCCATTACTGTGCATACAACAAATATTTGTGCTACAGTTGCAGGCTCTTGCTAAGAAAGTGCAAAATGATTACTGTACCCTGAACTCAGCAAAGTAATAATAAACTGTAAGCACTGCACACAGTTTAAAAAAGAATACAGAGAGGGGGGGATGTTGCACATACAGTACAAGGACAAGAACATGGCACATACACAACTTCCAACACAATGTATGGAAAATATTCTGTATAAGTATAAAGTATAAAAGATCTAAATGACTGGTGATAGAGTGCTGTTTCAGAGATATAATGTCGCAGATATTTTTTTTATTCTTGTGAGACAGTACACTCACTCACTGTCTATACTGCTTATATCCTGTTTAGGGTGGTAGGAAGCCTGGAGCCTTTCCCCGGGGACTTGGGGCACTAGGTGGGGTACCTAGGGCAATTAGGTTAATCTGCATTTCTTTGGACTGTGGGAGGAAATCAAAATACCCAGAGGAAACCCACCAATCACAGAGAGAACATGCAAACTCCACAAACACACACACATCAAGGAGGGACTGGAAATCCGACCCTGGAGGCGCGAGGCCCCAGTGCTGACCACTATGCCACTATGCCGCCTGAGAGAGGGTACAGAGAATTTTAAAGAAAACTGCTGAAAGTGTTACACTTGTATCAGGACAGAAACGTAAATAAACGCAAAAAAAAAAATACATTAAAAAATGTTTTTTTTAATAAACTATTTTGGATAAAATGGCACTATGGATGTGAAGTGTCTGAAACAGTTCTCTACACACTATATACAGTAAAACACATGTTTAAATAGTCAAGTGAATCATTTGAAACAGTAACTATGAAAAAACAAACTATGAAATCTTTAAATCATCCATCATTGCTGACATTTCTGCCCCTTTGCTATACTTCCTCTCTTTTTTCCTATTGCAATGTATTTGCAATTTTCAGCATCTTTTGTGCTTTTTTGACATTCGCATTGGACAGTTTAATTTACAAGTAAAAGTTTAGTTACTGTAAGCAGATGTAGTAATTCTAGTGTAATATAATTGGTATTAGACTAACATTTTCTAATTCAAATACAACTCATCTGAAATGAATCATCTGGAAACTTAAAGTGATCACCAAGCTTAGCAAAGGTTAACTGTCTAAGCTTCATAATTACTCACCTGTCAGTGCTTCTGTATATTTGTATAAGTATTATAACTATAACTATAATAGAATAACTGGATGCATATTTAGCAAAATATGCATTGTCATGTTGTGATCATGTGGTCAATTTAATTTCCTTGTTACAATTTCCTTTAATTTCCTTCCTTGTAAATTAATTTAATGTACAAGGAAGGAAATGTGAATCAAAATCATTATAAATGACAAAGTACAATTAAACAATTTGTTCTCTAACAGACTGGAGAACAAAAACACACACTTACTGATAGCTCTAATGCTTACAGTGTAAATATTAGGGATGGGACTCACCACCAGATATAATATTATCACAATACCTAGGTGAAAATTCTATCTTTATTGGGATTCTTTAAGTATCACAGATTTATTAAATTCTCCCTTTTTTAAATATAAAATTTTAAACAAACTTAACAAATTATTCATTCTTATCACACAGGATGCTGTGCTGTCTGCCAATGAGTGAATAGTTTAGAGCAGACCATCTAGAGGATCACAAAGGAATGGCAACATTATACTACATCAAATGCAAACATATATATATATTTTATAAATCTATTTTGTACATGAATTGCCACTCAAATAAAAATCACGAAGCATGAATCAATTTTTCCCCATCTCTAGTAAATATATTTGGGGTCTTGTAACACATTTTAATTTAGGTAAAGCTGATACCATACATAACAAGATTAGCCTTGTATGGAGTATGGAGTGGAAATCCTCTCTTAGCCTACAGAGAGAGAGAGAGAGAGAGAGAGAGAGAGAAAACCTTGTACACTACATGCCATCCCCTGTAGGCCTAAGAGGCTGTAATGTACAGTACCTTCACTTAAGATGTGTAATTGGACCCCCAGGGCATTGGATTACCTTTGAATACACACTTGTGTTGTTATTACTTTGTAAAACTAAAATGTACTATCAATTTATTATATTCATGCACATTCAAAAAAGCACTGTAAAATCCAACACCGACCTGAACAGGCTGGTTATAAATTATACTACATTACATAATTATACTATACTGCTTTACACAAAGAAGCCCTCGACTGACATTTAATAAATAAACGAATCACAATCATGTGTTTGTGGAACTGTTGTACTGTATAAAAGTGATATCACACTTGATGTTTTCCTGTTGTGCAGAATATCAGCACAGCTGTGATGCCATCATAGGCACGAGGGTGCCGCCCAAAAGCAGAAGCATATTCACTTCATCACACAACACACGTGTGATATTGCTTAAGTAAAAAACTGTTCGTCAAACATCACATGGTGTACTGTGCAAAAATCCAAACTGCAACATTCATCTTAAATAAATCATTTAGGAACTTAAAATGATCACTGTTAACTTCAGCATTAATGCCCCAGAACTTATAACAACAACATTTTCATGAATGCTTGCTCACTCATCATCTACACAGCTTTATTCTGTATACAGGGTCACAGAGAACACGGAGCCTATGCCAGGAGATTAGGGCATGAGGCAAGGTACACCTTGGATCCATCGCAGGGTGCGCGCGCGCACACACAGACACACACACGCACATACTGTACACACACAGGTTCATTCACACACTACGGTCAATTTGGGAATGCCAATTAACCTAATCTGAGTACCCAGAGGAAACCCACCAAGCCTTTGCATGCATTGATTTCTTTTAAAATAATAATAATAAAATACAAAATAACAATTAAAAAAAAACATTAACTAAGACTTGAGACAAAAATCTAAACATTAAGCAACATCTGTAGTTATGAACTGAATACATATCCATACATATGCATTTTTAACATTTAATGTAAATCATTTACAGGTTTTGAGTACTGAATCATTTTATTTTTGAGATTCAAGTATTGAATCATTTATTTAGAGGTCAAAATGTATGTAAATATAATAGCATTTTGCAAACATAAAAACAGCATATTTGCATTAATTGATTCCCCCGTTTCTATATTTATTTATTTCATATTTATACGTGTGTGTGTGTGTGTATACTGTATATATCTATATATATAATGACTTTTCGGAACACACTGTAAATAATATGTTGATGTTACAGTGTGTGATATTTAAAGCGTGTCTCGTCATAGCAGTTAAGTAAGCAATAATCATAATAAAGTAAGCAAATTATTATATTGTATTCTACCAGCTTCTGTTACTCGAGCGTAACGTTATTTCGGAAGCTAACGGCTATCCGGCTAATTCTGTTAGCTCTCCCTAGTTACAAAACACGCTCAGGGTCAAACCCAAAGTTAAACAGCAGGAACTTCATAGGTTAAACTGTTGCAGCAATGTAAGAATCATTTGTTAGTACAAAAAAAAAAAAGGGACTGAGTGTTACTCACAGTGAAAAGTCACACAGCGGTTGGGTTTATTTTCCCACAGCGCTCCGTCTCTACGTTTGACAGGTTGCGACTGAAACCGAACTAGTCAACGCTGTAACAATAAACAAACGATTCAGCCAATAGGCAGCCGACCTGTGGATGACGTCACCACTGAAATATAACGTTAACAGGAAGCCTGGATTGTTAGTTTTTTAGCTGTCAGAGAATATATAACTGGGACTTTTCCTGTTTGTTTATCAGGAGTTGAAAGATGTCATTGTTTTTTGTTTCGTAGGCAACCTCAGTAAACCACGGGGCTGAACTGAGCGAATCAGAGCCTGGCGTCTCATCCGGGTATTTTGTTTGTATTTTTGTCAATGCATTCGTTGATTAATGTGTCATAAAAAAAACGAAAAACTTTTTAATTTTTTTTTTTTTAAAGAATATCACCTGGTCTTTTTTCCAATCTTTAATAGTGCAGCATCAATTTTTTTTTCATGCCCAATCAGGAGATTGATTGTCCTGGTTGTAAGCAACAGTCTCCAGGCAGCTTGATAAAATTATATATACAACACATAAAAGCTAAGATATCACTAGCACTACAATGCTTAAATGTAGCCAGAACGTAACATACTTTTGTCAGTAACCTGACGTTGAAACCTCGGTAGGTATTTGTTTCGCCAGTAGAGGGCACGCTCGTCTTTAACAGACACACACACACACATACACACTGCACATGCAGTACATACAGTATTCCATCCATCCAGGTCCCATTGTATTTACTCCCATTTAAAATCGTGGGAGGACCTCCAGTCAGCACTCACGTGCTTTCACACACTATGGGCAATCTGTACGAGCCAGTTAGCCTAATCTGGATATTTTTGGACTGTGGGAGTAAACCTTCCAACAGAGTGCCTGGAGGAAACCTGCCAAGCAGCGGACAACATGCAAACTCCATGCACAGAAACGCTGATGGCGGGAATTGGGCCGTGGAGGTGCCAAGCGACAGTGCTAACCACTAGGCCATCATGCTATATGATATAGCCATAACATTATGACCACCAACCTAATATTGAGTAGGTCTCCCTTTTGGCACCAGAACAATGTTACATATAATATACTGTATATATAACCTTTTCACTTTTGTAGGTCCTGAACACTGTAGACCAGGCAAATCAAGAACAAGGGTCAAATTGTAATGCCTAGATTCAGTGTAAAACCTGTGCCAATATACTATATGTATTTTTTTGCACACACAGAACAGACAATTATGTCAACGCACATTTGCACATATATGCACATTTGCACACTTCAAGGACTTCTTTTCACACCCCCCTCATCTCATTTTCAAAATACTACCTGAAGATTTGTACAGACTCAAGTTTATAAGTCGTAATATATTATACTTCAGATTTTATATATATATATTTTGAAACTTTGCTGGAATCTTGTTTTATAGTTCTCATTTGTAAAAATTTAAGGTCACGGAGTGGTCGTATAAGCATTTCACTGCATATCGTACTGTGTATGTGACAAATAAAATTTGAATTTGTATTACAGTATTATATATGTGTATATACACACAGTGGACATACTGAAATTCTCAAAACTAAAAAATAAGATTTATTTCTTTAAAATAAAAGATTTATTTTTAATCCACATTGCTATGCCTAAGACTTGGAATTTGTCTTGGAGTACCGCATCTTCCTCAAAGTTCTATGTTTGGTGCTTCACCATGCCATAATAAAGACATGATTTGAGTTCTTCCTCACAGCTTGAAACAATCCGGTCTTTTTTCTCTGACCTTTCGTATCAACCACGTTTCCACCCTCGGCTTTGTTTCTTTGCAAACTATTCTGTATGTGTGAAAATCCTCTAAGGTAATCAGATTCAAATATACAACAAACATCCGTGCCATGCTCAAAATCATTAACAGAAGCCCTTCACCAGTAGCTGTATGATTTTATGCACCAAGACTTTGCCGCATGATTCAAGCTAGACATTTTATTTATTGTAGGTTGATTATTTTCCTATTTAAAAAAAAATAAAATAATTGGATTTATTTATATGTATGTCTTCAAAGAAAGTGCATTGTGCACAGGGACATCATTATTCTGGAACAGATTAGTTCCAGGGAAGGGACATCGTAATACTACAGCATACAAAGAAGCTCTACAACGGTGTGCTTTCAGCTTTGTGGCCGGAGTTTGGGGAAGACTTATATCTGTGTGTGATGGTCAGGTGTCCACATATTTTTTACTTTGCACCAGGATCATGCTACTTTTTAAACTGTGTGAAACACAATCACTCAAATCATTTCAAAGCAAATGCTTCATTAAAATAAACATTCATCAGTATGTACACATACACGCTATTTTACACTAATTTAGTGGCAAAAAAACTTTGTCTCACTGTCTTAAAACAGACAATAATTTAAGCACTGTAATTTATACATTATATAATTTCTCATTGTGTTTATGGACAGTGATTATTAATGACCAGTCTCATTTCTGAGCAATAATGTAGAGTTCTGTCCGGATTTCTCTGTGTAGCTCTGAAACCGGCAGTTGCTCTGGGCCTGTGATTGCTTCAGGACGCTCTGGTGAAGATACCCATTGAAGAAATCTGCTGCAGATAATCTTTTTTTAAACATTACTGTTTTGAATCCAACCCAGCCATCCTGAAAGATGAACAGAAAATAAACATTATTTATATTTTCCACGCAATATCCAAATATATAGCATGTCCATAGATATATGATACATTTTAGAACATGATAAAATGATGTTAAGTGTGTATATATGGACTTTACCTTGCAGCAGACTGACAAGGTGTTTGATTCCTTTTGATAACAGATGGATCCAGGAACTGCAGTGAAATGTGAAATTTCTGCATAAAAATTAAAAAGTAAATATAGAAATTACAAAATTCTAGTTTGCAATTCTTAATTACTGTACATTTAATTCCTGGTTTTCAAGCAGCTGCTTCACATGTTTTTTTTTTTTCTTTTTCATTTTTATACTTGTATTAAATTCTTGCATATAGGGTGAGATTAACTAACTAACAACATAGACATTCTTCATTCATCTTTAGCAGGGTCGCCAACAATTCTGAAGCTGACAGACATGCCACAAAAGAGAGAAAAGTACATTTAATAATTTTTCTAAACAGGCCCCATACATGATGCATGTATTGAATCTGTATTGAATTTGTACAGTATGTAACTGCACTTTATAATAAACAGTTATACTGACACACACAATCCTTACAATGTACCATATTTCTGGTCAAATACAAAAACACTATACCTGTAAACGGAATGTTGCTTTTTCCAACGAAATCTAGAAGTTTGATGGCACGGCCCATCCAGATTGTTCTCAAATGAACCTGAGCATGCAGAAATCAACGGACTCACAACTGACACAACGATTGAGATTAAAAATAATAAAAGGTTAAAACACAAACACCCTAGTCCTCTCTTACCCGAGATCCTATCGCACGGTACAGTCGATCAATCTGATCACATGTCTGTTCCTCCCAAACAATCCAACTCAAGGAAGAGTTTATTTTAGGAGCTGAAAATAAAGTACACATATCAGTTCTGTTTTCTAAATAAGAGATCAGATGCCCGAGTAATGGTTTGAAGATCAGTGTAGTGAACATGAAGATCCATCCTCTTACCAAATGTTGCCCCATCTCTCGCCTGCTCTGTCCTATTTGCTATTCGTTCTGGAAGGTTCCTGAGTGTATCTATTAACTACAAAAACAGAACAATAAATTAGTCTGACAGTCTCATGACAAAAATATTTACATTCCATGCCCTCCATTAATTAAGTTTTGGCCATTTTCCTCCTATGACAGCTACCAAATGGGGAGAGTGAGAGCCAATACATGATGTACTGACACCATGACACCTGAGGCCAACTAAATTAAACTTTTCAAATTGCTGGTCAAGCAAAACATGCGATTCACATTCATGAGCTCATAGATGCTCACTAGTTTTAATAAAACTGACAGTGGTGCGAGATTACGCCACACCTCTAACACGGAAATCTTGGCTATTTTACTCTTACGCCAGGATATAAACTTCTCGGATTTTAAATCTCAGGACAGTAAGGGCAAATACGTTTATACAATCCCTCATGATTTAAACGTTACAAACTAAACAACAAACAAATTATTTAGTTGCTAGCAGGTTTAAATGAAACTCTTGGATATCCTGAAAAACAACAATGCAAAATATAAAGCAAAATACGCTCTTGGAAAAATAAGCTTTGCTGTAAACATCAGATTTAAAGAATGGTGTATGTGAAAAAGATACAGATTGAATTAAGGTCACATATCCATCAGCAAGCCTGTATTTACCAACTGGGCTCCCAGGACTGCCAGCAAACCTCCCAGCTCTTCGGCCGTGCTCTTTTCAGGGACCTCATAAAGCTCCTGATTAAGTATCGGACCAACGTCAAACCTACAACAAAACAAATGATTAATTATTGTTATTATTAATTATTATTAATCAATAATGACCGTTACATATAAAGTGCAGTCTAGAGACAGAAAAGCTTTGCATGTTCTGCAGAGTATTACACTGTTTATTCATCTTTTATGCTTATTCACATGAGGTAGTAAGCTTCTACCTCCTCGGTCTAATCTGCATGATGGTGACTCCTGTGATTTTGTCTCCGTGTAGAATCGTGTGAAAAACAGGCGCAGGTCCACGCCAACGAGGCAGGAGGCTAGGGTGAACATTGAGAATCCCACTAAAATAAATACAAGACGTGGTGGGCACCACAGACAAAGACTTTTAGAGGATTTTTAAAATTACTGTACTACAGTACTGTTACATTCTTGAATTTGATTGGTCAGGAGGTATTGATTACGTTTTATGTACCAGCAAATTGGACAACAGCCCAAGTTCTTGTTTTAAACTAAAAGGTATACTGCTTACTGCATACATTTTAATACATTATTATTGCAATAGGAAAAATTTAAATGGTGACATCATGGGTCAGACAATCCATATAAAATGTATACATGGTTATTTAATGAAGAAAATGTGTAGTTCTTGATATGGCAAGACATTTATTACATATTTATAACAAGTCTAATATCAATAGTAACTTAAAACATACTGAAACTGACTTACAATAAGTTTTTATATCTGCTTTAACATTATATATATTGATAAGAAGAACTAACTCGGTTGTCTTGTGGATATTTGACAACATTAAACAAAACCATAACCATTAAAAAAATGTGGGGTGTGTAAGGTAAAGTGTGAATACTCCATCCATCTGACCTAATTCTGAAGACCAGTACACTGCAGTGCCTACATATATGATTCTCAGTGTATGGTTTGAGAATTTGACTGCCACCAAAAAATAAAAAACAAACAAACAAAAAAAAAAAACACGGATGTTCCAGCTGATTTTAAATTACCACTCACGATGGTGGACGAAGAAATTGCTGAAGTATAATCCATTTTTCAGCAATACTATTATTATCAGCCCACATGAACTTCTGTACAACTTTAGATATAGACCATTTTACATGTTTAGTTACTATTTAATCTCCATTACCCAATATGCTGTGATGCCAACATTAAGAGTTTGAGCAGTATGAAGTGAACATCTTCTCACTAACAGCTGAACAGGGAAAGGTTTAAACGCTCCCCATGTGAAAATGCTTGTGTTTACTAATCACGCTTCAGATACACTAGCTCAATCATTATTGTTTCTATTAATGCATTAATGATGTAATGATCATTTATGTAAACGCATGAATCGCAAGATATTTTCAACCCAACTCAAATCTACGGTGCACAATCTATACCGGGACAAACCGCCTTACAGTGGAAACGTCTTGATAAGGTTCTCCTTAAGCAGGCAGCCGAAAGAGACCACGACTCCGACATCAAACCGCCCGCTGGACTCCACGCTGGGCCACTCATGAACCGGGAGATTGTTCTGATCTGCAAACTTCCGTACAGGGACATTATTGGACAAAGTGACAACCTCAAGTGAGTCCACCACCGAATCAGCTCTGAAACATTAATGAACAATGCAAATGTGTTAACCCTTGTGCAGTCTTAACATTCTGTGTGCTGTGATTGTCCTGAGGGTCAAAATAGAAAATGAAGAAGAAGAAAATGATTGAAATAAGTTAAATGGGAACTTAAACCTCAAATCACCCTGTCATTTAACACACACTTTATGAGTGTTACAACTGCCCAATTAGTTTTTTTTTTGTTGCTGATAAACACAGTGGGGGGCTTTTGTGCCCACAGAAACTGAAGACATGGACTTTCTTACCGAGCTGCATGAAGCCGTTTTAAAGACTCGACTGCGAAATCGTCACTTCCGAAGAACAGTATTCTCCAGGGCGGGTTGGAGACACGGCGGGTCTCTACATTATTACACGACAGGACGGAGGAATTTCTGTGATTTTGACCAATACACGATGCAAACTTCCCTCCGAAGCATCGCCGGCAAAACCCGCGTACAACATAAAAACCACTGTGTCTTACATTCACACCGATTTGATTCCACATCCTTAAATCTTATAATAATAATAATAATTAAACACACACATATGTGTGTAGAAAATGTATCAGCAGCCTCGATGATGACCTCGTAGCATTAGCCGAGTTAGCTAGAAGCTCTGTTTTGTTTTTATTCTAACATTTACAAATAGATCCGTTTAAAAAATCTGACAGGGTGTCATTTTTTTCGTCTTCATGTCACGGTTCATTCTGTATTCATAACAGCACGAAATAGCGAAGTTAAAAAGTGACATCAACATCAAGTTAGAACATCAGCGATGGCGCATGGGCGCCGCCATCTTTGTTTAACGTCACTTCCGGTGATAAAATTAGCAGCGTATCAAATTGATTATACTGCCGTATGTAGTAAAGCAACCTGGGGTTTTATTGCATGTTAGAGCATGTCGTGTGCGGGTCTTTGCTTTTAAATATATAGATATGTATATATAAAAGAGATATAATTTATATTTGCTATTTCTGATTAGCGTATTTAGAAACATACTTTTGTTTTCTGTTGCAATATCGCCCTTTAGCGGTCATTCTCAGCATGCGCGATGCGGTATGATGTGGTAGATTCTGCCATCATGTGGTCATCGTTGAAAACGCAGTCTATTGTGTGTAGTTAAAAAAAAGAAGAGTATGAGACAAACACTGTAGTACTTACAGGGCCGGTTCTAGCTCAGTAATATGGGCTCCCATAATAATAATAATAATAATAATAATTATTATTATTATTATTATTGCAGACTCTGCAGAATTTACCACAAAATACCGCCTCGCAAACGTTGAACATAACCGCTAGAGGGCGATGTGGCAACAGAAAACAAAGGCACATTTTTATACGCTAATCTCAAATAGGTAAAGTGGATTACAACGTTAGAAAAGTAATAACTGTACACATAATTGTAACGAGATTTTTTTTGCTGTGAAAAAATGCAATAATAATAATAATCACTACTGAGCTATAGCCGGCCCTTAAGAAAACACTACAGTTTTGTCTCGTGCTTTATTTAACACTGCACAATAACCTGCGTTTTCAAAGAGAACCACAAGATAGCTTTACCACCAGGTACCGCCTCGTGAATTTGACCATAACGCTAGAGGGCGATATTGCAACAGAAAACAAAAGCACATTTCTAAACACGCTAATCTGAAACACGTAAACAGAGGATTATTAAAACGTCGAATCCCTTAGAAAAGTAATAGCATTTGTGTAACGAGGAGACGTATTTTTTGTGATTGAAAAAATGCAATAATAATAATAATAATAATGTTCAACGTTTGTCTCATGTTCTAACACTGCACAATAGACAAGATAGTTTTACCACAAGTTATATATATACCTTGCGCATGACTACACATCACCGCTAGAGGGCGATATTGCAACAGAAAACAAAAGTACTGTATTTGTTATACAGAGCAAATGATAATGGTTGACTTGCCAGCAAAAAACAAAGTTTTGGCTAAGATGAAAGAAAAGTGAACACGTAGAAGGAAAAAAACATATTTATGGCAACATTTTTTTGCAATTTTAACAAAAAAAAAAAGTAGAACTAGTTAAATTAATAAAATATATTAAACTCTTTAACCTTTATTACCCATTACTATTTGATCAAGTCAAGTAACATGGAAACACACCAATGCCTATATTTTGGGGATTTTTATTTAATTTAATGTAATAATAATAAAAAAACTTCTTAATTGAAAAAGGTTACTTTTCCTTCGTGTTGCAAACACCAAACACTTGCTATGTGCTAAAGAAGCATGAAGTAAGACAAAGGCCTTACTACAGGCAAAAAGAGAGACCAACAGGAGACCCACATTACACTGGCTGCAGTAACCTATCCGGACATATGCACGTTCTAGCTAAGATATGCAAAACCTGTATGTTGATGCATACACATTAACACACTGACTTTGCATGCAGTCAAATGAGTTTATTGTTCATGGACTTTAAAGGTGCAGCAGAATTTGTAATCATCACATAAATTCAGAAATCTGACTAATAATACTTCTACACTGTGTATATTGTTTGGTAGAATATCAATCCAGAATTGATCTTGGCCCCCAGCTGAAACAGATGTGCAGATCTGCTCTAAATAACATAAAAATCTCTCCTTTAACCCTCCAAAGAGGAATATGACAATTATATGGATAAGCTGGAATACGTAAAAAAAATATTTAATAACGGAAGAACAATCATTTAAGTACCCGAAAGTGTTGGATGAAACATGTTTAAATAAACCATTTGTTTTGTCTTATAGACCTCCTCAAGTCACTAAAGAACATCTTGATCGTGCGTAGATTCAGAAGGAAACAGACCAAGTTCGCTTGCGCTGTTGGAGAAAAAAAGCAAAACAAAATAGACTGCGGAAAAGAAACTAAGCAGAACATTAATGCCAAGCGTGTAATATAAGAATCGTTCATCTTTATTTGTTTTCATTCCGAGCGAAGACATTTGATGGAGCCTCACCCCTGAAATCCACTGAGCAGATTTAACTAGAACAGTGTTACTGATAAAACCTCCTTTTCCTATTTATTTAAAATAAGTATAAAAAGAATATTTTACATTGAAAGCAATACAGCAACTCTTTTTTTTTATCAGTCAGGTACACCGTGGTGTAGCACAGAGCAACCAATGCACAGTCTTACCTAAAATCCAAGAACCAGTAAATCATAATTGTGTGCCAGGTGTTGGCCTGACATTAGTAAAAAATGACGCCGATTATGAGAACAGGTGATGTCACAGTCACGCAGTTTGCTTCTGAAATGGGCAATGAAGGCAATACTTTGTACTGGAGCACAGTAACACAATCAATCTTCCTTGATTCAAGTTTAATCACAAACAGCGATATTTTTTCTTTTGAGTTCCGATAGATCATCACTCCATACCACTGGAAGTCTTACATAAAGTAACAACCGTTAACTAAGTCTTACAGTTAGATTAAAAAATATGTAAAAGTAAAAATGTTCTTGTCCTATGCTACTCTAAAGCTAAAGTTTTCTAGGTGCTTATGAGGTCTGAGGTCTTCTCCTCCTCCTCCTCATTGTCTCTTTTACTGTTAGGCGAAAGGTCTTTCGTAGGTTCTGGCCCGTTCTTGGCTTCTCGTCCATTCTCGGCTTCTTGGCTTTCGAGGACCTTGGACGGAATGAGAGGCTCCAGCATGGAGTGCTCGCTTATAGTCTCGGCTTTGTCGCCTTTATTCAGGAAGTCATCCACGCTCACGCCGCCTCCGTTTTCGACTGGGCTGCAGGGCGCATCAGTGTTCTCAGGTTCTGTCCTCACTGAGCCGTTCTCAGTCGTGGGCTCCACGCTTTCAGGTCCCGTCTCGTCTTTAGATTCCTGGTCTGCAACGGTCTCCTCTGGTTTGACCTCTTTTTTATCTGGCTCAGTGACACTTCCATCGCTCCACACGTTACCGATGCTCAGAGATTCCATTTCACTCTGTCCCGATGCCACTTTGGGTTCTTCAGAACTGAATCACAGGATGGAAAAAAAATATGGCCACAGTTGAGGTCAATGGAATCCATATGAATGAAACCATGTACTGTACAGTAGCATAAAAAAATGGCCTTACATGTCAGTACTGCTCACTTCTGCTACTGTACTTTGGGCCTCAACCTATTAAAGAAAATAAAGTTTGGTTAATTAAAAAAAAAAAAAAAAAAAAAATATATATATATATATATATATATATATATATATATATATATATATATATATAGGATGATGCATGTATGAGAAGACAAAAGGAAACTTTAACCTCTGTAAATCTTCACTCACCTTATCAGTATTAGAAAGTGTCCTCCTAACATAGAAAGAAAAAGACATTGTCAATTGTGTGTTTTTGCAATTTAAAACAATAAAACTGATATAAAAGTTCTAAATGATGTAAAAGCACCCCATCAGAGTTAATTACATTGATCTTATGTTAATTAACCAATTAAGGACTTTTAAACAGGGACTTGTAATTGTGCAGAATAACAGAATGGAGTTATGAGAGTAAAACTCCCTTTATTTCTCTATTTAATCCCCTGATACACTAATGCACTTATTCAAGTATTTTACTGGTGTTTGGGTATCATTAAGGTAGAAAGTGTTATCAGTACGCCGAAGCCATGATTAAACTGCCTGCTTCAGGTCTGAAACGCTGGCCTCAAAGGAACTCCATTAATGACCCAAAGATGTGGAAATCACTTGGAGCGTGGTCAGAAATGTACAGGGATGTGGCAATCACTGTGTTGGTGAATGACTGTGTGTACAAATCTCACAGACAGATGAGTCTCTTCAACAAGTTGGCGACGAGCCTGATCCGTGGAAAATCGACGGTTAACTTATCACTCACTGACTGTTCATGGGAATGACTACTTCTTTAAAACGTCAGTTTTATGCTTTCATTTACTGGACATTAATTACAAAGGGGTTTCACTCTACTTGTGATGAAAAGTGTCCACAACTAAAATACCATTAACCATTCAGCACTACAATACATTACCAGTTAAGTAAATGGCAGTCCACAGCATGCAGTCACAATGCAAACAGATGAACCACAGGAAGAAAACCGAAAGCGAAGTTTTATTTTAAGAGCCTGAACCACAGAACAATAGCTCTCAGGTGGATCACTGAAACACTCTCTTGGGGAGTGTCAGAACTTGTGGGGTTAAAAAAAAAAAAAAAAAAAGTAAGCAGTGAGCATTTTCTTACACTCTGATCCTGCAATACTTTACTGTGACTCTTAAGGACCTTTCTCCCTGCTGCACATTAGTTACATTACTTTCCTTTTGAGCTAATTAAGGCCAGAGCTCAATGCTAATTTACTCCTCGTTTTCTGCACACCGCTTAACGCGCAACCAAATTAGACTAATGAAATTAGTGATGATTTTTCACAAAGAATGATATTTTCATCAAATTCAGGGCTCAGAGAGTTGCACTCATATTTCATCACAAAGGCCGATTTATCTAAATCAGTGAAGGTGAATCACTGTCTCTATTTTTATCCTCTCCTCTTTACAACTCTGCCCTCTACGTTTAACAAAAGCACCAGACGTCTGGTGTCACTGTCTCCCAATACATCATCGAGTTCCGCTGAGAGCCAGGAAATGGCACAGACAATCCTCAGAGGTAACGCCTAGGAATCCTGAGCAACAATAGAAAGTGACTACATTACAATAAATAGAAATCCAAATAAGATTCTTAAAATATAAGGACAGATTTTTGCCCCTGAGCAGCAACCCTGCTTAATGACACACTGCTAAACAACTTCTAGGACACATACAAATACTGTCATTGCAGGAATACTGCACTACACACAACCACACCAAATACTTTACACTATCCAGAGACTCCTACTAGAAGAATTGTACCCAATGAATCATGTACTGTGGTTTATACAGTAATAAAACATGTATTACTATGTTTGATTACTATTAGAAAAATCCATATTTGAATAATAAACACCCCCAGTTCCACTTTTAGTGATCATAAGGGTTTCAAAACCGTCTTCATAAACCTTCAGGAAAAGGCTATGAATAAAGGCAGGACATTTTCTAGGATGTTTTATTATTTTATTACTGTTAAACATTTACTTAACATTGAAAAATACAGTGTAAACATCAGAGTGAAAACAAAATCATCACGCCAAGAGAATTATGTGTAGACCTACAAGACAGGATTGTGTCAAGACAGATCTGGGGAAGGATACAAGAATATTTCTGTAGCGTTGAAAATATGAACACTGTAGCATCCATCATTCTCAAATGGAAGAGATTTGGAACAACCAAGTCTTCCCAGATCTGGCTGCCCAGCCAAACTGAGCAACTGGGGACAAAGCGATTTGGTCAGGCAGGGAACTAAGTGCCCAAGAGTTACTTTAAATGAGTTCACTGGTGGAGATGGGAGAGCCTTACAGACGCACTGTATCACTGCATCACTCCACCAATCAGGCCGCTATGGTAGACTGGCCAGATAGCAGTCATTCCTCACTAAAACGTACATGACAGTTGCTGGAAGCCAAAAAGCCCCTGAAGGACTCTCAGACCATGAGAAACAAAATCCTCAAGTCTGATGGCATGCCATGTGTGGAGGAAATCAGACACTGTGCATAACCTTATTAAAACCAGTCAAACACGGTGGTGGCAGCATCATGCTGTGCAGATATTCTTTTCTGCAACTAAGACTGGGAAACACGACAGTAGAGAGGGAAATGGATACACAAAAATGGATATCCTTTATAAAGTCCTGGAGTGATCCGGTTTATCTTGATTAATTCTGCCAAGAAGAATGGAAGAACCTTCCAAGAGAAAGGTGTGCCAAGCTTGTAGTGTCATTCACAATCAGACTTGAGGTTGTTATTGCTGCAAAAAGTACTTAGTGATGGGTCTGTGTACTTGCGTAAATTGGATATTTAATTATTATTTTTAAAAAATTAATTACCAAAACACTCCATATTTTTTTTGTCATGTTTTTTCTCATAATTTATCCAAAACAATCGGTACGCAAAATAGCCACCTTTCTTTTCAAACTCTTGTATTACTTCCATACCCATGGATTCTGTCTGTTTTTTATTTATTTTATTTTTTTATGTGTTCATACCCACTTTTAGCTGAAGATGAGAGAGATCTTTCCTTGGCTCTAAATCTCCCTTTTCAGGAGATTCGACAGGTTTTCAATGGCATTCAAATCAAGTGAGAAAAGACAATTTTACCACATTTGAACATCTGTTTTGCTTGGATTCCTTGCCTTGTATCAGTATTAGGGACCTTTTGAATGATGGTGGCTTCTTCTGGTACCACTGCTTGAGGAAGGTGGCCTTCAGAAACTGGCAGCAGTTTGGAGTTCATCTTCAATCCATGTCCCATTTGAAATGGTCCAACCAATTTACCATCAATAATACCTGACCATATCCCCATACATCCCTCTCCCAACTTGCTGGTGCTTCAGTTGAACTGGTGTGTGACCATCAGCAATCCAGTCACCGGCTTATCAGTCATGTCCATCCGGTGCCATTCTCATCTCATCTGTCCACAAATCTGTCTTCTGGAATATTACGGTGCCAGAATACTTCTAGTTTATTTCTTCTCAAGTCTCTTGTGCTTAATTTGCATATTTTCTGCTCATTTAGTTGTTGTTTTTTTGCTCACTCTAATCAGAATCTTTGCAATTTTACTTGTTTTACTTCCCTTTGAAAGTCAGTTATGTATTATGTTTTTTCATGATCAATTAGGTCTTTTCTTACCCATTTTGTCTGGTCACACTTCGACACACCTTATAATTCCATGGTCTTTCCTGATTTTTATTTCTTTCTACATTGTAAAAAATGCTGAAGGCATCCAAATATGTAATAATCTCCTTTGAACAGTTTATACTGAGATGTGTCTGCCACTTATGATCTGTAATGGCTCTAAACTGAGGTGCTGTTAATTAGTGGTTTCTGAAGCTGGTAACTCTAACTGAACCTCTGAAATGAAAGTTTTGGTCTTGCTTTCCTGGGACGTCTTTACGAGAGCCAGTTTCATCAAGTGCAAATGCATTAGACAATTCTGTTCTTGCAAGAGCTGTTCCAGAACAGCTGGCATTCATGTCTTAAAATATCAATTTACTGTTGTTGTTACTTGATAACCTAATGCTATGTGTGTTATTTCATAGTTCTGAAATCTCCTGTATTGTTCTAGAATGTAAAACCTTTGACTGGTAGTGTGGGTATATCTTGTTTATATTTCCAGTTTGTTTTGTTTGACTTTTGAACATTTTAATACGTTTTCATTTCATTTAGAAGCCTTACTTTTAGGGCCTTATGTGGAATTAATCAGACACTTGTCTGCACTAAGAACATATGAAATAACATTCAGAGCATCAAACTGCTCACCTCTCTGCTGTCGAATCTGCATCTGAAAAGTATAGAAGAGAATTGTACTAAGTCTTATTCAAGCAGGGAAGGAAAAGAATACTGCATAGATGGTGTGAGAGATTAAGTGTATTACCTGTCTCTAAAATGACCTGGCAGCTGTGGTTGGGTCTGCTGATAAGGTGCTCACACATGCGGTTCGAATCAGATGCATCGGTCAGGAACTCACAGTTCAAACAAACAAGAGTCAGACTCCTGCAAAACAGTTCATTATAATATCACACACTGTTTATGACATAATATTGGCATCTCCAACAGAAGTCACCACAAAAATACGGTACAAAAATGTTCATGTACTTTAAGTAATTAATATTTTCCTGAAGGAAGCCCCTGACTGGCACCTGAATATCATTTACTAAATAACAGCATGGCGGCATGTGAGTTTAGTGGTTGGCACTGTTGACTTGCACCTCCAGGTCCTAAGTTCGATTCCCATGTCGGGTCTGTGTACATGTCTTCCTGTTTTTGGTGGGTTTCCTCCAGGTTCTCTGGTTTTCTCCAACAGTCCAAAGACATGCAGATTAGGCTAATTGGTGCTTCGAAATTGCCCATAGTGTGAGAATTGATCTGGTCCTGAGATCCACGACGAAACAAAAAATGGGAATAAATACAATGATCATCATTGGCCTCCACGATCCCTGGGTGAACTACAGAGGTTCCTAGATGAATGGATGGATGGAAATACCACCACAGAATATCATCCCGTAATGTCTGTTAAAGGTGAAGTTTATCTTGGACCTATTCTCCACGTAGTCTGTTCATGCCTCTTTATATTTATAGCTTTGTTCTAGGATACCCACATTCAATTTTATTCATATAAATTCCAGTGAATCAGCTGTTACTATGGAAAGAGAACATGTTAGAATAACTAAATTAGGATGAAGCTGTGATTAGTTTTGTAGCAATATTGTCAGAGCTGCTGTTATTGAAAACTTTCTCATCAGATTAAAGAAGACAATAGTGCTGTGATATAAGCAAAATGAACCAAATCCCTTGTGCATCCTGTTCAGCAGTTTTATTTTTAGGGATTTCTTATCCTTTCTTATCCAGTATTTAGTATTGGCCAATTCACATTCACTAGTTGTGACTACTACCAGCTCTGGAGATGAGTTGGGCTCATGATGCATCATGATGAAGTAGAACACAGAGCATGCTCTCGTTTGCAGAAGCTCATAGATGCTCATAGATGATTGATCTGTGGTGCTGACCATTTCTGACTTGGATGATAAACCTTACTGATTTGATAAAAAATTGAGTCACAGATCACAATTTTTTCGTTCAGCAAAAAAAGAAGACAATTATATTTTTGTATTCCATTTCTTGCTCATTTATTTATTACTTACTTAAAGAACACTTAAAAACAAGGACCTATTGCCCATGGACATAAATGAAAACAATATTCAAGATGTTTAACTAAAATCTTAAAAGTTATTAAAAGAAATGCTAGAGCTTCAGTATAGCAAAATACATCTAACTGAGTTATAATTCTAACCAGTGATAAGTCAGGACTGAAAAAAAAAAAACTTACCGTACACCACGCAGGGGCATATTCATCTTGCTCAATGATGGTTTTACAGAACTGCTGTGAAACCTGAATGCGAAAAGGTTTACAAGTGTAAACAATGCCCGAGTTTAGAGACATTTAGACGCCATAAATCTTTGCAATTTATTTTAAATAAAAACTCAAACATGCTTGTATCTTTACCTCAGCCTATGTCTTCTGAAAGCCATCTGACAGCTCGTCCAGTACTTGCATACAAAACATTTTAGTAATATAGGGTAATGGCTGTATGCGTCTGTAACTTCATTCTGACACTCGATGCATTTGTGCACTCCGGGTGCAAGTCTGTGGAAAAAGATAATCCCTTATGTACATTTCGCATTCACACACAAAAAACACATAAAAAAACGTAAATGTGGTGAAGGTCAGCGCAGCACATCTGTTCAGTAAGGACTTACGTCAAGCCTTTGAGCTCAGTGTTGGGTAAGGACAAACGATTCTTATTGCTCTGCTTCGTCTTCAACTTTCCAAAGTTGGAACTGGACTTGTGAGGAGTCGGTCTGACCGTCTCAGGGCTCATGGGAATGAGGTTGACATATGATTTGCCAGGAGCAGAAGGACACATCGTAGATCCTCCACTGACTGAAGCTCGAATAGTCACCTGGGGGGAAAAAAAACAATAGTGCAGTGAAGGGAGTCAAAAGACAACAATATGTTAAAGACAGAACCACTTAACTAAAAAGTAGGCCAAATCATGTAGGATATGCATGCCAACACTAAATCCGTTGCCAATAAAAGCTTGTGACACACAACAGTTCTAGAAAACAGAACCATCTGTTATGAGAGGAAAAAAGCAAAACATGTCTATTTTTATTTTACACCTGCCACAAAGAAGAGCTTACATAAAGGCTTTTTTTCATGAAAATTTGGTTAAGGTTATGGTGAGTTTGGGGCAACACATGCATCTGATGAAAACACACAAAGACAGCTAGGAATGCACTGATCCGATACGGAGTATCATTTGTGCTGATATTAGTACTTAGGACTGAGAGATCCTGGATATCAGCACATTTTAGAAAAGGGGGAAACAGTTTGGCAAATCCATACAGACGGCACAACACATGACTATTCCATTCCAAACTTAAACGCAAAGTTCTTGTTTTACTTTTGCAATAATAGGTCTATCATGCAACATTATGGAAATGTTAGTTGTAGTAGTCAACAAACTGTTCAAATTAATATTGATTATTATACTCATTGCCCACTAATTAGTTTACGATAACTTTACCTGGAAGATGTGCACCGGCAGCGGCGTAAAGCATAGAGTCATGCAGATACAGGTCAAGAGCTTCTGTTAAAAGTGTGACCTCTGTGTAACATCATAAAAGTGCATTTCTGTAACACCACTCAGATATAACCGATTCTGCAGCGAGTGCAGAAGCTTCTTAGTCTGAACCTCCGATCACCTGTCATGGCCAATCAAACTGAAAATCAGCCAATTCTGGTCACTGGCTGATCGAATGGTTCATCTCTATCACAAATGTAAAAAAAATAGTTGCTAAAAAAAATTTTTATTAAAAAAAAAAAAAAAAATCTTTTCGTAATCAGTGTGGCGATAAGTGAATCTCGACACAAAAGAATACCGGTTCATAACTGAATACATTTTTCCCGCATCTCTACTATACGCCATTTAACATCCTCACATCTTGTCTCACTTCTTAGTGAGACTAAAAAGGTGCAGCAAAGCATAAATGTTTCCACAACACGAACCTTCGTTCCTGGAGGAAGTCCTTCAAGGCTTTTTGGTTTTTTATAAGTCCGATGATGAAGAGTTTTGTGTTCCACTTTCTCCTTGTACGTGAGAAAATTCAATCTGCACTTTCCACAGCGCTGAATTCCTTTTTTCTGCAGGGTAAATAAATACAAACTGTAAATATAAGCAAAACCTCTCTCACAGCTCAGTAACAATTATAGTCGGTCACTGTAAACATTCTTTTGTGTTAAACAGAACACATTTATTCTGGTGCCAGTTCTCTGTCCCACACTATTGTTTTTTTTTTTTTTTTAAACCAGATTTGAGTGCTGATTTTTCTTTCGACTAAAATGATTTTTTTTGTCTTGTTTCCTGTTGCTGGGGGGAAAAACTCTAAAGGAAAGTCGTCTCTACTGTCAGACGGTTATGTATTGCACCAAGGTGTCCGACAGACAAGCAAATCAATCCAAGCTCTAAGAGAGAACCAACAGGGTGACTCGAAGGCGAGTTCCCCATTTTGCTGACTTCACATTTATAGCCTCAAGCCGCAGAGACAGAAACAAGAAATGAGGGCTTCCACCACTGTTTAAGACCTGAACTCTCTTACAGCTGAGCCTGACCTACAAATTACTCCTCCAGAGCCCAAATTCAGTAAAGATTTACATGTGGAAAAAAACCACATGCAAACATGATAACACTGGCGAACCAATTTGCAAGCTGATTCACTTGCAGGGTCTGCAGAAGATTTGCCTCAGTCAGATGAGCAAAACAGCACGTCTTGACTCTGTTTGCATACAGGCCTTAAAGAATATACAAATGAGGGGTGCCAAAAGCAGGGTCCTGTCAATGCAAAGTAATTAAAAGCAACCACTGTTTAATAAGCCTGAAAGTCACCTCAGGGATGCTGCACAAATTAATATAATAGAAAGGCAGATATTTAATTTGCTGAAGCCTGTTTTCTTTAAAGACAAAATGATACCAATTGCATAAGTCTGAACTATAATTTAGTGTCACAAAAGAATGCACCGCGATAAGATTCACTAAAAACAACACAAGCCCATTTAATATTATCTCGCTTGCTCTGTGCAAGCTTTCCTTTACCTGTGTTTTTCTACTTAAATAAAAAAATTCACACCTGGTGTTTCATGTAATGCTGCATGTACATGTGCGCACTGCGCAGGACTTTAAGGCAGAAAGGACAGAGGAGGTCTTTAGTGTTTTCATGGACGGTGCGGAAATGGGTCTCTACATCTGAGAAGAACGACGATCTGTAGTTGCAGACCTGTGAGCAGAAAAACAGGCCATGAGATAAACAGGTCATGACATGGAAAGACATGAGGAAAGATCGGGACGTACCTGACAGCCATATGGCATCTCGCCTGGCTTGTGATTGTCCTTCATGTGCTCCAAAAGCACTTGTTCTGTCTCAAAGGCCAATTCACAGATCTTACAATTAGCTGAAATGGGGGGAAAAAAAAAAAAAGGTGTGAAACATGATCACACAACACCCTAGACAAGTTTAGGTTTAGTTTACTGTGGGGTGTTTATTGTAAACAAAACTGTATGCTTTATCTTGAATATTTGAGTGTACTAGTGGCAGTCTAGGGACGATACATGGGATGATGTGTTACGCTGGCGTACTGGTGGACTCGTAGGGGCTGTGGGCACTTTCTATGTGGCACTGCAGCTGGAAGGGAGTGGAATACTGCCGGTAACAGTGCTGACATGTAGTGTGACTCTCCCAACTCTCACTGTTTTGTTTCTCCAGCTCCAGGTGATGCTTCATGTGATTCATAAACCTGAGAGAGGGGCGGTCAGATACAACAAGAAGAAGAAAAAAAACCATAAGTAAAAGAAAAAAAAAAGAAATTTGTGAAAATGATAGGCAGGAAGAAGTGGGGGGGGGGGGGAGACAAAAATAAAAAACAGGAAGTGAAAGAATAAACAGTGAAAAAACCCTGACAAAAATTACAGGGGATGAAAAGAGAAAATATACAGTACATGGCATACTGAAGAAACAGAAGTAAAGCAAGACATCAAGCCAGAGAGAAACTGAACAGTGTGAAAATAGAAGGGGAGAAGATGGAGAAAATCCCATCACAGAGACAGCATCAGGGACACGTGCGCTGCATGACATTAACGCCGATATGAGAGTTAAACACGGCAGCAAGACTGCTGCTGTGTGGGAAAACTGAGCTGAGGGGATGCCACTGACAACAGCGTGCAAACCTAAACACTTTGATTTGAGCGGAAATCAGTGTTATGCAGATGAGAGCAGGTTCTCACAGGTAAACCACTACAAAGCGGCTCCGCTTTCAAAACACAAGCTTTCTTTTCCTCCGCAAAAAAAAAAGAGCTGCTTAAAATAGACATACAGCAGCCTGAGAATTACCGAACTGCAAATGCTCAAGCCAACATGCCCTATTTATGCGATACAAGACACGACTACAGATCGTTTAAACATATTAAAAAAGACACCTACTTTAATCTTCTATAAATCAAATCTGTCCACTAGAACAAAAGCACCACAAATAGAGCAAACAGCACGATCCAACTGGCCGTCACAGCCCTTGGGAATAAAGGTCACGCACTGTTAAATATAACAAACCGAATTACAAAGTCGCTGGTTGGTTCAAAAACAGACTTTTTACCAGCATGTGGCCTCTATGTGCATCAAAGCACTATTTGGACTCCCAAAGGTTTTCCTAAAGATAAATTAGCACTCATTCTCCTCACGCCTCACTTTCTAAGCATGCATAATAGCCATTATAATACCAGCAATTATAGCAGACTTTTCTGTTTCACTTAATGATGAGCTGCTCCTCAGGCTGCCTCCAGCCCCCTCTCTCTCTGCTTGCCATCTTGCCCTGATGTACAGCGGCCTATTTTTCAGACGTCGTGTTCTGCTACCTCAGCTCCCCTAATAGGGATTTTTTTTTTCTTTTCGCAGGCGAACCGTGACCCTGGCTGCCGGAACTTGGGGTACATGGAAAACGTGTCTCCCCATTAAAAGGAGCTTAGTGAGGCTTTTCTCATGCCTTGGCAGAGTGAAGTTATTTAATCACACCAACACTTCTTACACCAGCCAAACTACCGACCATTATTCATCTCAGGACCCAGGGGGGAACGTGAGGGCTGATAATGTCTCATCCATCTACAAGGGGGCAATGCTGCGAGTCCATGCTTCTTCCAGTCATTCCATTTCTTTACTTCTTTCCATTGCTATTTAGTGTTATCACATGCAAAATCCAGAATACCTTACTCAAAAATATTTTGTATAATCAAACAGCACATCAATTTCCCAATAATCAAAGCAGGAAATCTCAGTTTTAAGCATGGGAGATGGGGAGAGAAAAGTTCAAAACAGATGTACAGTACTGTGCAAAAGTCTTGGCCACCCTTATTTTTTCATATTTTGCTTCCAAAGAGCGAGACCTTCTTGCAATTTATAAAGTACTTTTGAGGAGTAGTTGTCAAGGCTTCCTGAAGGACATTTACAAATTGTTACATAAACAACCTCAATTTAAAATTGTTTCTTTAGGCACTTTGCAGCCTGTCACAGTAAAATATTTGTTCCAATTTCTTTAATTTAGTCTACTTAATTTAATTTGAAGAAATTAAGGGTGACTTTTTCCTATATTTTCTGCCAGTGTCACAATCAGCTTATTTATACAATTTCTGTTTGCATAGAGTTTTTTTCTATCATTAATGTTTTCATGAATTTTTTCCTGAAAGAGACACAGAAGCTAACACAATGTTGCTTGTCCACACAAATGCCACCACATGGCACGGAAAACCGTACCTAATGTTGTTCTTGAGGATTTTCAAACAACTATTGCACTTGAAAGTCGTGTTGGACTTCTGCTCACGCGCAGCAGTCTGATCACCCTCGCACTTCCCGTAATAAAACTCGGACACCAGCATGATGAGCTTCCCTCGCTCTGCTTCATACAATCGCACTGGCATTGCAGCTCTGTCCGTCTTTGAGGTCGAAGGCAGGATTGTGTCCAGTAAGTTTGGGCAGCAGATCTGAAACATGCAAAAAGAAGAATATCAACTAGGGATGCCAAAGGCTTCGGTTGCTGACTGAAAAAAATATTTTATAATAAGACTGAAGAATAGAATCACTATCTCACCTGCATGTGAGTTTTTAAGGGATCCATCAATGTAAACTGAATGTCACATTTGGGACATTTTCTAGTCAAGGGGCTCTCGTTCTCTGTTGTTAAAAAAATAAATAGAAAAGAATTTTCATGCTGAATAAAAAAAAACTCATGAGCTACAATTAAAATGTGTCAAACAATACAGCGAATGAACACAAACCCATGTCAATTTTAGTTCTTTTTGAAGTGCTGTTGTTCGACTCGGGCAGAAGGCTACGTTTCATTTTTCCATTATCTGTGGTCCGAAATAAAGTGACAAGAGAAAACAGATTCAACAATCAGAGAACACCTTCACCAGAAATCTTATCATGATAGTCTATCTTGCGCATACAAATACACACCCCGGTTGTTCACAGCTTGTAGAGTAGGTGGGATGAGTTTGGTAGAGCTTACAGAGCTGGGTTTGCTTAGAGGGCTGTGATGGATAGAGTGTGGGCTGGCAGTGGAGTGTGACAGGGTAGAGATATCAGCAGGGCCCTGGACGTTAGACAGAGTCACCACGTTGTTTTGGATTAACTGCACTTGGGGCCTGTGGATGACACCTGGCACTGGTTTAGGTGGTGCAGTGACCTGCTGCACTGCCGGCTGACCTGCTGTAGTTTCAGAACGTTCACAAGGAGGAAACAGCCATCCTGAGCTTTATGACATTTTATTACATTTAAAAAATGTATATGTAAAGATATGTATTCATATACAAGGGTATTGTTTCAATTACTTATAGCATAGACCCAGAGATGAGTTGTGCATACCTGGCACAACAGTGAATGGCGTTCCTTGTGGAAATTGTGAACCCGGGGATGTGACAAATGATGAGTTATTATTGTTGAGGTTTTGTGGTGACGCCACTATATATCCCTGAAAAGAACATAAAATACATGTATCCAACAAGGTTCAGCACCGAGCCTTAGCAAAACACATTGAGGTTATTTTCAATCCATATCAGACCACTGGTGCTCTACATTATTTAAAATGTAAAAACAAAAGAAGGCATTACGGTAATACAAAAATTATACAGAACACAAATGCCACTGATTTAACAACCTTTAGTTTTAAGTACTGGTGGTTGCTTTACACAACTGTAAGAACAATGCTAAGCCCAAATACAAACCTTGGTTATAAAATTACAACAAAGTATTCTCATTAAAACAAACCACGGCATGTTTCATATCGCTTTGTTTGAAATAACATTGGAAGATATGAATGAGAAATAAAATTAAATATGACAAATATACATACTTCTTTGCACATAGGCATATTTTTTTTTACAAATAATCTAAGCTCTTGCTTTAATAATGTATTATTCAGATTCCACACATCTACAACCCAAAATAGTGACATAGTCCATGTTTAACTAAGCTGTCATGAGTGTTGCTGTGTTAATACCAAACCATTACCTCGTCTAACTCAAATACGAATCAGTTTACAAATACTGCCCCACAAACATCATGGCATTAGCATGTGAACTCTAGACAACTGTCCTGGACTTGTCAAGAGATGTTAATATGTCAGGATGGCAAATTTTCACTGAAAATGGTTCAAATATATGTGTATATCATATATAAGAATTCTTCCAATGTGTGAAACCCTATTATAGTCTATGCAGATAATGTTCTGAATAGGGACCCTGAAGAATCCTGGAGACTTGGAGACCATGGACTGGGAATGACGCATGGACACAGATCATGGTAATAGGGATTGGGCAGTGACATGGGGAATGGCTATCAGGTAGCACTTGTAGGGGACAGAAAACTATGTGCAACAAGCACAACATGGAGAATGATGATTGACTAGCAGAGAAAGAACCACATGTGGCATGAAGACCATATAGCAACTTGGGACACGGAGATTGAGTAGTGACACAGAAATGGAGACATGGGTATGGGGTTTGAGTAGGGAAACTAGGAACAGGCATCAAAGAAGCAACATGAGATGTACAACTCGTAGGATGTAGTGCACAAAGTGGCGCAAGGATGGAGACTGGTTAGCAAAACAGGACATCCAGGGTATGGAGACCAGTCAGTAAGTCGAGGATGGAAATTTGGATATATGATATTCGGGGTGAAGACTGAATAAAGACCCTGTTGGAAAGGATTTAAGCAACATTGCAGTGGCATAGATCTGGTGGGGTAACTCGAAACCCGGACTGGGTGGTATATCAGGAAACACGGTGCTTTAACACATTGCATAATATACTATTTTAGTCCTAAAAGAGAAAAACGAAAGAGCTATTACAAAATATAATGATGGCACACATTTTAAAGATGAAAACCTTATTGAGCCTTATTGTATAAACCAAAGTAAAAAACTGTGGACATCACTGCATTTTTACCTGACTATTTATGATGACTGGCTGAGGGGATACGGTGTTTAGTAATCTGGGTCCAGCTTGCTGTGGTGCTGACTGGGAGCTGACGGGGACGAAGACTGGCTGAGATGCACCTCGGACATTGGGTTGAGGAGACGGTTTGGCAGAGTTTATCGTTGCCTGACCGGTCTTTTGGGGTGAAGACAGTGCAGGGACCCGTTGGAATGTGACATTTGGTTGGTTACGCTGATAGCCAACACCTAATCGACAAAAAGAAAATAAAAAAGAAGGTGTATAACATGATTACATCAAGTGACAAGCAATATTTAAAAAGTATTAGACCTTATTTGATCTACATTTTCATAGCATGTCATATGAAAATTGCTGGAAAAAACTGAAAGAATCTGTGAAATATAGGTCATGTTGTGGTTCACCTTATGTGCCATTGTGCCATGTTGGAACTATGTTAACTACAGGCTTCTGCTCACCGCAATAAAATTGGAACGACATTCAATATTTGCTTGATATTCAAAATTTGTTACCTCGGTATCAACCAGTCAAATAGGAAAAACCCAAAAATTCTCAATCAGATTTTATACTCAGGACTAGTCAAAAGTTTGGACAGATTTACCCCCCCCCCCACCCAAACCACCCCCCTCTCCTCCTTTCTGTACATAACCTAGAATTGTGTTTGGGGTCACTGTCCTGCAGGAAGACAAATGATGGTCCCACAAAGTGCAAACCAGTCATTTTGCAGCATGTCGCTGCAAAATGCTGTGGTAGCCATGTTGGTTATGTGTGTCCTCAACAGTGTCGCCAACAAAGAATCTAGACACTAAGGTACCAGATCACACATCCTTCTGCATGCTCCACAGTGGTAACCACACATTCAGAAACCATCCACTCAGTTTACCACTGATCTAATGTCCATTCCTTGTTACTTTTGGCCCAAGAAAGTCTCTTCTGCTTGTTGTTCTTACAAAATAATTGTCTCTTTGCTGCAATTCAACTCAATTAGTCTCTGAACAGTGATGGATTGTGTCTGCTGCTTGAATTCAGCGGTTTCTGAGTTTGGTCATTCTAATAAACTTCTCCTCTGCAGTAGCGGTAGCTCTTGGTCTTCCTTTACTGGGATAGTCTTCATGAGAGCCAGTTTCATCATAGCGTTTGATGGTTTTGATGACCACACTTGGGAACACGTTCTTAAGATTTTTTGGCATGACTGTCCTTCAATTGTGTAATGATGTAATGATGGACTGTCTTTTCTCGTTACTTAAATATTATTCTTGCCATAATATGAATTTGTACAGCACTAATAAGGCTACTGAACTACACATCCCTTCTTTTGCACAAGGCAACCAATGTCTAAAACACATTATGATGGCAACAAATGTCACAAATTAACTCTTGAAAAGACATACCTGATGACAATGTCATGAGTGTACCAAGTTTTCATTAAAGCTAAATGACGTTACTTTGGACAAACTAAAATATAAAACATATTCTGGGTTGTGTAACATTTTTTGTTTCCTCTACAATTCCATATGTATTCTTTTACAGTTTAAATGTCTTGAGTATTAAAATACAATGTAGGAAATCATGAAAATAAAATAAAAAAAAACACTGTTGAAGGTGTGTCCAAACTTGACTGGTAATGTATGCAACATGAAAATGTAATTTCAATGTTTGTTTTAAAAGAAGACAGAAATCTTTGCTTAATTCAAATATTTGCAGTCTTGATGTAAGAGAGAAGTGTAGTGACGAGCAGCCTGGGAGGATGTTGAAATAAAAGCCAGTAAGGTGTCTTAAAAATAAATTACTAACTTAAATATAAAGTGGCAAATATATTTTGTTCTAGGTAACTGATTGGTTTATATTATACACAAGTAATTTAAAACTGTTATTTTATTTGTGTAAATTATTTGAACACAAATGTCTACTGTCTGTAATTGTCATGAAATATTATACTGTAAGTGCTGCTGAATACTATTTTTGAATAAAGAGCTGTGTAGTACAACCATAGAACAATATAGCTAAATACAGCTGTGTAACCTACTTGATATTTGTGAAAATCAATAGACAAATGCACTATATTTCAACTATAATCATGGAATAGACAAGGTGCTACTGAAATAAATAAAGGTGCGGCCTCTCTAAATCAGCACCTCTCTGTAGTACACTCCTAGAAATTACCAACCAAACGTCATGTCTGGTGCAACAAAAATTTTTAGCCTAAGCATCCAAAGAAAACCTCCATCACCCTCTTGCCTGAAAAATAAATTCTAGGGGAAATACTAGAACAATAAATAATCAGCTTAATGTTGTTTGCTAATATGTAGAATATCTCTTTGGTTTCAGCCAAAGAGGTATACTACATAGCTCATTCCTATTGCAACCGAAAGCTATACGTTTTCCTGTTTTTATGTTGATGTGAAGTAAACCGAGTCTTCTATTTTGATATCTGAACTGGTCTCGTTATATATACTTTATATTTAGAGATCATTGCATTACTAAATCAGAAACTGAATCTGAAATTCAGTGTAAACATTGTGGCAATGTCCGGACCTGTTCTGATGTTAGGAGTCGGCTTGGAGCTGCAGATTTCCCCGACGAATATCGGTTCGTCATCATCGTCGTCATCGATCAAACTTATTTCTGGTATTGCCCTCTGCCACGGCTCCAATTCCTCCTCCTCACATTCCATAAACAGCTCAGACATGATTGGACCTAAAATGTAAATCAGATATGACTTCTCTTCTAGTGTGAAAAAAAAACACACCTACGCACATTTACACCTACCTGCAATTTAGCTAACCCTGGATAAAGATAATGATACAGTCAAATCTTGGATTGCGAGCATAATTAGTTCTGGAAGCATGCTCATATATCAAAACACTTGTATATTAAAGCCAATTTCTCTATATAACATAATCAATAATTAGTTCCACAACCCATAAATACTCAAAATAATTAATAAAAAAAATATATAAAGTGAAAATAAAACAAATCAACCTGCACTTTACCTTTAAAAAGAATCCTGAAAAAGCAGTGCTTCCATTAGCGTGTGTGTGAATGTGAAAGGTAAGGAGGAGGTAGGGGGCTACTGTAAAGGATAACTTTCACACAAACACATGCACGCAAACACACACTAATGGAAACACTGCTTAGTCGGGAAACTTCTTTACCAAGGAACACTCTTACGGAATCACTACTTTCTGACAGCAAGACTCTGGATCGTTAACAAGTAACCTCTCTAATAGCACTTGCTCTTGCTTTGCACGTCATTTTATAACAATGTTATAGTAAACAGTACACGATCACTTGAATGCAGGGCGGAGTGATGCACGCGCACTGAGCCTGAGAATAGTAGACGATTACCCATAATCTCACGGCACGCAAGAGAGAAGAACCATTGGCTTACTTGTGATCGTGTGATGCTCAGCAGACAAAGCTCATGTGTACTACTCATATATCAAGAACTTGGTTGTTTATTAAGTTAAAAATGAATTTTAAAATTTTGCTCGTCTTGTAAAACGCTCACAGACCTATTCAAGAATTTGGGTGTCACAAGAAGTGAACTGTAGCTGGAGTCAGTCTTTCAAGAGCCACCGCACACAGACATGTCCAGGACATGGGATACAATGTATCCCTTGCATTTCTTGCATCAAGCCACTTAACAAAAGACAACATTAAAGACATCTTACCTGGGCTACAGACAAAAAGCACTGTACTATTGCTTAGTGGGCCAAAGTCTCTTTTAAGAATGAAAAACTCTTTTCAGATGAGAGTAAATTTTGCATTTAATTTTAAAGTCAAGGTCCCAGAGTCTGGAGGAAGACAGGAGAGGTACAGAATCCAAGTTCCTTGAGGTCCAGTGTAAAGTATGCACAGTCAGTGGTGATTTGGGGAGCCATGTCAAGTTAGACCATGGTATCCCTGTGCTTGATCGGCCAGCAAACTCACCAGACCTAAACCCCACAGAGAATCTATGGGGTATTGTGAAGAGGAAGATGCGAGACACCAGACCCAACAATTATTTTTTTAATTGGTCATTGACCAATGCTATGTGGCAGGCACAGATCCACGCCGCTTGAGTTTTAAAGAAGAGCCTGTTCACCGTGTGAAACTGCATTTCTCTGCAGAGTCTGAGCGACTATCAGTATGCGCTTGTAATACTTTTTACAGCAGCTGGAATCTGCTGCATTTACTGCCTCACGGTAGCCATATAAACAGGAGTGGTAGGGCAAGAGGGAATTACTAGTTAATCTATTGCGGATGGTATCCTTCTCCCAGACAGATTCTTAAAAAGGGTGAGCAAATATACTTGGGAAGCCGCTCAAGTATACCCCATGTGTGGGAAACACTGTATGCGTGATTCTCATGAAACCATTTAAACACCACGGCACTAATCACTTAAAAATGTGTAATTTAGTAATATAAAAAGCATCAGAATAAAACAATACTGTTCTCTACCCTGCATAATGTGTCATTTCAACATGAGAATGAATTATTTTTCTATTTTACTGCATTTCCCGATGAATTCTCATTACCGCAATGTGTCCAGCTGTGTTTGAATATGTGTTATGTTCTGTTTTAAACAAATTAACATAAGAAAATAAATGGATGTTCTAATAGATTATTTTGGATGACAGAAAAAATTACTACTTGCAGATACTGCAAGTAGTATCTGTTTTTTTTTTTCTGCATTAACTCAAACTAGTATTAGTGTAAATCTCATACTAGCATGCTTATCATACCAAAATAATTAACCTCATTTCCGAAACCTACCTATCATTCCTGCAACAGATGTTCATTAGATGCATGTGTCACATAATTTTGAAAAAATGTCAGGTTTCATCAAAATATTTTACAAAATTATTGTAAATTGTGGAAGGTGTTGCGGTAATGAGAGAAATCAGTTAAAATGTTTTTAAAAATGTTAAATAAAAAATAAAGATTATTTTAGAACTTCAAGTAACTGGGCATGACTATTAATAATCCATTTTTAAAAATGTGAAAATGTATATGCTGTTCTAACAGTCTTAACGGTTTCAGAGTGTTGTGATAATAAGGTTTTTTTTTTAGGAATTATTTTGAAAATTATGTTCAAAAAGATGTTAAATACTCCAGACTTGGTTGCTAATGTCTGGAGAAAAAAAAGTTAATCTAAGCATTTTTTTTAATTTTCATGCTTGAAACATTTGAAACCAAGATTTCATGAGAATCACCTGTGTTAATATACACACAGTGGAAAAAAAATAATGCAGGTCACCTATAATCTTGCAGGTGGTACACTCTAAACTGTTCACACACTGGCAGGCAGCACAGCATCCTGTGTGGTAGGAGCAAATTAACTACCAAGTTTATTTAGAATTACAACAAAACCTAAAAAGAAAAAATAATAAATAATTAAATCAAGCTATTTCAACAATTGCGAACTGCAAATCAAATCGATACCTAGGTAAAGTGATGAAATCGTATCAGGAGGTCCTTAATCGTATCAGGAGGTCTCATACATAGTAAAATCCTGTTTTTACTGACTTGACTGTGGTATCTAAGATGCATAAGGGCTGAATATAAGGGGTTTCATAAAATGCCTTGCTGAGCTTTGAGGTCAGCTGAGACGTTGCTGTGTCACCACCTCATCCACTTCAGCTGAGAGTGAGATTTAAAATACAAGGACTGACATGCACATTGCAAACATTGTTTTAAACGGCAACAGATGATGAGCGAGTCATCGCAGACAGCTGCGTTTTCTATATCTACAGCCGTGGTCAAAAGTTTTAAAAATGACAAATTCTCAAAACCTACTACCATCAGTCCTGTGTCATGCCAGCAGTAAAGCATCCTGAGATCATTCATGTGTGGGGTTGCTTCTCAGCCAATGAAGTGGGCTCACTCACAACTTTGCCTAAGAACACAGCCATGCATAAAGAAATGGTAGAAAAACATCCTCCGAGATATGTCAATAAAAGCCTTTGACCCCATGAAACACTTGTAATTATACTTCAGTACACCATAGTAACATCTGACAAAAAGATGTAAAAACACGCAGCAGACTTTGTGAAAATTAATATTTGTGTCATTCCCGAAACCTTTGCCACCGTCTGAATACTGATTTCGGTTTAAGACTCCCAATTCTGGTCAATACTGAACAATAATGAGTAATGACATTGGATATTATTAGTCCCACATACTGTAACAGTGTGGAAGCTGATGGATCAATGAAACATCTTCTAGCACCCAGGATTCACACCCTGGTCATGGATAAATCCATATAAATCCATATTAATTTTAAGCTCTAACACACACTGCAATATGAGGAAGCTGATGATGAGTAAAACATGCGTTTTGGGAAGAGGAAAACACTAAACTGTGCAGGACACAGGATACAATACAATAAGACTCTCCCGCCCATATTTATCCTAAAACAGCTCGTTTGGCTTGCTGGATAATATGCAGAATATTGCGTAAAAGATATGACCAGATTGGCATATAACAGTGTAATAATGATATCTTCAGAATAACTAATAATAAACCTTATGCGGTTAATCACATCTGCATAAAGCAAAGACTGCGTCTGCACACAAGCTAAACAGCTAACAAGCTAAATCGCTATGTTTAGGGGCGCTTTTTTTCCTACCGTTATTAAGACAAATCCCGCCTACTCTACACTGATTGGATCCCCGAGCGAATGCGGAAGACACTAACCAATGACAGCGCAGAAAACAAGCAGTCCTAGCCAATCCTGGCAAATGAGGTGGTGTTTGTCTGAACATTGGTGGAAAAACAGAGCTGTGTTGTTAGCTAAGCAGGAAAGCTAACTAAAACCCTAAGACAGGCTTGCCAGCTTGGCTAGGCTCAGTTAGCATTTTGAGATTTCACACGTTAAGCAGGCATACAAAAAATGGACGTGTTGCTAGAAGACGCGACGAAACATTTAGTGTTGATCTGAATTATTGCATTAACGCTTACCTCAAACACACACATACACAGCCTGCTTACAAATCACATCGGAGCTGCTTCAAAGAGCTACAAGCATAGCTGCTAGCATACACAGCCCCAGTGCCTGATGGGAAAATAGAGAAGGAGGATTTTTGATTCATCAAACGCTGCACACGCGCGCTCGCCTCTCTCTCACTCACTTACTCACTCTCTCGACCGCTGTTCAACAGGGTTCAATGAAAAGAAGAGTAATAAATGAGGCAGATCTCACTGTCCCTCTGTCCCAAGCCTGTCTCATGTCTTGCTGTCCCTTTGTGTCAAATCTTATTGTGTCTCTGTCTCTCTTGTCTCCTCTGGCCGCCCCTCTGTCTCCATCACTTGGCTTACTGTCCTTCTGTCTGGCTACGATCTGGCTATTCCTCCGTCTGTCTTCTTCCCTGGCTGACTGACTGTCTCATATCTGGCACACCCTCTCTCTGTCTGTCTGTCTCTCTGTTTCAGATCTGTCTGTCTGATTGACGTACTCACATCTGGCTATTCCTCTGTCTGTCATCTTCTCTGGCTGACTGTCTGACATCTGGCTATTTCTCGATCTGTCTGTCTCAGAGCTGGCTATTCCTCAGTCTGTCTGTCTGTCTGTCTCATATCTGGGTAGTCCTCTGTCTCACCTCTCTTGTCTCCTCTGGCCGTCCCTCTGTCTCATGCTTTCCAATTACTCCATCACTTGGCTTACTGTCCTTCTGTCTGGCTACGATCTGGCTATTCCACTGTATGTCTTCTTCCCTGGCTGGCTGACTGTCTCACATCTGGCTATTCCCCAGTCTGTCTGTCTATCTGTCTGCCTCATATCTGGCTATTCCTATCTGTCTGTCTGTCTGTTTAAGTGTCACAGAGCTGGCCATTCCTCTGTCTCAAGTCTCTCTCTCTCTCTCTCTCTCTCTCTCTCTCTCTCTCTCACCACACTGTTTCATGATTTGCTTTCTCTCTTTCTTATAACATTTTTAATGGTGGCACATTTTTTGTGACCAAAGACAGCCAATAAGGAAATAAATAAATAAATACATAATAATAATAATAATAATAATAATAATAATAAAGTTCTGGCAGTGTATCAGTTTGTTTTTAATGTTTCTAACTGGAGAAATATTCATTTAGATGACCATTTTTAAAATCTATGTTGTAATTTAATATACAACACATTGAAAATAAATTAATCATAATTTATGCACGTCTGCCAAATAAAAAATTCAGAAAAATCGTATTACCATAATCTCATAAATTATCACCTATAATAAACTTCACTGTTATGAACTAATATACTGTAGAGCAGCTTTTGCCCCAGCTGCAGCATCACTCACCTGGCCTCTGCTGTCGATTTGTCCAACAGGTGGCACTATGAGGTTTCTGAAAAAAGAAAAAGAAAAAAAAAAAGAAAAAAAACCCAGGGAAAGCACCTTCTATTGTCCGTGAATGATCATTACGCTGTGCTTTCATTCAAGAAAAAAGGGGATGGAATTTTTATTGTGCACTTGTTAAAGCATTAAAAAGATTTTAAAACGAGTGGAATACAAAAGAAGGCATGGTGCAGTATGAGTGTAACGGCTGGTATACGGACTGTACATTAGGACTGGGTTGAGGGTAAAAAAAAAAGTATTTTAAATAAATTCATGACGGTTCCCCCCCCCCTCTTTAAAATGTCCAAAAAAAAAAATTAATCCAATTCTAGATCCTAGCTCAACACTTGTCCTTGAATAACTTACTTTGATTTGTCTGCTCAGGCTAGAGATTTAAAGAACAAATTGAAAAAGGTAACCCTGAATTTATTGTCCTTGCAATCAATTATAGTAGTAGACTTATAGAATTATTCAGTAGATTATAGAATTAATCTAGATTTTAATTTAAAAGCATGCTTGAGTGTCGGGGTCGTCATAAACCTCTGGTTAGTTAATCCAGATGTTAGGCTTTGTATAATAATAATAATAATAATAATAATAATAATAATAATAATAATCACTGTGCTAAGGCGGAAGAAGAAATACTCCATATAAAGCGCCACACTACTGTACTAACCCACTGATTTGATATGAGCACATACTAGTATTACATAATGCGTACAGTAGTAGTTGTAGTGTATCGTTGGGAGTCAGCTCCTCTGTTTTGCCATCTTCACCTAGAGGGTCTCTGACGTCCCTGTTTAGACTAGATAATAAATACGAACAACTAATAATAGTTTTAATACATGTTATCGTCTTAAGTGTTTTTTCTTTTCTTCCAAATTCAAGCTTAGCTCATAGATATAAAGAATAGTGTGTTTAAAAGAAACCCAAAACCGTGTCTGAGGTGTGGTGTAGGTTATTAATTCCCAACAATTCTGTATGTTCCTTAATGAACTGCTTAAAAACGAGCTGTGTTAAATGAAGCAAGTAAATTCAAGGGGGAAATGGAAAGAAAACTTGCCCCAATTGCCCCTAGCAAGGTAGTGTGTGCAGCTTTCTGGTTTGTCTCATACAAACTCGGGGCGCATCACGACCTGCGTGGAGCCGGCGGAGGGATACAGGCTTTTAACGTCATCTGTGTGCTTAGGCTATCGCCAAGGCAAAAATGTCTGCCTAAGGGAAACTCGCAACTTACCCAGAGTGGATATTTTGCAAAAATATATAATTACCCAGACACCGACTTCGCTTTCGTTCAGACACGAATTAAAGAAAGCTACAAGCCCGTTGCCACACCGGTCGCCCCTAGTCGGATTTTAAACACGAGAAAAGGTAACATTATTGTAGCGAGTTTGCAGAGGTTTGGGACTGGCTGAAAGAAGTTGGGATACAGAAAGACTGGAGCTGTTATGGAGCTGAATGGTCGGCATTTGCTTTACTAATGTCACATTTCTAGCCTTACACATTATTATTTAGGTTGAATATAAACCGGTGCTTGTTTTTGTGTCATTTTTGTTTATTTAAACGCGATACACTTTGGTGAATAATTGTTTCAAATCGCGACTAGCGCATAAACTAAAGGCACTCTGCTCTCTGTTCATGTTACCAGAAGTCGGAGATATTGTGCTGTAGGTTTGCTTTTAATATATACAATGTTTCATTGTCGGTGTGTGTGTGTTTTTTTTAGTGAAGTATCCATTCACTGCGGCGGTATTGTTCATGCTTGTGTGTGTGTCAGTATCTTTCAGTAACATTGCACGCTTTTCGCATTTTATTCCGTTTAATAATGATGCTGCGCGTCTGTGAGCGACTGTAAGCTAACCATCCGAGCTTCTCGCCTTTTCTGTCTTCAAGTCCAGCCTGCTTTGCAAATTTCCTTAAACAAATATTTGCATAATCTCTGTCGGGGGGTATTAAGGAAAGCTACTAGTCTTTATTAGTAAAACTGGCACGTTTAAAGCGACACATCTGTCAACAGGATAATAATAATAATAACAACAATATACACTAAGGTTAAACGCCGCCATACAGGCTGCATTACTTGGTGAGCTTGGAATAGTGTGGCTAATGTTTTTTGTGCTAGCTGGTTTGTTTATTACAGTCAAGAAAGAAAGGGGGGGAAAAAGCAAATAAGTGTAATATGGACACATTTATTTAGGTTTTAAAAGCTGTCAAGGAGTTTTGAGTTGAACGAGCCTCCAGTGTGTGCTGTGGTAATGCCTCAGATGCGAGAAGTGTCATTTGGGTGAGCTTGTATTGGATAGCAGTGCAGCTGTGCACCGACCTGATGTTTGTTTGTGTTTGTTTTGTGTTCTGTTTGTTTATCAGAGTTGTAGGTTTGTAAGGATGAATCCTCAGCAGCGGATCGCCGCTATCGGGACAGATAAGGAGCTGAGTGACCTACTGGATTTTAGTGCGGTAAGCCCACATGGGTTAGTTTATCATGGCTTTATCTAGTTGATCGGCAGCATTTTATTCCGTTCGAGGGAAATAATGGGTTAATGCATTATCCTGTAAGTGCCATGTCCTTTATCTGGGTACGAATCAAGCTTGTTATGTTCAGGTGCTGGATTGAACTCTGGTTAAAAAAAAAAAAAAGGTGTGAGAAGAATGAATCGTCAGAGATTTCACAGCGATTCATGATTTCCCCTGGTTGTATCAATCACTAAAGGTGAACATTTTAATATTATGACCTGACACGTTACAGCTTTACATATAGAAAAATAAAATGTGCTGCACTTTAAATTTCCTAAAAACTAAAAGACTAGTTTCCTACAAGTTTTTAAAAATGTTTAAAAGAACATATATTCAAAATAAAGCTTTAAGCAAATGTATAATTAAGTCAGTTTTTTATTAACAGTGTACACACCAGGATTTGTTTTATGCACAAAACTAAAAAATTGGGTGTACACCTTATTAGTAAAGATTTAAGGTTAGATCCTGTATCAGCTGTCCAGATTTGTATGTTTTATGGCATTAATATAAGACTAACCTGCTTTTTAAAACATGATCATTTAATAATTCTAATTAAAAAGTTTATAAAAATGTGTCTGCCTTCCTCTAGATGTTCTCACCACCCGTGAGCAGTGGGAAAAACAGGCCGACGACTCTAGGGAGCAGCCAGTTTAGCACATCAGGTACGTCCTTTCTACATTTCTTTAATAAGTCTGGCTGCGTGCATTCACATGCTGGTGCGGCGAGGTGCCTTTCAGTGAGGTTTGACCGATCTCAGTAATCCTGATGGATTCCAGATGCTACTGAAAGTGTTTCAGATTTTAGTCAGTTGAGGTTAATGAGAAGCCAGTGCAGGTTCATGGTGTGTTTTATTGTGTGTGTGTGTGTGTGTGTGTGTGTGTGTGTGTGTGTGTGTGTGTGTGAGAGAGAGAGAGTAAGTGAGGGAGTGTGCATATGGCATTGCAGCCTAAAGAACATATTTTAGCTCCACCTGGAACTAACATTGAACCTGAGTTGTAAATATGTTTATATTTAGAGTGCATTATTTAGTATGTTATTTGTTTTGCTGTACTGGTTATGAATTTCTTTAGAAAGATTTGTACAATTTTATTTGTATAAAGGATTTCAAATAACAAATTATTTTTTTTAACAAAGATATTATTATAGCATCACCTTTGTTAAAACATCTGCAGTGATGTATTTGTTGCGATTTTTTTTTATTTCATTGTAAAAAAAAAGAAAAAATCCTCCACTTCATTTCATACATTTTCAAGGATCAGGCATAATTTGTAATTTCTTTATTAAAAATTGTAATGAAGTCTAAAATTTTAGATTTCAAAGTCTTATTTAGAATGAATGATATAACATTTTAGTTATTATTATTATTATTATTCATTTTATTAGAGGTATTCTAGGCAAACTGGGACTTTTGATTGTGAAGAATTGAAAAGATGAGAGCAAACACTCCCTTTATTTCTCTATATTGCCCCCTGCTACAGTAATGCACAAATCCCAGTGTTTCACTAGTGCTTGGATATCATCAGGGTAGAAAGGTTTCTCTGAAACGCTGGCCTCCCAGGAACTACTTTAAAGGCCCAGACATGGGGAAATGGCTTGGAGTGAGGTCAGGACTGTACGGGGGATTTGGCAGTAACTCCCAGCCGAGTTCCTGTTATGTACAAGTGGTGTTGGTGAATTATTGTGTGTACAGGTCCCACAGACAGATGAGTCTCTTCCGCAAGTTGGTGTCAAATTGTCTGTCGATTTTCAAGGATCAGGCGTTCCACTTTCTGAATGTTCATGGGAACGAGTGCAGTGGGCTCCAAACGACCTCGACCAGGATCGTCATTCACGGACGTACAGACTTCTTTAACATATTTGCACCATTCAAATGTTTTACTGTGGCTAAAAATCTCTGTAAATGTCAATCAGTGTTACCGTTTAATTCGCGGGAAATTTAATCACAAGTCCCAGTTTGACCCTATATATATAAATAATCAGACATCTAGTTGATGCAAATATTTTAGCTTTCAGTATCAGTCAGTGTAAAAAGTGCAAAGTGTAGTAGCACCTACTGTACTCATTTATTTCCAGAGTAATAATCCAGTCATTTAAGTACAAAATAATACATTCAGAAATGTACACTGACCAAGAAGGCATTCGACAAATTATGGTGTGTAAAATAAATAAATAATTTTTTACACGCCATAATTTGTAGAATGCCTTCTTGGTCATATATTTATTTGTAAGCGTGATCTTTCGTAAGCTTGAATTGTGCTATATTTATTCTTCGTCAGATTTAAAGCATAAAATCACATCATGTTTAAGGTCACACAGGTGTGTCCAGGTTTCTGCCCGGTACCGTGTGTGTAGCTTTGTATAAATTGCAGCACCTGCCAGGGGGCTGAGAAATAGTCGTATAGTTGGGGGGAAAATATGGTTCTCTGCACATTATTCTCAATTTATCCCGATAAATCTTTCTGGATCTCATATGGCGCTCTTGCGTTTGACGAATTTAGTGTCTTGGGTCACTGGCTGAATGTTCCCTGCTGTAGGCTGGAGAGCGATTAGTCTTTTCCCCCTGTCAGAGTAAGGACTACGAACGATGTGTGTCCTGTGTGCAATAAAACACTGCAGTGTATTATTCTTTTTCACAATAAACATTTGTGATTTAGTGTAACATTCAACACAGAACACAATCTTAAATTAAAATATTAGTGGCTGATTTTATTTGATGTTATGATATAATTAAACTTCATCCATTTCTATCATTCACTGCTGTCAAAGTATTCTTTTATTTTTTTATTTTTATCTTTAAAAAATAAGTGAAAACTCATCATGTTTATGAATGATGAATGAACGATAACATTATGACCGTAATGGTAACAAGAATGTGCTGTCTAATTTCTAAACTAGGACATTTTTTTTAATCGTTTTTATTTCAGACGAGTTAAAGAAACTTTTTTTTTTTTTGGTTGTTTTTTTTTATTGATAGCACAGGCACATTGGATAACGTTCATGAAAATGTGTCCTGCATGTTTAGAGCTTGTTCATGAACGGCTTGTCCTGTTCTGAAAGCTGAAAAGCTGGAATTTGGAGCATGCCTTTATGGTTTGCTTTCACCTTGTTGAACATCAAGCGGGGAGAGTAGTGTTGTCCGTGTGCCCTCGGGCTCATGCGCAGGTCAGTGAGGCACGTCTTACCTACATAACGACAGAGCTCTCTTTTGTCTGCTCCACCACGGTTAGTCCACACGTCCAGGTTGTCATGTATAATGCTGCTGTGCAAAGACCGATGTCCAAGAGTGAAGTGGAACTGGTGACTGTGCAGCAGAAGTTTTTTCTTTTTTTTCCTTTTTTCCCCCCTAAGAATGTTGTGTGGTGATCGATGGTGCTCTTTTCTAGCAGCTCTTTTCTACTACAGTATAATGTAGCTGACTGTATATTAAAATTAAACCCTTTTCAGTTTCTTCCCATGTAAATTGATCAAGCACGCTTGATGAATCACACACTTTTTGATAGCCTTAAATGGAATTATGCCGCAAGTTGTGGATTGGGAAAACATCTATTGATTTAATAAATGATTGCAATGTTTGTGTGTAATAATTAGGTGTTTGTGTGCCAGTGTTAACGTAATTAATAGAAATGGTGCTTGTCGGAGCAGTACAGTAAGTGATGCTACAGAAACAGCATTCGATCAGGTGCAGGTGAATGCCGTTGAATTTTGTCTCACACTCTAAATCTTGTCGCAGCCTCTCCTTGACATTTAATGAAAAACTGTAGAACCGGAGGAAAGGCTCCATCCGAGTTCAGACAGGCGCTCTGTCTCTTCGCCGTCTCTGGATTAGAAAACACTGTCATCTGCTGATTAATTATTAATAAGGCATTGAAAAGAATCAGAAATGATTAGTGTTGAAATTTTTATTCAGCCTGAGTATCTTCCTTTGTTGCAAATGTCTCCAAATCCATAGAAGTGAATAGCTTGAAGTTTTCAGATATTTTCACACATAAAAATTAAAACTGCTTTGCTGTGCAGAGATAGAAAAGGTGACAAAAGTGTGCTCAAGCAGAGCTCATCATCAAAGGCTTGTCAAAGAATTCGCGCATTAAAAAAAAAAATCTGTTTTAAACAACAGTTACGTCTCTCATTTAACCAGGCATTTTGGACTGGATTAATGCAAAACAGAATGGATTATTATTTGAAAAGATTTTCAGCATCTAAGACTGTGCCTTTCTACAGTTTCTGTTATTAAAACCAACTTTTTTTTTTCTTTCTTTTTTTTTTTTGTCATACTCCGGAAGCCATTGTCTCTCGGGACACCCTCAGTCAGTTTCTACATTTCTCTGCTTTCACATCTCAATTCTTTTCTTCTAATAAAGTTTGTGTAATACAGTAGTTTGGAAACTTGGCGTGGGATGTTGTAGATATTTTAGTTAACAATTCTACAGAAGTTCAGACGTTATTTTAGCATTATTGGGAAAAGGCTTGTCATGTTGAGTTAGGGCTTGGTTGAAAAATGTCCAGGGTTATTGATTTGTGAAAGAGTCATGACCTCTGTGACATCTTTTGCTTATTAATTAATACATTAATCAAGAATTTTTTTGAGCTAACCTGCAGCTTGCCCTGTGATACACTGACCCGTGCCGTGTCGGTTACTCTGCCTAACCACCTTATCCAGACTTGAGCACGAATGTTTAGACTCTGGTTTCTGCATCGCAGGTCACCGACTGACTCGCTTATGAGGATCTTTCTGTTGCCATAGTGATCGAAGTGCTTTGATGTCATATTTTTTTTGGCCCGTCCTGTGCATCATCATTCACGTCTTGATAAAAGATGAAAAAATCTGAACACTTCTCTGACAATAGGTTTAAAATGTATTTCTTTTTTTTCCTTTTTTTTTTACATGCTGATTTGTTTGGATGTTTTCTTTCCCTAATCACACACAGTTTGAAGTTATTCTTCGCCACCGGTGCATGAATACGCACATTTCTTTAGGGGGTTCAGCTGTGCTTTCAGAGAAGCTGTCAACTTTCTCATCTGTTCCCTCGACACTGCTGAAGCAATCACAGAAATCTGGAGCACAGAGACGGGGAGGCTGTTCAGGTGTACTGCTGTGGAGGAAGAAAAAAAAGCTCAATTCAGAGTGTGCACTTTTAAAGATCTTTGCAGTACAGAGAGGGTGAATTTATTCCTTTGATACTATCAAGTAACCTCTGTTAAGGAAAGCGAGTAATATAAGACAGGTTTGATTATTTGTTGTTCTTGAGTATTGTTTGTTCTTACAATGGCATAATGATGGAGAGCTAAGCATTCCATATTCTCTAACAGCCTCTTGATTGTTTTGTATGCCTGAGTTGTAATATCTAACAGCATTTAAGTTTGCCATTGCTATGCTTGATGAGGCATCAGAACATGAGTTTCCTTTGGGGGAGGGGAAGATGAAACCAAGGCAGATGAAGATACGAGTTTCCTCCTCTGCTCTGTCGAAGCTTCGGATCCGTGTCTTGCATCCATGAGCTCGCTGCCTCGGGACATCTTATAATCGTTCCTGTAGCTACACTGACGACATGAGCCTCGGCAGCACGTTTTTAATGACACTGTAGCACTTTTCAACAACTTCTTTACATTAGCTAATATAATAGGGTATTTATGGGCCATTGCGAATTAAGACCAAATTAAGTGTTTGAGTCAGCGAGACGCATGTTTTTGCAAAGCAACTGTGGCGTTTAGTGTTGGTGTAACTGTGACTTTTTTTTCTAAACTAGTTTGAGAAGCCATTAGACTTTATAATCCCAGTCTGAGGTACAGGGATGTACAGAGGCCAGATCATTTCACTTTACGAGAGATGGACCATCCACTGCATTCCAATTTCATTACACATCTGACCCGTAAGTCCCTCTGTATGTGGAAACAAGATTAAGCTCCTGTGAGCTTAAATCATAGCTCTGAATTGAATTTGCGAGTACTAGCTCTGAAATGTTGGACACATCCGTAACATCTCGTCGGCTAGCGGTAGTCCTCAGAGCAGAGGTTATTCCCATTTCTGATGCTAATGTGAGTCAGATTTCTGTTTGACTACTTTCGTTGACACAAAGCCCGCCTGAATGAGGTCTCGGGGTCAACGCAGGGAGTGTATGTTTCATAGTCAGAGTCTCCCCTGGGAAATGAAGCTGTTCTTATATAAGACCACTATATTCTCGAACAGCTTGGCAACACAACCTTAAATAATATGTAGAATAAGAGATCAGCCTTGCCCTGTTCAGGTTTAAGTACTGGTTTTTATTTCAGTTTCCCATAAGTGGGATTGTAGGGCTGGCCTCTAAACATGCAGTCACTCATATTCAGGCATGGCTATAATTCAGGAATCAGTTAGGAGTAAAAAGAGAGATTGTCACAGGATGTGGTCCCTTTCTGATCTGTCAGTCGCAAAAATGGGTCCCTGGTTTCATATATAAAGACTGAAGAAGGCAAACCAAAGGGGACACGGGGCAGATTAGCTTGCTCAGCTTTGTCCTTAGTTACTAGTTGTGCATAGTTACTAAAAGTCTTGGAATGACTTTTACATCGAGTCACTTTGAAAGTGTTGTTTTTTAATATATATTCAGATTTTTTTTCTGCTGACAAACTATATTTTTCTCTATTTGAATGTATCCGAGGTGAACTATTGGTGGCCCTCTGGACGATCAAGTTTCATGAACATTTTTTGAATTTGCATATACAGATTTATAGATATGCAGACGTATATTTAAAAAAAACATATATATTTTTTAATCTTACTTATTGACTTTTACAGAAATAAATTCATGCATTAAGTAATGTACAAATTCTATTTATACAGAGCCTTTTCACAATGGTCATTGTCACAAAACAGCTTTACAGATAATAAAAAATATGGAAATGAGTTTGAAAGGTGTGAGGAAATATGTCTAAATTAGAACTATCAGATTGTCCCAAGACAATCATGACGGTAGCAAGGAAAAACTCCCTGAGATGACCGTAGGAAGAGACCTTGAAAGGAACCATACTAAACAGTAAACCCATCCTCATTTGGGTGATAAAGGATAGCAGGATTGATTTGCAGTCATTCTGAAGCAGGACGTTCAGTATAACATGAAAGGTGTTTAAGTTAATATGGAGTCCACTTTCATTGGTGGAGGTTAAAATACAAAAATCATTGTGGGAATTTCTGTCCTGAATTATTGCGTGTCTGCATTCACAAGCCATCAAAGAACAGCTGTCTGCATCAGCTGAGTCCAAGACCATCTTCATGGTCAAATGGAACCATCTCCAGTCACCATATCCATTCCAACCAGACCATAGGGGACCATCCTCAGCAGAGTGCCAGAGGCCTCCATCCGACAAGAACTTCATTTAGAAGCAGTGCACCAGAATATGCCAGACAGGTCGGGAGGGAAGAGAAGGGTCTGGATCACTGGCAACGTAGGACTGCCATGTGCAGCTTGAAAGAGGGAGAGAGAGAAAAGAATTAGGTATGCCAACAGTCATGTAATGTATAAGGTCAGTGTATGTTTTGTGCGGAGTGCAAGCAGGAACTCGGCACTGACTATGAAGCATAATGAAAAGGGAGAGCTAGAAGGAAACATGGACATAAGGGCTCCCTGGAAAGTAAAGCAAACAGTCACTTCACTGTCAACAAACCTGAGTGATCAATGAGAGTGGGGTATACAGCATCCAAACATACCAGTTCACCATAATACTTTACGCCCGTGAGTCCCTCAGATCTGCTCCTTAACCTAAGGCAAATCTATTCACAAAAGGCTTGACTAAATAAATAGGTTCTCAGCCTGGACTTAAACACTGAGACTGTGCCTGAGTTGTAAACAATAACTGGAAGCCTATTCCATAATTTGTGGCTTTGTAAGAAAAAGCCCAAAGCTGTAGGTTTTTATAATCCCAGGTACCGACAAGCAGCCTGCATCATTTGATCGAAGTAGGCTCTAGAAGTTCACTCAGCTCCTGTGGTGTGAGGTGTAGTGCTTTATAGGTCAGTAGTAGTATTTGTATTGACATTTCACTTGGAGCCAAAGCAGTATGAATAAGATAGGGGTGATGTGCTCATTTCTTTTGGTTCTAGTAAGGACTAGCTTGTTTTGATTAGAAAAGTTCAGTTATTTTCACTAGAGAAATATAGTGTATAGTCTTGTTTGAACTTCATGCGCTTCATGGTAGTGCTACTTGAAGTTAGCTCAGTACAAAACTATGGTTTGTGGTTCTATATATTTCTCTAGTAGGTGAACGAATTAGCATGTGCTAATAAGGAATGATCGTAAAAGCCATGTTGCAGTAAACCATACAACAATAGGAACACAGTAAGCAGACATATGAACAGTGAGTTATTGCAGATTTTTTGTCAGGTGTAGATTTGATGAACTACATTGGAGGGTCTGCGAAAAAAAAGATCGCGGCATCACAATGAGTTTTTTTTATTATTACATTACTTTAGACGCAACTTTTATATCCAGTCACTTAGGACTGGGCAGCACACGGGATCATTTGCTTGCTCAGTGAACTTGCAAATTTGTGTTTTGCCCAGCCCTCTGTTTAATGTTGAGCATTGTGTTGTGTATCAGAGTACACTTTTGTTGTAAACTGCATGTTTTGGTTAGCAAGTGAAATGGCCTTGTGGCATTGGTGTGGGAGCAGTGTTTGGTGTTTTGGGAGGTTTTCTGGCACTCAGGCTACCTCTCATCATCTGAGTTTATTAAGCAGGCGTCTCTGCCATCTTGCCTGTTTGTGTTTCCTCTCTGGGGAAAGTTTCCCGCTGTGGAGCGATAAGACCTCGGCCTGGCTGCGCAGGTGCTGAAGAGGCCCAGAGTGAGATGGCGTGCCGTGCGGACTCGCACCCAGGCAATAAGCACAGTTTGTCATGGTTAAAGAACATGCTAGAAGTGATGGTGTCTCTCACACCCTCCTGCTCAGACGTGCACACATACAAACCCTCAGTAAGCCAGTAAGCACTGCTCCTGGGGATGCGAGATCGCCTGAGTGTAGTGCAGAGCGTGACCCGAAGCCTGATACTTTTATCAGGATTTCCATTTTAGATACAGAAAATGCTGATGAGGTGAAGCCATTGTAGTGCGAGCACTAATCCGCAGCAGTGGCCGACTCAGCCTCTCCTATGTATAGATTTTCCCTGCAATGCATTTGCACTTAACTTGGTCTGGTATTTGTAGGTTCAGAAAACAATTTTCCCCCCTGCTCGTCTCCGCAGTAGCACAAAGTACCAATCAAATTGGAGTTCAAAATCTCCTTGCTTAAAAAAGACTTGAGGATTAATGTTTAGCACTGATTTGTTTCTGTTTAATTTTTCCTTTGAAGGATTTAAAGTAATAAATTAAAGACAATGGGGCCTTGTTAAAGCCTTTCAGCATCCTTGTGTGTGCAATGTTTGTAATTCTTGTCTTAGAATTTTTTTATTCAAGTGTGTGTGTGTGTGTGTGTGTGTGTGTGTGTGTGTGTGTGTGTGTGTGTGTGTGTGTGTTTGTATATAGTGTGTACTTTATGTATACTATATATTAGGGGTGCTCCGATTGATCGGTTGCCGATCATAATCAACCGATAATTGCTTTGGGAAGTTTGATCGGCAGTCTCTGTAATGGCCGATATAGAAAGCCGATCAGATGACGCAAAGTCGCGGGACATTTTTTTGCGCGCTGCTAAAATGGCTTTACCGGTCTGGCAATTCTACGTGTTGTGTGAAAAAGACAATACATTAGCAATCTGCAACCTGTGTAACAAGCCAGTTCCACGAGGCGGGAAGCACCCAAAGCATTTTAACACCATGAACCTCATCAGACGTTTGAAGGTTAGTCACGTGAACGAACACGAGCAGTTTTCAAAGTTGTCTCACGCTAAGAGAGCGGGAGAGTTCAGCAACTCGCGCACCGCCGCTCACTCAGCGTGTGTGTGTGTGTATATAGTTACAAAGATAGATGGATAGTTAGATGTGTGTATATATGTATATTGTGTATATATCGCCACAGTGGACTGCACTGTCCGATCCGCGCACAACTTGGCACAGGTTTTACACTGGACGTGCTTCCTGATTCAACCCTTCCTATATATACACTAGGGCTGCAACTAACAATTATTTGATAATCGATTAGTTGGGCGATTTATTTTTTAGATTAATCGGATAAAAAACTAAACGCCTCTTTAATTTGATGTTTTGCTTATAACTATATAAAACCATAAATCAGGGTATTAGTTATGTGTAAAACTAAACTTTAAAAATGCAAAATCCACATATAGAGTTATCTTTAATTTTGGCATTTTAAACCTTAAATTAAAGACAAAGTTTGTTTTTGAATAGTAAAACTCTCTAAATATCCAAAATATAAATAAATAAATAAAAAAGCAAAACAATTGTTGTACTCTTATTATATTGGATGGCATCTGTTATAGCGGCTGCTTGTTGAGTAGTGCATTGGGGATTGGGGAAAAAATTATAATAAATAACAGCATTTGAGTATGCAAAATACAGCATTTTAACAATAATTGCAGAGATTGCCAGCTAATAGAGAAGGAAGAGCCAATCAGAAGTAGTGTGTGGAAGTCTGTGATTGGCTGGTTTTATGGCAGTTTTGTAACACTGGACAAAGTTGAGTGAGTGTACAGGCAGAGTCGAGCGCGCACAGAACATGTTGAGCGAGCACTGGAGACATTGCATGCGCAGAATTGAGCTGTTGAGCGCGCAATGGAGACACTGCACACGCATAGAGTGCTTTGTCTGCTCTCAAAATGTCAAACTGCGCTCTCAGAATTGTGGCAGGAATATAACGCTATAAGCGAACACTATTTCCTGCAGACGCCTCTGTAACCTCCATTGCGCGAGCGGCTGTGTATCTGTGCGTATCTTTTGTGTATTTGTGCATCTTGTGGTCGCGCTCCTCAGTAACGTGAGCAGTCCAACTAATTGATAACGGCATTCATTGACAACGAATTTCATTATCGATTTTATCGATTAGTTGTTGCAGCCCTAATATTAACACACACACACACACACACACACACACACACACACACACACACACATACACACATACACATACACACAAATACATACATACAGTACAGACACATATACACAGTATATACAGTGAGGTCAATAAGTATTTGATCAACCTGTGGTTTTGATTTTGCAAGTTCTTTTACTTAGAAATCATGGAGGGGTCTACAATTTTCAGCATAGGTGCATTTCCACTGTGAGACAGAATCTAAAACGAAAAATCAGGAAATCACATTGTATGGTTTTTTTAACAATTTATTTGTGAATTACTGTCAAATAAATATTTGATCACTTGCTTATCAGCCAGATTTCTGACCCTCAAAGCCCCTGTTATTTTGCTTTTAAATAGTCCAGCTATACTCTGCTCATGATTCATAATCGTTAGCTGTCATAAAGACACCTGTGCACCCCACAATCAGCCTAAGTAGCAACATGGGCAAAACCAAAGAGCTGTCAAAAGACACAAGAGACAAAATTGTAGACCTTCAAAAAGCTGGAAAGGGCTACGGGCAGTTGCCAAGCAGCTTGGTGAAAAAAGATCAACTGTTGGAGCAATTGTCAGAAAATGGAAGAGGCTAATGATGACTGTTAATGTCCCTTGAACTGGGGCCCCACGGAAGATCTCTCTTCATAGGGTATCAATGATGCTAGGAATGGTGAAGAATCAGCCCAGAACTACATGGGAGGAGCAGGTCAATGCCGTGGAGAAAGCTGGGACCATCGTTTCCAAGGCTACTATCAGTAATACATCGTGGTTTAAAGATGTCATGGTTTAAAATCTTGCATTGCACGGAAGGTTCCCCTGCTTAAGTCAGCCCATGTCCAGGCCTGTCTGAAGTTTGCCAGGGACCATCTGGATGATCCAGAGGAGTGATGGGAGAAAGTCCTGTGGTCAGATGAGACCAAAGTAGACCTTTTTGGTCTTAACTCCATTCGTTTGGAGGAAGAAGAATGATGAGTATCATCCCAATAATACCATACCTACAGTGAAGCGTGGGGCTGGAAGCATCATGCTCTGGGGGTGTTTTTTCTGCACAGGGGACAGGGCGACTGCACTGTATTAAGGATAGGATGAACAGGGCCATGTATTGTGACATATTTCAGACCATTTTAAATACGAACTAATTATTGTGGTCTAAAACCAGGAATTTCTGTTTCATTGTCCAACCCCCTGTGTATATACTTGTTGGAGGAAACCAGTCTCAGATTTTTTTCTGTATGTCCATATGTCTGTCCAGCCATATTTTGGTTCAGCATCTAGCATAAAACTTTGCCAGTCTTTCAGTATTTGCTTAAAATCAGAATATTGAGTAAAATTAAGTAATGAGCAGTTATGTGAAATGCTGAAATAACAGCGCTGAAGGGGTATAAGTGAATTTTAACAAGCTATAGTTGGGCCTCTCTGTGTGTGTGTTTGTATGTGTATATATCGATATGTGTCTGTGTATATATAATGTATGTGTATACTGTATGCATGTGTGTATGTGTATACAGTGGAACCTCGGATTGCGAGTAACCCTGTTTGTGAGTGTTCCGCAAGATAAACAAAAATTTTTACTAAGTTTTGACTTGATAATGAGTGAGTACCAAGTATCATGTGACATGCATGCGCTTCTTGTTTTGACGCCGAGCGTCACATGATTACAACTACGCCAATGGGTATTCTCCCTTGCGTGCTGCACAATTGTGGTTATGGTCTCCCATGCTCGGTCTCAGTGCGCGTGCGTCACTCGTATACTCAACATCTGTGCACTCGTGTACTGTTTACTATAAGGTTGTATGATCACGTGTTTGCATGTAAAGCATCTTTTATTTTGTGTTTGTGCGTGTTTGGGACAACTTTCTCACACAAACACCACTTTACGGAATAGAGACTTACCCGCACGCTTGTGAGGGTGAGTCTTTATTCAGTAAACTTGTGTGTGTGTGTGTGTGTATGTGTGTATGTATGTGTGTATGTATGTGTGTATGTATGTGTGTATGTATGTGTGTATGTATGTGTGTGTGTGTGTGTGTTTGTGTGTGTGTTTGTGTGTTTTATTTTATTTAAATTTTTTACATATTATACAGTATAATATATGCCTACATTATATGTACTTGTATCACATGCTTTTGACTATGTATATTACTAAAACAACATATATTGCTCTAGTTCCTTATTTGGGATATTTGTCACTAAAAATAGAGATAAACATGCTAATAATGATGTTCACAATGCTTGACTGTACTTAACTAGTAGATTGTGTTTCCCATAAGAATACAGGAAAACAATATTCTTGACTATACTTAAGACACTAAGCACTAAGACAGTGGTGTGTTCTCCAGTGCTCAACGCCAGAGAGAGTTAATCGATATAAAGCTAGCGTGTGTTATTCAGTGTGTGTCATCTTGGCTCCTCTCTCCCTGTGACAGATGGGATCTCTGAGGGTAGTGGTCATAAGCTCCGATTGGCTGTCAGTCAGTTCATTGCATCATTAATATTGGCCTGTCATTTTCTTTTCTTTTCTTTTTTCTTTTTTAAATGCGTTTGCCTGGGAACTGTTTTTAAAGTTCCCTAGACATGACTGTGACATAAAGAAAGGTCGTCTGTGACGGGTGGTCATGTTAAAGAGGAACGGACAGGGCAGAGCCACTGATGCCCACTTGGCACTGCTGTCTGCCAACCCCATCAGGGTGTTCAACTGATCCAGCATGCAGTGCAGTGGGAGGCAGGGGACGATGACGTCCAGGCCGCCCTCCATGTTGGCTCATGTAGTGTTCATGGAAAGATTCAGAGGGTTTTATGTACTCTGGTGTTTTATTATTGTCCCCGCTAATGTCAGAAATGCAGCCGCGCACGTTTGGGAATTAGAGAGTGCGGATGTGCACTGGCAGGGTTAGATGTGCATTGGCAGGTTTGGATGTGCTGTGCATGCACACATGCGTGCACTTACATATTTGTATAAAATCCATTGATATGCACTGCCTTGTCTGGATGTCAGGAGAGGAGATGGAGAGCTCTCTGAGTGAATGCATTTGTTTGTGGTTGCGCTCAGGCCGGCTGATGAGCGATGTGATACCAGCGTTGGAGCAGTCATAAAGACGCAGCTCTGATTAAACCCCACTAATGAGCAGCTCAATAAAAATAAATCCTCCTGATGCAATAAACGCCGTCTTGATTGCAAGCACCCAGGGGTGTGATAGCGTAATCCTTTTGTGTGGGGTGTGCTGGATGCACAAAAACGATGCACGCACGTCGCAGACATAAAAAGACGCATCTTTAGTTATTTGCATGATGAAGTAACCGGATGCATTGATTTACCAGAGCCTCTTGGTGTGTTGTTCTCGTGGTTATAGACAGCAGAGTTTCCATTTGAGATCAGATATGAAATGACTGCACTTCATTTGACACTGTATTCCTGGCTGTGCTGAATTTAATTATGTATTTGAGCGTGGTGAAATCGCTTGTGTATATTCTGCAGAGCCCACAGCCTTTTTACGAGGGAGATCAATTTCTCATCCATTTGGCTTGTGTGCCGCCATTCCTCTGATGGAGCTCAAGGTTGGAGGAAGAGGCACCTTTCCCCCATAAGCGATTGTGAACATATGGCGCGGGCGCAGCACAGGAAGGAAGTGTGGAAATCGCAGGGAATGAGAGTTTGGATTAATGCGTCTGAACTGGGCATGGCCAGACAAATCCAGCAGAACTGCTCTGCCAGGACCCCTTAAAGGCTCCGAAAAGAGTGAGGGAAGGGTAGAGAGGTGTAAAGAAACTTTTAAACCTCTGCCATTTTTTATTTCAGAGACACTGCATTAGTTGCTTTAGGGCTCGATATTGACAGGAATTTAAAGGGTCATGTGGTGCGTGCTCAGCAGGAATGCTGGGTAAAATGAGGTGACAGTAGCTTTATGGAGTCTCTCTCTCTCTCTCTCTCTCTCTCTCGCACTCTCGCTCTCATTCAGTGAACGTATGTATAAAATGTTCTTTATCCGTTCTGTTTAAAAGCTTAATTCTATATTTGCTACATCAGTCTGTGCCTCATGAGTAAGATTATAAAAAACAGCAAGGTTCTCTAGACGAACTCTTTTAAAATGCAAATGGGGAAAACTCTAAGGAATACGTAATTCTTGTTTTGTATAATTCAAACCTCAGTTTTAAACAATGTGCAAATAAGTGATCACATAAGACAAGGGATTAATGTTTTCTAAGTAAGTGGAGCTCGGAAACCCCCAAGGGTTTGTGATATTTTTTCCCTACAGTTATGAAAATCTACAAAGCCCCTAAAGGGATGTGGGTGGAGCAAAATAAAACATTTGCAAGCTCTACCGGGTCATTCTAGTGATATTCACCTTAATGATAATTTTGTTTTAAATTCAAGATTCAAGGAACTTTATTAATCCCAGAGGGAAATTGCTTTGTCTTGGTTACAGTACATTTTCTTTGATTTGTTTGCTGGGAAGAAAGGGAAGGTAGATTAACATATTAGACAAGGAAACAAGATTAGAAATAGAATTAAATATAGCACACATTAAGTTACAGTAAGTTACACATTGCACTAAAAATTATTGCACTTGGAATGGGAATGGTAAAGAAAGAAATTGCACAAATTATACTGGTAATCAGATATTGCACTTAGAACTGATATTGAGCTGTGGGACAGTAGTGTATTAATGTAGTATTGTATAGTAACTACTGACTGTCTCGATCCCTTAGTGTAAACTATACAGAGACGAGTTGTATAATTTTATGGCCATTGGGAGAAAAGATCTGTGGCGCTCTGTAGAACACCTGGTCATAATCAGTCTCTGGCTGAAATTGCTTCTCTTGTCGGAGAGGACACTGTATAGCGGGTGAGAAGGATTGTTCAAGATTGTAGGTATTTTGGACAAAATCCTCCTCCTTGCCACAACATCAACAGAGTCCAGCTCCATGCCCATCCGGCTCTTTTAATGACCTTGTCCAGTCTATTTCTGTCTTCCGCTTTCATGTTGCAGCCCCAACAGACCCAGCATATAAAAATGACATTCGCCACAACAGATTCATAGAACAAGAATGAATCCGAAGAATGGTGTTGCAGATGAAAGACCTGAGCCTTCTCAGAAAATACAACTTCTCTGTCCTTTCTTGTAGAGTGCCATTGTGTTAACTGACCACTGGACTGGTATTTATAATCTGGGACCATGTCCACTGTCTCCCCCTGGACAGATATAGGAGTCACAAGGGTTCTACTTCTCCTAAAGTCAACCAACAGCTCCTTTGGTTTTCTTGATGTTGAGTTGTAGGTGGTTACGCTCACGGTCATTCACCACGGACTGGTACACGTCCTTAATACATCCAACAACCACAGAGTCGTCAAAAAAAAATTTGTAGATGGCATGACTCTTGAATTACTTTTAAAGTCAGATGTATAGAGGGTGGAAAGAAATGGAGACAGAACAGGCCCCTGAGGAGCACCAGTGCTGCAGATCACTGTGTCGGACACACAGTCCATACTGGGATGGCAGGTCAGATAGTCCATGATCCCGGAGACCAAGGGAGTGTCAATTTGCATGATCCTTAGTCTCCCCCGCTCTTTGTCGAGGTGGGAGTAGGTTCGGTGGAGCAGGTGTATTATTGTGTCATCTGCTCCCGGGAATGGCTGAAGAGGGTCAAGAGAGAACTTCACCTCCTTGAATGACCACCTGAATAATGATGTTAAATAATTTAAGAATGTGTTTTGGACAATACTGACAGTGAGATTTCATAACGAATAAATGTTCATGAACATTCAATGTACAGAAACATTATACAGTTCAAGTCTCATGCCAAGAGAATTGATTAAACATACACATATACAGTTGTGCTCAAACGTTTGCATATCCTGAAAGAAATTGTTAAACATTGACATCTTTTTTTTTTATGGATAGTAGTCACATGAAGTCATTTACTATCACATGGTTGATTGACTCCTTTTTAAAACCTAATCATAACTGCAATTATGTAAATCATATTTACATATTACATAAAAGTTTACATATCCTTGAATGTTTGGCCACATTATAAACACCCAGGTTGACGCACACAGGTTTAAATGGCTATTAAAGGTAAATTTCCACACCTGTGACTCATTGTAATGGTAATTAGCTGTGTCTAAATACTCAGTGAGTTTCTCAGCTTATAAGGTGATGCACTGACTTGGCTGGATACTGCACCATGGGGAAGACAAAAGAACTGCCAACAGACCTGCGTACTAAGGTAGTCGAAGTTTATAAAGCAGGACAAGGATATAAAAAGATATCTGAACACCTGAAAATGTCAGTCAGTACAATTCAAACTCTGATAAACAGATGGAAACTAAGAGATTCTGTTGATGATTTGGTGAGGTAGACCAAGAAAGATTTCACCCACTTCTATCAGAATTGTTCGGGATGCAAAGAAAACCGCACAAACAACATCGAGAGAAATACAGGCTCTGGGGAAAAGTAGGAGTTGTTGTTTCAGGGTGCACAATAAGGAGGTACTTGAAGACAAATGACCTGTGTGGTCATGTTGCCGCTTAGAGTGATGAGACCAAAATCTAACTTTATGTTTGGAGAGGAGTCAACAAGACCTATGTAAAAAGCATGGTAGTGGATTTCTAATGTTTTGGGGCTGTGTGAGCTCCAGTGGCACAGGGAAGTTCGTCAAAATTGATGGCAAGATGAATGCAGCATGTTGTCAGAAAACTTTGGCAGACGATTTGCATTCTACAGCACAAAAGCTGTGCATGGGACGCTCTTAAATGTTCCAACGTTGACGATCACCCAAAGCACAAGGGCATGTTGACCCTCCAATTTCTACAGCAGAAAAAGGTGAAGTTTCTGGAGAGTCCATCACAGTCTCCTGACCTCAGTATCATTGAGTACTTTGGTGTCTCACACAATCAGTTCATTTAAGACAACCAAACAAAATTACAGGAACTGGAGGCATTTTGCCAAGAAGAATGGGCAGCTATACTACCTGAGAGAATTAAGGACCTCATGCAAAATTATTACAAAAGACTACATGCCATCATTGATGCTAAAGGAGGTAATACACGATAAGAATTAAAGGTATGCAAACTTTTGAACATGGATTATTTCCAATATACAGTGGAACCTTGGATTACGAGCATAATTGAATTTACATAAAAATAATTAATACAATCTATAAAATGAAAATAAAACAAATTAATCTGCACTTTACCTTTAAAAAAAGTGTGCGCAGGCGCCATGTGTGCGTGTGTGTGACGCTGTTAGACATGATTCTAACAGAATCACTTAAGTTTCACAACAAACGGACATACACATAAACACGGAAACACCGCTTTGATAGGGAAAAAAGAAATCTCTCTGACCTGGTGTGAGTGCATACTAAGGGAATCACTGCTGTAAAGTAAAAAAACTAACAAAAAGCAAATGAACCAGTACCTTACCTTTGAAAAGAATCGCGACACAGCAGAGTTTCTGTGCGTTTGTGAAGCTGGGGAGGGGGTGAAAAGGCGAGAGCGCGTCTGTGCGTGTGTCGGTGTCAAATTGCGCGCTCACACTCATAAGAGACGAGCAGAGTTTCTGTGTGTTTGCGAAGCCATGGGGAGAGGGGGGGAGGAGTGGGGCTTGGTGAGAGAGTGACGCTCGGTGTCAGAATAAGAGTCGCATCGTCGTACATGATACTCGGTGCTTGTAAACTAATACTTGCTCGGTTTCCAAATAAAAATTTATTAAAAATCTTTGCTCGGTTTGCGAAACACTCGTAAACCACGTTACTCGCAATCCGAGGTTCCACTGTATATTTTCATTATCATGTTTTGTTTGATGGTTGTGTCATTCTTTTGTGCCTTACATGTGAAGTTGAGTCCTATAAGAAAGACATTTTGTCTTCTCACTCATGTTTTCTTTAAAAAATGGTACACATCTTGCAAATTTTCCCAAGGAGAACAACTGTGTGTATTTGTGTGTGTGTTTAAGGATTGATGCTTTTTACACTCTTTAAGAATGGACCTTAATATTCCACTAATAGTCAAATCAGAATAAAGCTGCATCATGTAAACACTTCAGTTCATTGAGGTTTTTGCGCATCCACTTATGCACAGCTTTCTTAAGGTCCCGTCACAGCATTTCAATCAGGTTGAGGTCTGGACTTTGACTGGGCTATTCCAAAACCTTGGTTCTTTTTTCTTTTTCAACAATTCTGATGTAGATTTGTTGATTGGATCATTGTCCTATGGGATGATCCAATTTAGCTCAAGCTTTAGCTGTCGCACAGATGGCCTCACATTTTCCTCCAGAATACTCAGGTGTACAGAGGAGTTCATGGTCAACTCAATGACTGCAGGGTGCCCAGGTCCTGTGGCTGCAAAATATAACCAAATCATCACCTCTTCACTGCAGTGCCTGACATTGTGTATGAGGTATTTCTGCTGAAATGCTGTTTGGTTTCACCAAACATGGTGCTGGGCATTAAGGCGAGACAACTCTATTTTGGTCTCATCTGTTCATAGGACATGTTCATATGCCATTTTGTGCTGCTCAGTCGTTCTTCCATGTTCTTTTTAATCGAAGATTTTTCTCCTGCCAAGCAAACCATACTTGTTCTGTCTTCTTCTAATTGTGCTGACATGGACTTGCTATGTAACATGCTCAGTGTGCCCTGTATGCTTTTCTCTGACAGGGTCTGACCTTAGGGTGAATGTGCTCAGCCATCGACTCCTGGGAAGTCGTTGTCAATATCACTGTAGAACGTTAAACTCCAAATTCTTTGGAAATGGTTTTATAGCTCTCTCCAGATTGATCCACATTGAATTGTGCAGGAGTAATTGCTTCTCTAAGACCATTGCTTTTGAATTTCCTTTTTGCCATTGTGTGTTAACTGTCAAACTGCCAAAACTTATATATGTAGAGAGATCTGCACACCTGCTGATGATCAGTTAATCGGGGACTGGTGATTAACAGCACCTTCTTGCAACTTACCCTCTTAAATCCTGTGGATGCAGTAAAGGGGTACATAGTATTGCCCCATATACACACACACACACACACACACACACACATATATATATATATATATATTTTTTTTTCTCTTTGGCTTTGTTTTGGTTAAATAATGGCACAGTGAAAAAAGCTTTTTTTTGTTCTTCGTGTGAGGTTTTATTTGCCTAATGCTAAGATCCAATATGATCAGATGATGTTTTACATAAAAAAAAATAGTGAAGCACTAACTTTTATACTTGACTGTAAGTTACGCTCTGTAGAAATCAGAAATTAGGTTTATTCTTGAGTTCTTACACATATCGGACTAGTTTGGTTTAAACTAAACCTCAACAACATAAAAAAGCCCCGTGTTGACCCCGGTGTTCGGGGAAATGTCAGGGATAATAGCTTTATAAAGGTAATATATGGGCAAAATAGTACTGTACACATTTAAATATTGAGCTTTATATTTTGGTGGTTCAATAATAGTCATAATAAAACTCTGCTTAGTGTTCTATTGATTTTAAAAAAATTATTGCAAAATTTTGAGAACTTCTGATTAAAACCAAAACTTACTGAGTCACTGTTTACTGGTTTCTGTTGTGTGTGTAAATGTGTGAGTCCTGGAAAATGTGATAACAGATGCATAGGTGCGCTGTGACTGGTATACATAAAAAAAAAAAAATTAAATACACAATCACTGCTAATACTACTCATAATATACCAAAGTGATTCTACTCTTACAGACCAGGCGAATCACTGGTCCAATCGGTCAGACATATTTCTGTTTTTATATGATCAGAAACTTTCCTGGAAGTGAGTTGATCAAAATAGTTTCTTCTTTGCATAGGAAAATGAACCTGTTCTGCTTTCAGATGTTTTTTTTCCTTTGAGTCATCCTCACACACTTTCCTTCCATAATTAGCGCTGGGATTATATTAGATATATGCGTGATGTGGAGAGCTTGTGTGTGTATGTGTGAGCATACTCGCACACTTGTGTTTGATATGTGTATGAAAGGTGTGTGTGTGTGTCTCACAGAGGAGGCTTGTTGTGTGTGAGAGTGACAGACAGCGCTGTGTGGCAGTCTGCAGTTTGGAAAGCAGGAGGCTGGTCTAATGAAGACGATGCCGCAGTCATGACAAACTCCCCTGCCACCACCAGCACACTTCATCAAGCCGCTACCAACATCCTGCACTTCACACTCTCTACTCATTTTTTTTTTCTTCTTCTTTTTTCATGACACACATCAATGCTCTAGTGCTCCCCCCCACACACACAGTTTTAGATTACTGTAATCCCGGTGCGTGCTTGCATGTGTTTATTTTTGTGAGTGATGGCTCAGTCATGATGGTTTTGTGAGTGTTCAAATTAATTACTGGATCTAAGTTTGTGATGTCACTAAATGGAGCCAATCACATTAAACATGCAAATCGCTAGAGAATGATGCGGACGAATTTTAGCCGATGTTAGTGATTAACAAAATCACGATTATTATGGACTATTGTGACTGGTGGTAAACAAATGAATGCCATTATGAAATATGAGCATAAAATTTATAATCCAGAAGTCTTATTTACAGATCTGAGGATTTTTAGTGAGTATAGACAAGATGTTTAAGTCCACTTAATTGGGTTCATTCTTTCCACTATGCACATGATATTTTTAATAGTTTTAAGTAGGATCTTCTAGAACACTTTATTTTGTTATTTTATAGGGTGATTGTGATGATATTAATGGAGAGCTGAGTCTCTTTAAGACTCGCAGGTCTTAGATTTAGACTGCAGGCTTTATTCCATATACTTCCCTCAAATGAGTCAGAACGAAGGAAAGAAACGGTAATGCTCTTTCAGCCACAGGCCGCATTATTTCTTCTCTTCGCTGTGGGTCTGCATCGATTGCATCTCTACAGCAGATCCCGCGAGCGATGTCCATCTATCCAACCAGTGCAACGTTGTGACTCCATGGCAATTTGGCAAGCAGCAGGTCCCGTGAAACGACTCGACCCTTCAGTGATGTCACGTCTGGCGTGCGCAGTTTCAACGCGGTAGCCGGCAGCGGTCAATCAAAGCCCTGACTGTGTTGCTTTTTTAGAGTGCCAGAGCACATAAGCGGGCCACTCACTTGTGTGAGTAATTGCTCCATTGCTGTTTTTTTAAATTTTTTTATTTTTCCTCTACACTGTACGTCTGTGTGAAGGGACGTGGACACCTGTTTGGCGATTAAACCCCAGAAGAGAAACGGTCTCTGCCAAGAGAAATATTTGCCTTCCAGTCAAGGTTGTGTTCTCATGCAAGAGTATTTCGGTGTGAAACGTTAAGGATATTACACGTTTCTTCCTCACAGTAAGTTGGCTGTGATTTGACCGCTTTTACACTCCGTGTTTAGGCTGAAAAGCAAAGCTTGGGTGTTTGGTTCATCTTGACCGGCACTTTAACTTTCTGAACCGTGTTCGTGTCTGAGCAGCTGGTTGAATACGTGTGCTTTCGAATATTCATCTCTTGACAGACATTTATACAGGTTTCATTTTTAGATGTTCTTTCCAATTCGCATAGTCATGGCTTTATCATGAGGACACCTTCCGGGTAATTGTTTACAAATTGTATAAATAAAGCTAGCCTTAAATCCTACCATCATACATTTTTAGAAATTGTGAAATGTTTTATTCTGAATAAAAATCTCTCATGCCTTCCAGCCGCTGAAATAAGAAAGACAAAGATTTGCTCACAAGGCAGCACTGTGCCAAGTTAAATCCATATTTAAATCCTGCTCTCAACAGACACTGCATGTAAATGAACCCTCTTTGGCACCGAGCGAGAGCACAAAATCCGCGGCAGTTAGGTAGAAGCGCTTAGGCATGCATAATTTGCATTTATTTTGGAGCTAATTTTCATAATTAAGCATGAAAAAATTACGCCTTTTGAAATAATTATAAAGACAGGCTACACGATGCACATTAGATGCTGGCGAGAGACAGGAACGGAGTGTGTGCTGCTCAACAGACGCAGACCCTGGCTCTCCTGCAAACGGAAAAAGGGTCGATAGATGATCAATAACTTGAATACATCGAGGTTTTTGTATGAGGAATGTTTTTACCCATTAAACACTGTTGTCTCAGTCTTTCTCGCAGAAAGATGTAAAGATTGGCACAGGGATTGTGAGTGCGAGCACTGGGCACAGGCTCAGGGCCATCAGCATGTACAGGAGTGGAACATGTGTCCCTCTCGCACTGCCAGCGTGGAGCTGTAGTGCCGTGATAGTGTTGCAACGAGTCTTTCACAGGGAGGCCCAAGCTACAAATCTGTTACACACCATTGTGAACATGAGTGCAGCTGTAAAACTGATTCATAACCACAGAAAGTGTGTGCAGGCCAGGTAGAGCCTGGCATACTTAACCTGCTGTTCAGGTGTACGAGCGTTTTTAAATGAGCGGTTTGGAAATCGTCTTTCAATGCCTGACCTTGGTGACTGGAGCCTCGTGACTGGCGCTCTGTGATTTGGCAGAGGGATAAATCGAGCGGCTGACTCATAATAGAACAAACCACGGAAAGGGGGAGTTTTTTCTCTCTCTCTCTCTCTCTCTCTCTCTCTCTCTCTCTCTGTCTCTCTCTCTCTCTCTCGCACACAATCTCACGCACACTCTCTCTCTTTCTCTTGCTCTCGCTCTCTTTCTGACTTGAAGTCTGCTACTTTTCAGCCAAAGCTTCTTTAAAAAAAAAAAAAAAAAGTGTGTGTGAGTTAGTTGTTTGTTCGAAATCTATGTAACAGATGTTTGTTTAATAATTTTTGCAGAAATAAAAGTGCTGTAAAGACATGCAGACCGAATTCCTTTGCACTCCTCTGAGAAGGACTTCCCTGTGAGGTCATTTCCTCCGCTGTAAATACAGAACACATGTCCTTTTGACACATTCCAAATCCGACTGAGTGAAAGCGAACGAGTGACCCAGCCCGATTTCTGTTTTCAGACCAAGGTTTGTTTTGTTTTTTTTACAATGGAGGCCTGTTCGGTTTTATTGCTCCATTTCACAAGACGGCTCACAGCTCAAACGTACACATTATCATTTCTTTGTCTCCTTAATATTGTAACTTTTTTCCTTCCTCTACAGCATGCTATTGATGAAAACCTGTGGTCAGATCTTCCTTTTCTACAGTGGCGAAGGAGAAACTGCCTGCCTCGGTCAGGGTTGTGAAGGCCAACGTCTTCTTTGCAGGAGTGCTGCACAGACAGCTTGGCCTGTAGATTGTCTTTGGCATGAGATCAGTCTTTGCCCACACACTCTGATTGTGTGCTATAGGCCTTCAGGGGGGGGGAAAAAACAGCAGAAAAAGCTCTCTCTATCTTTTTCCCTCTCTTTTGCACACTCACTCCCTCCCTCTGGTTTTCTCGCTCTGTTGTTTGTGCTCCCTATGCAAATTCCTAGCTCATAGTTGCTATTTAGTACATGGCCTGTCCAGCCATGCAGTACAAGCCAGTAAGGCTTATCATGTTGTTAATCCTGCACGAATCAGAGTTGTTATTTCTCATCTCTGTTCACAGTTTTCTCTTTCGTAATCCCAGTACTTGGGTTTTCACAATTTCTTTATTTCACTTTGATGTGTTATGTATGTTCTAACCGAGTAAAATGAAACGACAAATATCATGCTCTGGGGAGATGGATCATCAATAACTCAGGGCCATATTGATGTTTTTCTGACGCAATTTTGCGGCCGGTACACGAGACTGTGAAACGGAATGTTGTTACCTTCGAAACAATATTGGCTTAAACAGCACAAAGACACAAAGATTCATATGTCTTTACCCAACAGCCTTCATAAAACGCAATTTTGCGAGAACGAGATATTGTATTTGTTCATCACATACCAGATGTTGAATCTATTCAATTGCCACCGTTTATTTATTTATTTAATATTTTTTATTTATTTTACGCGTGTGCGCGCGCGCGTGTGTGTGCGTGTTTCTCTGTAGCTGTCTTTGAGCCACGAGTCTGCATAAAATATGAGCTTCATCAGGTTTCAGTGCTCAGCTGTTTTGATGAGGTTGAGTTATACATCACTGCCAAATCAGAGCGGCCTGGTTTGCTCGCGTACGAACGCCAGCGTGTGCCGGGGAGCAACACGTATCCGAGCGTGATTTATGTAAAGCAGAATAAATGACGTACTATGATTTGTAAAGGCAAGGTTTTGAATGGATTAGACAGTAGACTGCAATGTTTGTTTCTTTTCTTAATGATGCCTGCTTTAGGTGGGATGTTTCTATTAGTTTTTATTCGTTTTTTTTTTTTTTTCATTTTTTTGTTTTTGTTTTAGTTTTTTTTTTTTACCTTGAATTGTTTGATTAAATATTGGATATATGATGTTGCTTCATAGTTAATCAAAATGTGGAATTTGCTAAATTATTTAATCGCAAAATGTTACACATTTATTACAGGGAGTGTACATACAGTGTAGTCAGGAATTTAATGTAGAGTTTGTCAAATTTAAATGTTCGAATATTTTTAAAAATACTTTTGAGGTGATCGATATTGCAAACATTCTGTTAATGATCATTTGTGCCATTTATTTGATTTTTCTTTTTTCATTTAAATTTTATTTTCCTTTTCTTAGAGAAAATACAATCACAACTTCACAACGTCAATACATTCACAAGTTCTCTATCAAAAAAAAAAATATATATAAAATGCACAAAAATATATATTAAAACAATAATAATATACATATACACGTACAGTATACACACACTCATCCATTTGTTTGATCTTAACCGAGATATGAATACCAGATTCAGTTCACATTTAATAGTTTAAACCACAAGTGCAGCATGTGTCAAAATAACCGCATTATTTAAAAAATAATATAAAAAATATCAATATTAAATCAAATCATTCGGCCCCAATATGTCACCGCGTACTACACTTGAATCGTGATCCCCCCCCCCCTCTTTTCCTCTTGTCGCTTTTTGTTCTGTATTGCGTGGAGTACAGTAGAGCATTGCAGGATGATGGAGATGTGTATCTACTCTGTTGACAGGTATAGATGAGAGACCATCCGAGGCGTCGTGGGCCGCAGGTGGCCAGTCCAGCCCTTCCTATGACGAGTCCTCCAGGGTAAGAAACATCTCTCTCACACTCTTTCTTTCTCTTTATCTGTCTCTCTATTTCTGTCTCTCAATCTTACTTTGTCTAGCACAACACTGCGCTTTCTCTTCTACTGCCCAGCTCCCATAATCATGCCACCAGAGTCGTGATAAACGCCCCCCAAAAAAGTTTCATCTTAAATGATTTATATATCAAATATTTATCAGGTATATAAATAAATGAATAAATACATAAATATATAAATAAATGCTTACTATACCTTTTCTACTACTGTTATTACTACTATCCCCATGCATTATGGGCCCAGCATTTATAAATAAAAATGCAAATGCAGCAGACCACTTTAAATGATAATGATTGATGTTATTGTAGGTTCTAGATATGGAATCTCTAAATAACGATTGGTTGCGTTTCCAAGGCTTGGAAATATAGCTCTGTGTAATTGGAATGGAATCATGGATGCATTTCAGATCTGTGATAAGCTGAGATTTCCATGCATGCAAATAGAGTCAGCCAAGGCTTGTGCCTTATTTCATTTCACTTACACACACACACACACACACACACACACACACACACACACACACACAGACGCACGCATCTCTAACAGAGTGTGAAGATCTCTCTGTTTCTCGATTTGTTTGTCTGTCTTGTACACATTGGTTTGTTCTGGGTGCCCCGTATGCATTTCATTTAATGTCACTCTCCTGTCACTTCCCATCAGAGATCAGTCAAATGTCAGAGACTCCCATGCCACGTTACCTTGTTTATTTTTCAGTGCCCTTCCCCAATGCACATCTACAGGCTACGGCTCTGGCGCCGGCCTGATTTGAATTATAAGTTGGAGATGCTTGAGATCTCTTCGCTCTAGGTGCATATAAATCAGCGATCCTGACATTGAGGGGGCGGGCATCAGTGAGCAGACAGCTGTTCCACTCCTTCATAGAACTGTCTCTCAAACAGGCATACATTTATGCACAATCACATGTGATCAATGTACCAGCACTGATTTGTAATGCTGCATGCTGTGTAGGGTCTATAATCATTTATCACTGCCTAAGAGCCTGACCCAGAATAATCAATAGCATCTCCAAAACGGTGCGCGCAGCACAAATGGCCACTTCTCTTCCAGACAGCCTTTTGTGTGGCATTTGATGAGTAAAAGAGAATCCGCATACCCATCATGCATAGCATGCTTTCCATCCCAACACACAACCTTTAACAGAAAGGATGTGGGGATTCCCTTAATCCTCACCTCCAAATAATTCCTGCTCATGTCTTTCCATCCAGTCGCATATTAGCCACCACTTCCGTCCGCACAAACGTACTCTCTGTGCTTACGCATGGTGATCCCCTTTCACTATCGTAAGATATGCTCCGTGTCTGTAACTCATCCTTTTAAACTATGTTACGTATACCTCGGTTACACATGGTCTTCATCACCCATTTCAGATATCAACCACCTCTCCACCAGATAAAAAAAACAAAACAAGAACCATCCTTAATCGTGGCCGTTATCCTCTTGTGGTTTGTTCATCGAGTGCTATCTGAGAGATCAACCACAGTCGCTCAATAGCAGGCAGAGAATTCCCCTGCAGTGTATACGGCATGTTTAAATCTTATCAGCATCTTCATGTGTCACAGCACTTGTGTGGAGGTTTAGCAGAAACTCTAATCTCTCATCAGATAAACGAGTATAGTGAGAGGCCGTTTATTCATAAAATTTTCTTTAGCATGGAAAATTCGTCCCTCTAGCCTCTGTGAGATAATTTGTGCCTCGTTTTCTGTGGTTTTCGCTCTTGCCTTTTTTAAGCAACTGAAAAAAGGATGAATTTCCTCTCTGTTCTCTTTTCCTCTCTCCTTTCTCTCTTTCGCTTGCTCGCTCTAGCTCTCTCTCTCAGTACCTCTGCTGAGAGTGTATACGATTAGTGGGCTGTGATCAGGCTCCAGTCCCTGAATGCTGACCTTGGCCAGCAGCCAGTCTCCGGCTTCTGGGCAGCCACGGCCGCAGGCCTCCAGTCTGACAGCCCAATCCGTGCCCTGCCATCTCCTAATGCCTCGTCCTGTCCATCATACTCCTATCACCTGTCCCCCAAATGTTACAGCGCAGGCTAACGTTCACCTGGACACAGGACTCTGGCGAGAGAGAACTCTTTAAACGTTGCATCAAGCGACTGGGTCATCTGCTGGAGCGTTGGCCTGCATGCTTAAGCAGTGATTTGACAGTTGTTTAGGCAGCTATAACAGGACAGTGACAGAATGTGCGCACGCGCGCACACACACACACACACACACACACACACACACACACACACACACACACATAGGCACATTCACATAAATGCAGGGAACACAGGAGAATGGTGCATTTTGAGATGATGAGCCAGGCGTGATTGATGATCTAATGGTCCCAGAGGAGCCGAAACTCCCCCTGCACTCCCTCATTCACGCCTTTTATCTAGCTTATTCCTGCAGACCTTCCCCTTCGAAGTATTGTCCTTTTCAGGCGTTCTGGCAGCTGTCAGCTCCGGGTCACAAAACTGAAGCAAGCCGAGTATGTGTGTGCGTATGTGAATGTGTGTGTACATATAATATATATCTACAGTTTAAAAAAAAAAAAGATTATTATTATTATTATGATTTTTGGTGTTTTGGTTTGTCTGCCTGCCATCTGGCACATTGTGCGATGGTCACTTCCCACCCTGGAGATATAGCTGTCATTGCTGTGGCAGTTACTTAAAGAGTCAGGTTGCCAGCTTGATGCCCGATTGTTATCAACACTCTACGGGCAATTTGTGAACTCCACTTAGAGTAACCAGCATGTCTTTGGACTGTCGGAGGAAACTGGAGTACCCGAAGGAAACCCGGCAGGCACAGAGAGAACCTGCAAACTCCATGCACACAGACTTGCGTTGGGAAACGAAGCATGATCTTGGAGGTGTAAGGCGATTTAACTTAAGGCGAGGTGCAAACCATTAAACTGCCATGCCGTCATATACGCATACATACATATGAATTAAAATAAGATATCACGATACCTAGGTGCTGATTCGATTTGTATTGCAATTCTGAATATAATTTTTTAAAAAGATTTTGTGCCACCAAACAGTAATGACCAGTGTGTTTTGACACATTTCTATCAGAACCAGCATTAACCTTTCCTCAATTCGAGCTAGTTACCTCTTCTGGCCGCCCGTGATCCTGTCACCGGTTCACCGGTTGTCCTTTCTAATATATTTATGGATTGCCGCATAAAATATAACTGATTTTTTTTATTAGGAAAGATGGCTTCTTCTAGTAAAGCAGATCATGGTGTGATTAACGGATGGTGTCCTGGCAGGAACACGAAATGGAGAGGAATTTTTGGATTGCATCTGCACTTTTAGCGCTGTACCGCTTTTGAAATTTCCCTGTCAATGTCCGTATACCAAAAAAAAAAAAAAAAGGGTTAATAAGATTCAATGTATTTTTTACTTACTCTATGTTGAATGTAGAGAATATGATGTGAGAGAGGAAAAGGTCTATAGAAAAAGGAAGCAGCGGCTGCTCTGGGACTCCAGAGGGAGTTAATGTTGTTTGCAAGTGCAGCGGCAGACAGATTTTCACAGGGTCTGGGATTAGAACAGCTACAGAGTCTCTTTTATGATGGGGAGCCCTGAGTTTTAAAGGAGCATACTGTGACCGATATTTAGAGCCAAGGCCCTGAAGCTGATAACAGTCATGAAAGGGCCAGTGTTTAGCTGCAGAAGAATGAAGGAGGGAGTGTGTTGGTGTTTTTGCAGGCACCTTGGTTGGATGAACTGCTGTCAACAATTTAATAATGATAAAAATAGTTGATCATAAAATTGCATATTAGAAGTGATTTTGTATGTCAGAGTTAAATGCACTGTATATAAGACCAAAAAGTATCATCATAATGAATAATGAGCTGAAGAATTTCCTGATAGCTGAGTTCTTTATTATTCATGATGGGTTGATAGTAAATAGTTTCTTATGGGAGACTTGATATAAAATTGTTCTTATAAGATATGGAGGCACTGCTGAATTATGGGTCAGTACAGAATGAGCTGGAAGCATCAAGCCTGCGTATGACTGGTGGCACTGCAACGTTTTTCACTGAAATTGGCTTTAAGCCCAAACTTACAGTGAGGCTTGTTTACATGGTCAAGACTCTGTGTTCAGCAACAAATGAAGACGTAGGACTTTTTATATCCCAGCCTGCTTTCCTGTCACACAACTCTTGCCGTGAAAGTTTCTCCAGGGCTCCTCAGGTGGTGACTTGATGGATATGAGTAGTAGAATAAATTCATTTATTTTCAGTGACCACTCTGTCCTCCTCAGGGTCATAGTGGAATGGCAGCAAAGCGGGAATACACCCTAAATGTGATCTGTTTCATTATAGGACACTGATAACATGCACCTTGACATCTAGGTATCCATTTAGCAAGCACCTTTTGAGAGGCAGAGAGACAACAATAATCCAAACAATAATTGAACCGGGTAACCTGTGAAGCAGAACTACCCCTAAAGCTAGTAGTAGCAAGTACTGTTTAAAATTCAAATAATTTTTTTTAAATGAATACTGGCACACTTGATGTGTCGTTCAAAAGTGCATTTTGGTGCTGTGTTTCTCTAACAGAGTGATCTAGCAAGCACAATTTAATTTGCTTGATAATTCCAGCATGCACACTCATGCGCAAGTGTGGAAATGTGAAAATCAAGAGCAGAAAACTTTCACTTAATTCAGGCCCATATGCAGTCACGGGTACCGTTTAATTTAGTTGTTGTTTCTGAAGCTGAATTCAAAATGTTTGTCACTATTTTTCAGGACAGGCCAAGCATTGGAGGGTACAATTTTTTTGGAATTAACAGCAAAAACTGTGGAATTTACTCGGATAAAAAGAAAACAGTGTAAATTTTAACATGTTTAAAAGTGCTAAATTATATAAAATTGTGTCTTCATAAATTCCAAAGAACTTTTGAACACACTTGCATACTTTGGCATGCCCTCCATTAACCTACTGTTGGAGACTTTTGCACTGGTCGAAAGCAGTTGGAGGCAGAGACATTAATCAGGACAGATCTGCGACGACTGTTTGATCAATTAATAGTCTGAGCTATTTTTATCTTCACCCATATGCCCTCGCTCACCTCTGTACCTGGATAAGAAGGATAACCAAATTCAACATGGGTACTCAAATATGTCATGGCTCGCTTGCTGGCGGAAACAAGGACAGCGTGAAGGGTTATGGGTAATTTACCCTGTCCAGTGGATAAGTGCCGTATGTGTAGCTGCCATATTAGTCAGTGTGATTCAAGACTGCTTAGGACAAGCCAGGATGGTTAACTCTATCATTATATAGCGCAGTTTATATGTGAATGTGAAGTATGACTCTCCATGAGTGAGTTTTAGTCCCTTCATTACCACTAAGAGGCCCAAAGCGAGCTCCATGAAGACACAATTTGCCAAGGTTGGTGTGGAAAAAATCGTGGCATGAGCCCTGATGCATCCCCACCACCTACGAACCAAGCTTGTTCATTTGACATCTTGACTGTATGAGTAAACCTTCAAATGCTAATGAAAATGTAGTCAAAACCATTTGCAGAAGCATGCACACAGCTGGAACCGACTCAATATTCATTTTCATTCTTCTGTGCAATATAGGTGGGATCGTCTGGTGTCCACATACTTTTGGCATTGTTGTGTAGGTTGGAACAGGGCATCCTATTTGGGAATCAACTCGCTCTCTATTCATCTCCTGCCATTAATTAGTCCTTATCAGCATAAAGAATGCTGTAGTATGGGATCGTAATGTATTTTGTAAATAATAAACATAAGTCTCAATATTGGGTAACTGAAAAAAAAATATATATATACACATTTATTTATTTATTTTTTTTAATGCATGTCCTATTAAAGTTGTGCTTTTTATTATTTCACATGCATGGTGTTGTAGAAACTGGCTTATCTCCAGGGCTGTCTTTGCTTATTAATGAAATGCATCCAAGATTTGAAAAAAATGTTCTTTAACAACTGGTGTTAAAGGAAGAAATTGATCGTTTCAGGAAACGGTTGACCAACTGTGCTGCCCGTTTCTGCTTCAGTAATTAGAGGACTGTCATAGCACTCAATTAGCAGAGCTGGCTAATAATGTGCTTAATGCTGTGATCTCTTTCCCCCAGGGTTTTGCAGACAGCCCTCATTATGGTGATCACTTGAGTGACAGTCGATTAGTGTCCCATGAAGGATTGTCCCCGACACCTTTCATGAGCTCCAGCATAATCGGTAAGTATCGGTAAGATTGTCACCCCGCCACCCTCAAAATTTCCCACCCTGAGCAAGATTTTTATTTTCCCCATCAGTGTGCTTATTGTCACACATTTAGTTACTTCATTTTATATTACAGACAGTATCGCTTATATAAATAAACCACATCTCTTACTGTCTCTCCCTCCCTCCACCTCCTTTTTTTCTTTTCTGTGTTGACTGTTTTTCACAAGCTGGCCCCCCTCCCTTCTCAGGGTGGAAGTCACGCCATCAGTACAGTTTTCCATCACAAAAGACTTTCTTCTACCTATCATCAAAAAAGCCAGCAGCTAGTTCCACTAGCACAGAGAGTGGGGAGGGGGCGGCGGTGAAACAAGCAGATGTGCCAGAGATCATTTCTCACTCAGACCAGTCAGGTCATAAGATTTCTGAGGTCTCTCTATTCGCTCCACAGAGGTGTGTGAAAGCGAGATGAACCAAGCTGAGTTCCTCTTTTCACACCAAATATATTTCAGATGTTTTTTCCATCCAAATCGATAGAGAAGGTTGGGTTTTGGCTTTGACTTTTTCTCTCTTTCTTTTTTCTTATGACTCTGCTGCACTTGTTCAGCCACGTATTCATAAAAATGCACATTAATGCAATTATGTTGTGTTCACATGTCCAGGTCATGAATTGACTAATTTATGTCCGTGTTTTTTTTTTTTTTTTTTTTTAAATCATGCTTTTTGCAGATATGTCATGGTGTGCCTTGGGCTGAATTCTTGCCCTTTATTGATGTTTCTTTAAAGGTTGCTTTAGCACTTTTTCCATAGTAGTTACTTTTTTTCTGGTTGAGGTTTCATGAGAAATGTCTGTTCAATATAATATTATTTTAGATAAAGAGTGCAAAATTTTTTTTAGTATGCTTAGTTTATTTAAGCATGAATGATGGATGAGAGTCGTATAGTGAAGCTCTTTCTTTTCTGCTCTGGTGTGATGCGCTGGCACATGACAGCTTTATGGGCGGCCGATTGCGACGCTTTGTCGCTTCACCCTGGAGACCGGTTGCCATGTAAGGTGGCAAGTTTATGCATGAGTGCTAGTGATGGAGAGATGACGGAAACTAAATGTTATCTTCCTGGCAATTGTGTCTGTGTGTCTCTGTGTGTGTGTGTGTGTGTGTGTGTGTGTGTGTGTGTGTGTGTGTGTGTGTGTGTGTGTGGAAGACGGGAGGGGAAGTTTCCTTCTTCAGTCTTGTGGCTATAATTCTAATTATTCTTGTAAGTAGCAAAATATGGAAATGTTCAGGAATAAACGATGTGTCAGGGAATTAGACAATCTGATAGCACAGCTAAATTGCACGCATTTATCCGGTCAGGATTGGCCGATGAGCCTGGGTCTTATCAGATTGAATTTAAGTAGCGATATCTGGGATTTACATGGGAATTATGCATTTCGGAGCAACCTCATTAAAACCACGCACAGACCTTATTATGTACTAATGAAAGAGCCCGACCCAGAATATGAGGCGTAATACAATTAAGAATCAACATCAAGCTAGTGGCATTTCCGAGGACACGCTGGTTCTCATGTGAGTGCAGGAAGTGAGTGACCCATTTCCTTTGGTTTATTTATATTTATTCATTTATTGCTTTTGTACTGGAACCATTTAAAGACAGAGCCACAGTGGTCTAAGTGGATTAGCTAAAGCCAAATCCCTTTGGTCTTCAGGTTCTTAAAAAAAAAAAAAAAAAAAACGTCTTAGGAAGGCGCTGCCTTGTTTACCTTCTGTGTAGTGATGGTCCGCAGCTTTTAAAGGTCCCATGATTTACTGTTCCGTTAACAGATTTAAGCAGGTCTCGGAGCTCCCCAAAGCGTGTCAGTTAACGCTCCAGCTCAAATACTGCAAAAATAATGCATTTACTTTATAAGTCACTGTTTTTTGCGTGCAAATGCTGCACAAGAACTGTTTCAGTGTCTATGTAAATGAGCTACTGACAACCACGCCCAACTAGATAAGGTAAGCTGGGCGGAGCTTCCAATATGAGGTCATATTAAGGGAAAATCTAATTGGATTGTGTAATCCCCAGAACAATACAAAATTAGGAAGAGGACGAATAGAAGAGAATGTTTTTTATTTGTACATATACACTGGTCTGTCCTGGACCTGTCTAAAAATAACTTAAAATGTATTTTTACATACATTTACGCCCATTTTGCATGATAATGACAATAAATGGGAGATTTTTGTACAAAATGAGTTTCTTGTTTGATTCACTTCTAGATTATCATGTTTAAAACTGTGCACATATACACGAGAACAAAATAAACAGAATTTATCCTTATGTAATAAACTGGAATTAATGAGAGAAATTGCTGAATTGAATTACTTTTGGTAAAATTTAAGTTTTATATTAAAATCTGAAGATCACACTTCTTTAAGCTGCATTATGTGTATACTGTATTTCTTTTGTTTGCAATGCTCTTTGATGTTTTTTTTTGTGTGTGTGTTAAGGTATTTTATTAACACGCTCGGCGTGTTAAATTTTTTATCCACATGAAGTATGACATAGTGAAAGCACGTTGGGGTTAGTCAGGGTCACCTATTGTGTATGATAATGAAGTTGGTACAGTTTTTAGTGCGAGGCAGATGGCGGGTAATGACTGTTTATTTGACATAACACTTTAATTAGAGTTACCGCCACAATACGCTGCGTGTCCTGAATAATAGAGATTCATTTAAAAGGTCATTCTTAGTTCAAGTGTATTTTAATGGTTTTGCCGGAGCCTGAGTGGCACAGAAAAAGAGACGGCTCGTGTCGTGTTCTTTTTCCAATGTAATATATTTAGAAACCAAGATGAGATTACTTGTGACAACCAAAGCTGTTGAATTTGAATGTGTAAATCTGGCACTCTTTAAATAAACCCTTATTTAAGTAAACCCTTGATCGTCACAAATGCTATACACGGGGGAAACAGTGTTTCTTGAACATTTTATTCAGATGAGTAAGTGCTGTTGAAACGGGATCATGATGTTGGGGTTTGTTGTCCATGAGACCAGCCGTTCCACCACAATATTGGTGCACAGTATAGAGTTAAATTTTTCACAGCGCTTGCAATACTTCATTAGAGTGTATTGTGTCATTTTCATGATGATTATATTACATTGTATGGCCTTAAAAAATTTTTTTAAAAGAAGCTAATTAGTGTCAAATGTTTGCCGTATTTGCATTATATCAGTCGTAAGTGGTGGTTAATCAAACTTTTTTGAAAACACACAGTTCTCAGTTATATCTTTTTATATTAGAAATTATTTTAGACAAGGCTGTGCTTCACTTAACCAAAGGACCATGTTGTGTTACACATGCATATAAAAAGAAATCATCTAATAAAATAACATTTCTTTCCTTCTTCTCCCAGTCTGCTCTTTTACCCAGCATCCCTCAGCTACGCCTCTGCACATGGTGACCACATGACAGCTTCATTTCCCCTCAATCTGTGCAGTTTACTTTCCAAGGCTATCTGGAGCACTGGACCTAAAGTCTGCTTTCATTATATTTTAACTTTCTTTAGGATTTCAGTGATGCCATAAGGCATGTTGCTTTCTTGCCCATGTGTCTGAGTTTAACAGTGTGGTTGGTGCTCGTGTACCTGTGCGGTTCTTTGTCCTATAGGAGTGAAAAGGTGTTGCATAATGGTGACAGTGTTTGAGTAGACGGTTCAAGCAAATATTAATAAGGCTTAATCCAGATTTAGATTAAAGAAAAATCTGCATGCAGGTTGAAAATCCTGCCGCTTCAGCGAGGCCAGTATTTACTCGTCAAACAGATTAGAATCACAAAAGACAAATTAGTTTCGTCTTTTGTTGTCGTTTCAGACAAACAGTTGGCCTTAATGCTTCCTGTGCATTAGAATCGGGAAGGCAACGATTTGGTGCAGTACCAAGATTTCCGATTGAATAAACAATAAATGAAACTTTATTTTGTCATCTTCTAACTGTAGAGCAGTGGGGGGATCCATCCTGTGCCTGAGCACACAGCGGAAAGCCTTTGTTTGGGGAGGGGGGATAATGTTCTTAGTGGGCCTGGTTCAGACAAAAGAAGGTCATGTGCGCTCTGTGGTCGAAGAGGAACTAGTGGTTTTGCTGTAAAGAAAAAAAAAATTTAAATATAGAGACTTCAATAGCAAAATAATGGCATCATATAAATTTTCGTTTGGATCTGAATGGAGCGTATTCTCTGTTTGGGTTGTGGGGTCTGTGCTTGCCTGAGAGTTCTTTAAGAATTTGAATTTGTGCTGGACTTTTGGAGCAGTTCATATTTATTCGACTTTGCCAGACTCTCACTTAACACAGTGTCCCAGCTTTGCCTGTTTGTGTTTAGTGTGCGTTTCTCTCTCTTATCTCCGCTCAAGCTGATTTATCACCCATGCTATAAAGCATCATTGTGTGTGCGCGCGCGTGTGTGTTAAGGAGCTAGTTACTGTTAAGGGGGCTGAGAGGTGAAGATGAGACACTCATGCTCTTTCCCTCTCACTCCTCTGGTTACAGCTTCATTTGGCAATCCTGGATTTATGTCACATTGATGCCACACCATCAGAGAGAAGAAAAAAAAAGGTGTGACAAAAAGAAAGTCGGAAAAAGGAAGAAGTACATTACAAGGACATTTCTGAACTTCCTTGTAACTAAAAAAAAAAGAAAGAAGACTTTTTGCTGTTCTGTTTGTCTTCAGCTGAGCGAGTCTGTCATGAAAGAGTTTCGCCTGTTTAGTTTAGTCAACATAATTTAGCCGTCTAAAAAGTCTGTGTGGGTGTGTTTACTTTTGCTGACATGGATTTGTACTTTCTTTGCTCTGCGTGTGTGTCCATGTGCCTTGCTCTGTATTTTTAGCTCTGCTGACTTGCCTGCGGAAATGCTCACGTTCCTGCGGCCTGCCATTCAGCCTGTTGTATTAATATAATCTTATTATTAGGGGTGTCATCACACACTCACATGCATGCATACACGCTCAGATTACTCTACCTTGCTGTCTGTTAGATTGAATCAATGAGGCTGTAATTATTTCCAACAGCATGCGTTCCCGTTTGGACCTTTCTTTAGCTCGGTTAATCAGCACTGATCTCAGAAGACCGGCCTTCCTGTTGTTTATTAACGTCTTGGGATTCCATCCTCAAAACTCCCTAATACAGCATTAAGCTGCCGAAATCTATTAGTTAAGAGTGCAACATACTGTAGCTTGGGAGCGTTTGTTCTGCACCTTGGGGAATAAGAGAGACATCATCTCTTCTCTCTGCATCTTGTGCTTTCCATCCCTTTATCTCTTCGCATGTCGAGCTCTAGTGGCTGGTCTGCCACCTCTAACCCTGCCGATTGTTAATTGCAGACGGGCCTTGAGACTCTCAACAATGCAGCATTATTACTGTCAAGTGTTATTTCCCTTGCTGGAAGTGTTGTTTGGATGTGCTTTTAAGTCCCGCCAGCATTGCAAATGCGTAGTCCTAGCAACTGTAGTCAAGGGAGCGGCTCCCCTGAGGTTGTAGCTGAATTAAGAAAAGCTTTGCTAGATTTAAATAGGATTCAAAGATATGGTCACGATACATTCCTACTATATACATTTATATATTCTCTCCTGTCCATGATGGTTCCCAGTGGATACCTGAAAGATTTGTAATTCTTAGCCTCAGTAGATGATTGTACTTTGAGACTATGGATCTGTAACCAAGAGCTCTGCTGTGATTCTTACTTTCCAGTTGCTTGTCCAACTAAAATTATTAACATTAGCACACGTAAAGATGACTTTACACATGGTATGTAATACATCCTTACAATCTCCATGTAAGAGGATTGTTTTATCTCGAATGTGTTCTTGCCACTTTACCTAAAAGAACTTTTAAGGATCTAAATCTGATGTAAATCTGCTGTGTGATGATGTCTATTGTTCAAAGTGCCAAGCCAATAATCAGATTAAATAATGCCCTCGTGGATATGCCCACTTTATGATATCCAGGAACAAAGATTCAGTATTTAGGGGCCTTACTTACCCAGCGTCACACAGCAGGGACCTGGCAGCTCTCGGACCTGAACTCACAACCTTCTCATTAATTGTGCAGAACCTCAAAAGCAGGTGTGGCCCAAACTTATAATAAGCTGTTGGCCTAAGCTTATTCAGAAACCAAACCTGTTTTAGTTGATGGGCTGTATTTAAGCATACAATTCTCGCTGTTTTTTTTTTTAACGATTTATGATCCTTGGAAATACTGTCCAGGTCAATTGTTTTGTTTTTGCTTGATGAATATATTTGGCTTTAAGATCAATAATAAATGTAAAGTTACACGCTAGAGTGTCAGCTTTCATTTCCTAAAACCCAGATGAACAACTTGCAATATAAGAACATGGCCCCTCATATCTAGGTAATCAAATGTGTTGGAAAAGAAAAGAAATAACACTAAGGGTTGGGTTCCATCTCTCTTGCTTCCAATAGCTGCACCAACACTGTGACCCATTGACATAATCGAACCTGTACATTATGCAGATTCTTTTGTTTCTTGATTGTTTTCGGTCTTCTTCGGCAGGTGAGATGTGGATGTTCAGTTGGGTTGAGGTCAGGTGATTGACTATTTCCCCTTTGGTGTGTAGGTTGTGTTTTAGGTCAGTGTCTTGTTGCATGAAGTAGTTCCTCCCTATTACTTCTGCTTCATTCTGCTGCAAACCCAAGACATATAACTTCCTGCACCGTGCATGATTGAGAAGCTTGTATGTTTGTGATCATGAGTAGAGCCTGTCTTTCTCCACGCTTTAGCTTGTCCATCATTTTGGTAGAGGTCAGTTTTGGTTCCAAAACTTTTGTGGCTCACCTCAATAGTTCTTCTGTGAATTCATACAGCTTGTGATTTGTTTGCTTCTTGTGGTAGCAAACCACTGCTATGTTACTGTTCTCAAAATGCGAGATGAGCTTGTTGTGTATGCCATTGGCGTTTTCAGCTTTTCCCTTTTCTTTACACCTCTTTCAGTGTTTCTGACATCAGTTGCTATTTACCTTGGCCAGCCTGTTCAATGTCAGGTGCATGAGCATTTTTTTTTCTTTTCAGGCTATTCCAAATTGTTGTATTGTCTATGCCCAGTGCTTGTGCAATGGCTCTGATTGATTTTCTCTCCTTTTTTAGCGTTAAAATGGCTTGCTTTTCTCCCAAAGACAGATATCTGGTCTATATATTGGTTTATGTTTTTTAAAGCGTAGTCTTCACAAAAACCAGGGCTTAAACCAAGGGTAGACATTCTGAATTATTAATTGTTTAAACCTTTGCTCAAACAGGGATCACCTGGGAACAAGATCAATCATGTTCTGATATTTCTAATCGCTTGAAAATGGGTGGGTTTAGACATGGGTCCAAAAAAAACTATTTTTTAAAATTAACATCTAGATGTAAATATCAGGAAAAGAAAAATCAATTGCATCGCATTGAACATAGTTGCAAACCAAAATATCTTCAGTGTATTGCAAAAACAAAAGAGTTGGCTTTTCCCTATTTTTTTTCTGATTAGACTGTATATTAGTCAGTTTTTATTTTTATGGCTCACATTTTGAATGAAGTCTTCAGCTTTACTTAACAGAACTAGTGAAAGGCAAATTTGCTCCATTTAACACTAGGTGCTTTGTATTGGCTGACAAAAATACCACAGATTTTATTGCATTGTGTGGGTGTTGGGTTAATGTATTTGTTTTTTTGTTAATTTTATTATTTTTGTAACAATTAGCAAGATCTATTTTCTCAATTTCAGTGCGTGATATGAAAAGGTTTTAAGCACACTCCCAACCTCTGACCCTCCTGCATTAAGATGTTGAAATGCAACATGTCATAAAGATAATGTTTAAGTCAAACAGGGACTTATGATGGGCAGAATAATAGAACACAATAATGAAATCAATCTTTTTCTCTATATAATCCCCTGCCACATTGCCTACTCAATGACTAAGGGTGAATAGTCATTCACGGATGTTCCACCTTCTTTAAAATATTTGCACGTTTTACTGCAGCTAAGAGGCTAATTATCATACTGTGCTTGAGGTCTTCTGTAAATGTCAATCAATTTTATGCCTTCATTCATGAGAAATTTTATCACAATTCCCGGTTTGACTTGAACGGCCCTTTTATTTTTATGAGCATCATGTTAAAATACATTTGGTTCTTTATGTTGGCTTCTGGAAGCTCTTGGTGTGCATGCATACCTGTGTGAGTGTTCGCCATCCTTTTGACTTGAGGTCATCCAATTTCTTTAGGCACGCTCACTATTCTAAGGGAAATAATTGTGGAAAAATGCATTAATTTCTAAAATTTGCATTCACATTTCCTGCATGTGGTGGGTTTAGTGTTAGCGTGGTTTTCCTATGCTGTTTAAATGAATTGCCTGTACAGAAGGATTGTTCTCATCTGTTTCTTCTCCGCTTTTGATGAAGGCTAATGGCTTTCCAGGAAATGAAATTATGCAGTCGTTTAGTGACAACGCAAAGAACGGCAACCTTTTGTAGCTCCTTTTAATTTTTTTTTCCTCCAGCAATACCCTTCCTTCCAAGAAAGATTTCCCCATCCTTTTGTACTAACTGGCAGTGGGTGGGGGAAAGACTCTATCTCCTTTTCCTCTCTCTCTCTCTCTCTCTCTCTCTCTCTCTCTCTCTCTCACTCTCAGTCTATCTTTATTTTCCTCTCTGTCTTTTTTTTTCATATTTTAATTGTTCAGTAAGTCTCAGTGTGGTGTATTAAATCCCACTTTGTTCCCTGGCTCCCTGGTGTATGCAGCAGCAACAGACGTGTGTGTGTGTGTGTGTCTCTCTCTCTCTCGTTCTCTCTGAAGGACTCTGCACTAGCAGGCGCTCTGATTGTGACCAGGTGCTGCTCAGGTGCTCACTCCCTCAGTGCAACAGCAGCAGAGAGGCCACAGGTGCAGCCAAGGCTGCTCCCATGCCCACCCGCCCCCCACCCTATCTCTTTTTCTTTGCTTCTATTCTGTCATCTGCCACTCTCACTCTCTTCTTTCTTCAGACCCTCGAATATGACATGATAACAGAAGTCACCTGTTAAATATTAACAGCAAGCTGCTGTGGACAAGTTTATGATGCGGTGGATTCCTCCTACATGTTCTTTGTTAAAGAAGGAATCAGTTTTCAGAAAGTGTAGTTAATGCATAACGCATATCTGTGGTAGTATTATCTGTTCTCTCATATTAGAATATATTTGAACAACAATTAATATTCTAGCGTAATGTTGAAAAGGCTCAGCCATGACCGTTATGCCACTTCATCATATTTTTTCCGTGAGAAAGATGCATGACACATGACATGAGCGTAGACATGGGCATCTGATGAGGAGATTAGAGAAGTGTAAGGGAGGAGAGGCCCGGGGCCTGCTGCTGTGGCTGGTGGGGTTTGTGCAGGTTGGGAAGTGTGGAGCATACAGCCCGTCATTATGCAGAGCTGCAGGGTGCGGTTATCTGTTACTGTGCTCAGCTGAGCGTGAAGAGCCCAAGACAAGCTGAAAGGGCGCAGATCTCCTCTTTCCCTCTTGTTCTGTCCCTGCATCGTTCTCCCCACCCCCAACTTTCCATCCAGCTCTCCATCTCTGGTCCAACGTCCCTAGGGCCTGGCACTAGTCTGGAGGGGGCAGCAGGCCAGCTGCAGGCTTCAGCTGGGACCTGGTCTGGCTCGTTCTGCAGATCTGCTCTGCCTTTGACCAGGATTATCTTATCTTGTTATCGTATGTATTTCCTGACTCGGTGTGTTGGCATCAATTACAAAAACAAAAGAAAATCATTAAATGATAAAATCTGTTGCATAATTAGGCTTTTTGTCCACTTGACTCAGCCCTACTTCCAGATCTTATATCAGCAGTTCTTATTCTATGTGAGGTTAGCTCATCAGGACAAATATAAGGAAGACGTGCAATCCCTGACCTTTTACCTATAGGAATGGAGTCAGTTGATCTAAATTGCCTTCTGCTTCTTTTCTGTTCTTTTCTTTTAATGTACAAACCAGAGACCTACATTATCTGATTGTGTTAAAATCACTAAAAAGGGACTTTTTACATATTGGATTTTTAAGAAATATTTGACTGACTTTATCATTAGTTATTATAATATTGGCTGGGAACGATCACAGCACATAGGTTTGCTGAGCCAAGGAGAACACACAAAGGTGATCTAAGCTTTTTTCTTGATCATCGAGCAGAATTAGGATAGAATCTTGCACCATAAAGGTCCAGGTTTCTAAGGGCACATGACAATTCACACATCCATGTTTGATTTCGGTTGCCACAAAGGCTTAATCACACAGTTTTATATATAGAATTTCAGTATTACCCAGTATCCCGATGCCCCTGTTTGCAGAGTGAGCTGCATGAAGGGTATGGTTCACTAAGGCACAGACTAAAACTTGAGCGTCCTGCACAAAGACTTGGCCTCAACTCCACTGAACGCATTTAGAATAACCTGGAACACTGACAGCACCCATGTCTGACCCCACTGATGTTATTCTTATCTGGGAAAATTCACACATCTGAACTCAAAAATCAGGTGGAAAGCCTTTCCAGAAGAGTGAAGATTATTTTAAGAGCAAATGTGCACTGAATCTTGAATGGGATGTTTGGAAAGCACATATGGATGTGGAAATTGTCAGTATAGTTCATGAGGGGGGGAAAAGGACAGAACAGATGTTATTCACAGCTTAGATGACTTGATCTTGAGCTGTAGTCTAGGTAATAAGATCATCTCAATTGTGCCAACATTTCAGTCATTTTTAACATCTAAACTCTGATTAAGTTGCATTGTAAATTCTCAGATGCTGTTTATGATGGTTCTTTGAAGTCTTTTAGTAGTTACCACTTGTAGATGCCACAAACTACAGCAAAGGTGTTTATGGGCAACTGTACGTTACTGATGTGTCGGTGGTTTCAGTGCAGCTCTTTACTTTAGAAAAAGTAGGCTTTCATGAAAGGATTTTTTTTTATCTTGTTACTCATCATGCAACAATTATGGCCTAATTTCAATCCTACGAGCAGTGAACAAAACAAGCATGTCTTACAATGCTAAATGATTGACCAGAAAGGTTGTTTAGAAAAATGCCCATATTTAAAGTGGAACAGATTTGTGGAACAAATCTGGCTTCCTTGCTGTATGACTCTCATGACTGCTATCACGAAATTCAGTACATGCTTAGAAGTAACGGCTTTAAAAAAAAACTGCATTACCGTATTTAACCCTCTCTTCTCTAATTTCACCTCCCCTGCCCATGCCCACTCATACAGCTCCATCTCTTTTATCCCATAGCTCCAAGCAACGGCCCTTGCCAATAAAAATGTTAGCGATTGTTAGATGAAACGCAGTTGAAGTTAAAGGCCAATGATTCATTAGGAAGGAATTTTGCCAATGGAACGAATGCAGTCTGTGCCAGGGCTAATTCTCTGCCGCTGATGTGAATGACTCTACCAGACGACTAGAACTACATTTCCACAGTCCCTCATACCTGCTGGAATTCATCTTACACACACACACACACTCCCACTCTGCTATCCATCTCTGTTGTGTTCATTCACCCCCTTCATAGTGTGGTGAAGCTCCCGGTCCAATCAGGAACCACATACTAGACTTTCCTTAGAGACCGAGAGATTGATACTACTCAAGCTTTACTGTTATAGTAACATGGCTTTATTTGTGTCTCGTTGACATGGTTTTATATCTTACTAAAAGTCATTAGCAAGTATTATATGTTTAGTCACAAAATAATTATTATTACATGCTATAAAAATTTCCCCTTGATCAGAGCTTGGTGTGTCAGAAACAGTATATTTTATGAGGTTTGCAGAGGTGGAACACTTACAGCAAGTGCTAAAAATAAGTTAAGGTTGTGGTTTCTGTGCACGTGATTGCTGCTTTGCCACCTGCAACTAGTTTAACCCTTTACCTGAGGCCAAAAATTTCCACCCGTTTTGTGGTTGTCTGTGTTCAGCACTGTATTTTTGTGATGTAACATTTCACAGTAGTGGTTAATGGCTAATATGGAAGTAGACACGCTCAGATTTGCAGCTTTTCATTATATGTGTTTTCATGCAAACTGAATGAATCAAGTTACATTTAACGTATTTATTTAGCCTGCTAGGTTCAAACCTTTTATTGTGGCAGATTTATATAGATTTACATACATCAAAAAATGTGATATGCGATATGCCTGCATTCAGCTTGTTAGTATTGGGCCGTTTTTCCCAGTCACAGACTAAACAATCAACAAAAAGTTACTTATTGTCAAAATGGTAGCATGTCGCGTAGTAAAAACATGGACTACTTTATATGTGCTGTATGCTTTACTTTTTGTACAGTTGAGATACACATCATCTCTTGTGATTATCTGAAGGCAGACGTCACCACCATAATGTTAATAGCTGCTTCTTCTACGCATTTTGTTTGACTTCTTGGAAGCTGTGGAGCACGCACAGAACGCCGCGGCCGATTTCTATGTCCGATTGAATCATATGTGCAGGAGTAGCTCGACTCCCAACCGCTTTATCTGTTTGTGCTAATCAGACTTTAGGAAGTTTCATTTAGTACAATTTCAGTACAACTAATGTATTTAAACATGTATTTGACAATGTCATGTAAACGTTCTGAATGTTATTGTGGGGCAGTCGTGAATTGTTTGCCCAGCAGGGGGCTCATTCCCCTCCCCAAAAGACTCCACCTTCCCATGACCTTGCTTACCAGCTCATGATACTCTACACACAGAAGCCCAACAGTGCCCTACTCTTATAGTAGTGACTACTCTTATAACAGACATTGTACGCACTGGCTAAAAATGTCCTGTTTCTGTTCTGCCAATTTTCCATTCTGCCAGTATTATTATAGCTTTTTCAAAAATGCAGAAAATGTTAAATTAATTGCCATGGCCATGTGTCTAAAACTAGTGCTAAAATTTATTGCATGAAACATTAAAAAGTCTAGATAGATTTACAACTCCAGTCGCTTGGGCACAGCGAGGCTGAATGTGTGCATATTTGTCTGGCTGGATGGGGTAGCTGATGTAAGCATATTGCTAATTCTGTTTGGTGCACCTACTTCCACAGTACAGTCCTGCCAGCCTAAAACTGAAAAAGACGAAAAAATGAAGGAAAAAAAAAACACAGTAGAACTTTTTTTTTTTTTAATCTCAACTTTAAAGTGGATATTATTCTTGTTTTTGCAATCAGTAATGTATCTAGAACGTATATGGTACAGCTGTAAACTAATGATCAGAATCAGTTTGAAAGAAGCTTTCATCTGAACGAGTCTTAAATTCCACACAGATAAAACAAGACTGTCTTTGAACGGCATGTTGTGTGTAATAATGTAGGAAGACATGCTTCTGTGGAAGCTAATGGGTAATGGGCTGTGTGAAGCGTAATTACTCTGAGACCTGCTGAAATCAGAGGGGGCTCATGGGTCAGACGGTGGGGCTTCTGTCTGCCACCTGTGTGCAGCAGAGGTCCTACTGTGCCCTACAGGTGCTGCATTTATACACACACGCGCGCACATACACACCTGGCTAGAGGTCTCAGGTGGTTAGCCAGGAGCAGTCTACCTATAAATAGATCCCCCTGACAGAGAAGCTGAATCCACTAAACGAGGCTGTGTAATCATGTTAGGTTCTTTCACATGTGCTCATTCCAGTTACATGTAGCATGATCCAGTACTACACACACACACACACACACACACACGCATACACACGCACATCCTACAGCCCGGTGTTTGTGTGTGATGTAAGCCAGACACTTTGCTACCTTGCACATCCCTTAAGTACGCTCCAGTTCTTTAGTCTATCCGTTATATCTATGTATAATCTTTAATTCGATCTCAATGAGTTTAATGAAACACAGTTCACGTATTTTTTTTCTTGCACTTGTCTTTTAAATGCAGGGAGCACAGTGGCGAGGCTAAGACTCTGAGTTATCTGAAGAGAGAGCGTGCGGGACATTTGACATTAACAGGGGCAGGAGGGACTGCATAACTCATTGTAGTTGGACCCATGAGGAGAGCAGATTAAATCAACTGTAATTAGAGATTACTTGAGGGCCACCCCACTTCTGTACAAGAGGGGGGGGGGGAAAGTATGCACTCACTCGCAACAGGTTTTTGCTTTCTCTCTCTTCCCTACAGGGAGTTAAAGTGGGTTTTATACTGCTCAATCTCATCCCTGCAGCATATATTCAACTGACGACTATTTTAATTGATTCTGAATCGCACAATTACTCAATGACTCTTAACTTGTGTATTCGGCACCAGCACGTTTTCCAATTGCACGTGTTACCATGACAACGACACAAAGTCTGAGATTGTAATGTTAGAGAACTTTGAGTTTGCAACATCAACCAGATTATTATTTTTAGTATCCTGTGTGTTACAGAAAAAAATTCGATGCTCAGTTGCTATAGCTGTATACTGTACCAAAAGAAAGGTCTTAAAATGACATATTGGTCATTTTTCTGTCAAAAAGTTAAGATATGGGAATGTATTGATTATGAATTAAAAGCTATAGCAACTGAACATCGAATTTTTTTCTGTAACACACAGGTGTTTTGGCCCACTCCTCATGACCAAGCTGCTCCACTTGTTTCCGATGGGTGCCTTTTCCAGACAGCATGTTTCAGCTCCTTCCAAAGATGCTCAATAGGATTGAGGTCAGGGCTCATAGAAGGCCACTTTAGAATAGTCCAATGTTTTCCTCTTAGCCATTCTTGGGTGTTTTTAGCTGTGTGTTTTGGATCATTGTCCTGTTGCAAGACCCATGACCTGCGACTGAGACCCAGCTTTCTGACACTGGCCAGCACATTTGTCTCTAGAATCCCTTGATAGTCTTGAGATTTCATTGTACCCTGCACAGATTCAAGACACCCTGTGCCAGATGCAGCAAAGCAGCCCCAGAACATAACAGAGCCTCCTCCATGTTTTACAGTAGGGACAGTGTTCTTTTCTTGATATGCTTCATTTTTCCGTCTATGAACATGGAGCTGATGTGCCTTGGCAAAAAGTTCCATTTTTGTCTCATCTGTCCATAGGACATTCTCCCAGAAGCTTTGTGGCTTGTTAACATGTAGTTTGGCATATTCCAGTCTGGCTTTTTTCTGATTTGTTTTCAACAATGGTGTCCTCCTTGGTCGTCTCCCATGTAGTCCACTTTGGCTGAAACAACGACGGGTGGTGCGATCTGACACTGATGTTTCTTGAGCATGAAGTTCACCTTGGATCTTTCTGGGCTCTTTTGTTATCATTGGGATTATCCGTCTCTTTGATTTGTCATGAATTTTCCTCGTGCGGCCACGTCCAGGGAGGTTGGCTACAGTCCCATGGATCTTAAGTTTCTGAATAATATGTGCAACTGTAGTCACAGGAACATCTAGCTGCTTGGAAATGGTCTTATAGCCTTTACCTTTAACATGCTTGTCTATCATTTTCTTTCGAATCTCCTGAGACAACTCTTTCCTTCGCTTTCTCTGGTCCATGTTGAGTGTGGTACATACCATGTCACCAAACAACACAGTGACTACCTGGAGCCCTATATATAGGCCCACTGACTGATTACAACATTGTAGACACCTGTGATGCTAATTAGTGGACACACCTTGAATTAACATGTCGCTTTGGTCACATTATTTTCAGTATTTTCTAGGGGTACCATAATTTTTGTCCAGGCCTGTTCCATGAGTTTTTTTTTATTTTTTTAAATAATTCCGTTGAAGCATGGTTGAAAAGCAATGTCTGATTTTCATTGGTTAACATTCATAGAATTTTTTAAAATTATTACTTTTGTCAGATTATAGTTATTTCTGTGACTATTGTGAGTTTTCTTTCATTGACCGAAGGGTACCAACAATTTTGTCCATGTGTGTATATAAAATATATATAAAAAAAACATCATGGCAGACCAAGCACAAGCTGCTAGTGTAAGATTTTGCAAACAGTAAAAAAAAAAAAAAACATGTCCCTTTTTCACCTTGAGGTTTTATAGACGGAGATTTTATCAATCAAATTTTCCACTTGTTTTGAAACACCATTTAAAGAAATGACGCGAACAGCAATGATTCTTATGATGCTTAGCAGCGAGAAAAAACTTGATTACAAGACTTATCTTATGGCGTAATCGACCAACAGGAAATTTACATTGCTGCCACAACCCTACTGTCACTCCAATATCAATTCACTGATCATGAAAGAATTTATTTAAAAATACAGAATGCTACACCTCGTGATGACAAGTGACATGGTTTTGACATTCACCATTAGCTAACAAGCTAATTTACTGACATGAGACTTCATCATCCAGAGAGGCAGCGTGCTAGGACACAGTCAGCTTAGCAAATGTTGCCTCTTTGCTATCTAAGTTAAGATTGAAATGCTCTCACACTTTAAAGTTTTTTGGTAATGAAGTCATTGCCATCACTTTGTCGCTAACATCATTGGAGTAAGTATTACCAGCTACATATCCAAGCTTTCTGAGGCAGTGTGAGAAACATGAGTGATGACGTCGCAAATTAATCTAAACATCTAAATTTGTTGGCAACTAATTTGATCTTTTTTTTTTTCAATTATTTGTTGCACGTCTGTATAAACTGTAGACACGTGTGTTAGTGAAAATCCCAAGAGATGAGCTATGTAATATACCCTTTCCTGTATCTGTAAGATTTTAGTCATCGTGCTGCTGCCACAAGGTCCTAATAAAGTGGCTCACCCACTTTTACCCGCAGGAAGCCAACATTTTCATATCAGAAGTTTTTTAGTTAGATGAACTAGCATCTTATTAACTAAGCATGTCCCTGCACCCAAGGCTTATTGCACTGGTGTTATGAAGTGCACTGTTCAGTTTCCTGTCCTGATTAGCTCATTGGCAATTATGTGAAGAACTGCATATGTATTTTTAAAAATGTTATTTATTTAAACAAAAATTTTATTTAAAGTGCTTAAAAAATATATTGGATTGTCTGTCAGTTTCCTGAATGTGCTTTCCATTGTCAGCTTGGACAGAGGGCTCCTTTCTGCAGTGTGTGTGTAGGGGATATGCCTGGAATGCCGTGTTGCTAAATCGGGGATCAGAATTTCCCTCTTCCATTCTTCCTACTCTGTCCTTCAATTCAGGCTCCTCGGAAATCTCATTGTTTCCTGGCATCCAATACCAACCCTCCAGACTGCCCTTTGATGTCACTCTGAACAATTCAGATTCCACCCCAGGACGTGAAAGAACATCTCTGCCCTCGTTTTTTCCATTGCTTGTTATTTTTATTCCTGTCTCGGGGCTTGTCACTGTGACGTCGGCCACTTTGTTGAGCTCACGAAGGAGGCCGTCGAGGCACCATCACACTGTCCGGCGTGTAGTGTGGAGAAGGTTATTAGATAGCTCATCACCCTGCTCCGTGGAAAACGTGAGGCAGAGAGGATGGCTAGAGAATGAGGGAGAGTGGGATGGATGGATGTGTGATTATGAAGTCATCAGGCATGAACCGGTAGGCTAGGGGCGAGCCGCTCCCTCTCTCGTGAGCCCTCAGGGTGCCATTGATTGGTGACCATGTGTTTGTGGCCGATAGACTGTGAAATGGTGTGTTGCTGCACGGCTGTGTCGCACCTGCGTCCCACCAAGGTGATTGATTGGTTTGGTCATGTGGAATGTTCCCATCTGGTCTGCTGTAATGCATTTCTCCCTCTCTCTCTCTCTCTCTCTCTCTCTCACACATATCACTGAATAGTGGACACTACCTAAAGCAGACGGTTATGCTCAGACACAACAGCAAAGGCCATGCGAAAATATCATTCCTTTTTCTTTTCTTTTTTTTTGTTTACTAAACCCTGTGATGATCCAACACAGAACAACACTGTGGTTATGTATTTAAAGAGGGAGATTTTCATTTGGCTTAAACAGGTTCACGGGTTCATTAATTTGCAATGGGATGCCAATCATCCCCCAGAGGTTAACGTTAAAGCCACTCAGATATTTATCTTGATAGTTTATCTCTGTTGATATTGTGGGCAATTCATCCGTATGATTCAGTAAACAGGATAAAGTCTTATTCTCATTAAATCCTCCGTCAAAATGCAGAATCACTTTTGCCTACCTTTAAATAACTTGTGCGTCAACATGTACACAGGTGGGGGGGTGAGATATTTTTAACCAGTATAAGGTCAGGTTTTGCATCCTTTTTGCTCAGAAGATTTTGGCTTTGTGCTGTCTATATACACTGCCGTTTAAAAAAAAAAAAATAAATAAATAAATTCTCACACTATAAGATTTCACTCAGTCACCACAGCGTGGTGGCCAGTTGATGTGTGCAAGTGATTCCTCATGCTCCCAGAACCACTCTTACACAACCTGAGTCTTAAATTTAAGCATTTTTTCTGATTATTCTCACTAACAAGTGGTACTCTTATGACTACACAGTTGTTTAGTCCTAATCCTGTGAGCTCTTATTACACTGCATGTGCGTATGGAAATGCTTTTATTTTCACTATTAAGGGTGTATATAATTCTTACTTTATTTTTTTTTTACCATGCAACTTGACCAAGCGTTTAAGTGATCTCTAGTCATGATTATTTTTCCAACCACATTTCATCCATAGAGTTGACGGTTCAGCACTCTCTTTCCAAGTGTTGATAATGTGATCCTGTTCTTAACCTAGTTCCAGTAATAAAAAAATTTTGCTATCCATAATTTAACATGGATGCATTTTAAAAGCTATTTACACTATATTGGTCTCTGTCCATATTAGAGTTGTGAATAGGAGGTAAACTGTCGTGTTCAATTCAGTTAGATTTTTGTTCATTTTGATTTTCAATTCAGTTCAGTAGCTCTAAAGTTAATTGCTAGATCATCAGCTTTATTGGTGTCAAGCAGCTATTTTTCTTACGGGTTTTAAATACTTTAAAGTAAAGTATTGCCTTGAAATGCTGTGTAACGTTTATTAATTGTTTTTGAATGTCATGTCTCATACAAAGCAATAACCCCTCGCCCCCCACCCCTCACACACCACACACACACTTCTGCTCCAGGTCACTAGGTGGTGAGATTGCACACACTGCACATAAAGTCAAAAGTGGAAGAAAAAGCGAGACTCGTGTATTTGCGCAAAATGAGAACAATTTCTGTTTTCCATGGAATATTTCTGAGGAATTTTTAATTTTTAAAGCGTTTAATGTTTGAAATTCTACCTAAATAATGTAAAAGGAGTGAATTGCTTCTGAATCAAAAACTGAACCATCAATCACCAATCACACAACTCTAGTTCCTCCTGATAAATGCAAATAAAAACTGGTTAAATGACTGAAATGATGGACAATTGTATTTGCCAAACAAATTTAGTGTTCAACGGACGCTTCATTGGCATTAACCTTCCTTGGCATCTGATGTGCTGTGAAATATAAAGTCATGGCTTGGTGCAGATACACTATACTGACATAACTAACACAACTAACTTCCAGAGACACTGAAAGAAGATTCATCCTGGTTTGTTATTTATATCGCATGCATTTCCTATGTAACTTGTATTAAACTACAGTTGTGTAGTTGTAAAGAATTTGAAAGAAAATAAAGTCTATGTGGAATGGGTAACGCTGATACTTACTGAAAAGACAAGTCACGTTTAGCAACGGTTAAGTGTCCTAGCAACATCTCAATGCTTTCCTGCGGGATCCATGAATATTTATGATATGTAAATTACATTCGTCCAAGCCTCCTCCTGACATCCATGCGTTAGGCACCTAGCTAGCCGCTTGCAACCTAGCCAATTTGCTACAGCTGGACAAGAGTGGGATCGAGTTTTCATGATAACGGTCATGAGGTTTTGTTTATCTTGAACATTAGCTATGTTAAGACTCTAACTGATTGAACCTTGCAAGGTCAAAAGCACTTAAATGCACCTAGTAATTTTTGAAAGCTGGCATATGATTTAAGTATTATTTTGAACATTAGGCTGAAGTACGTGATTTGCAAGAGGGAAAAGGCCATGATAATCTCTCTGATTTCTGACGAGAATGACTCACGAATTGTCTTGTTCTTTCCTACCGACTGCCTTTCGTCGTTTGATTCTTTTACCCCTTTGTCTTGTTTCTCCCTAATCCCTTGCTCTCTCTTTCTATCTCTCTCTCTCTTTTTTTTTAAATTGATCTATTCATTTCAGCTAATGACTAATTACATATCAGAGTGCATCAGCAGAGACATTCATCATCGTACAACGTAATAATCAATGACATTTCAACAAAGGAAAAAATAAATATGCAAATAAGAACTCATTAACATTTGCGCTAGCTGTTTGAATAATGCCGCTGCTGACAGGGCTGTAATTAACCGAAATTGATGCTGAGCTCACTGTGTGTGTGTGTGTGTGTGTGTGTGTGTGTGTGTGTGTGTGTGTGTGTGTGTGTGTGTGAGAGAGAGGGGAGTGTAGTATAACCCTACACATTAGTTCTTGGCTCAGTGTGGGCCAGCCCCCTCTCTACAGGCACGGGCCACTGTAAGCCTGCTGAGGGAGGAGACGAACGGCTGCATTATTTGGCAGCACACTCTCGACCCGTCCCACAGTGTAGCCCGGCTGACTTTATTTACCATCAAACAGAACCCTTCGCAACATCAAAAAGCTTCTGAAAAAGCAGAGCTGTACGCAAACAGCGACAAGAAAACAAAGGATCGGTTTTAAAAGCCCGAGAGACAGTGAGCGAGTGGGTGTGATGCTTTTCTTGGCATCATAATGTTGTGTGTGTGTGTGTGTGTGTGTGTGTGAATGAATCACACTGCATTGATGGCTGAAGGTTCTTGTGGACAGAGACTTTTTACAGCTGTAAATTAAATTCTCTGCGTAGCTGTCATTTTAAACTTTTATCTCTGTCTTGTTTTCTCCTTGTGTCTGTCTGCACTGGTTTCTCTTTTGCGTTCTCTCTCCTTCTCTCAAAACCTAACCCCCCACCCCCACCCTGCTTCCTGCCTGCTTTCCTGTTTTTGTCATGGATATTAACAGCAAAAGCAGCAAAACACAATAAGGCTGTTTGTCAGTTTTTGGACAGCTCAAAGTGCTGATTATAACAAGTTGAAGGAATTTCTTTTATTGCATGTATTAGCCTTGCCATATGGCTCAACACGCAACATTAACTTGACAGGGATAATGAATTGCACCGAGGTTCCAGATTTCTGAGCACTGCGACAGGAACATGGCTGAGCCTTCACGTGTTCTCTGAGAAGGAGGGGTGCAAGCCAATGGAAGGTTCATTAGCTTTTAGCGATACTTTTCTATTGCCTTGGCTCGTGCTCATTTAGGACAGAAGTGGCCTGTGTGCAGGGGAAACACAGAGGTCTTAGGAATGCGAGGGAGAGAGAGAAAAGCGATGACGGGGTACGAGAGAGAAAGAGAGAGAGAAGCGGGCGGCAGAGTGCGGTTACTAATTGGCTGTTTTTGTGGCTTGCCTTTTGAATTGATCCCTAGAGATGCTTAGATCACTACCTTCCTGAGTATCAAAACAAGAGCAGAGCTCAGCCCAGGCTGGAGGAGGCGCCCTTCTCACACACTTGCCTTGCCCTTGATGCATACTGTACATAATCCGTATTACTTAATAACTGGCAGTGATTGGTTCAAGCCTTGGTTTTGCATCATTTATAGTGACTGTTTACAAAATTCAAAAGTATGACATGCATGCATATTTATTTTTTGTTTTTGTCTGTTTTTATCAGTGGGTCTGTTTGCGACAGTAATAATCTGTCTCTTGGACTGAGTTGATGTATAAATCCTGGCGGTTGGGGTTTGATGTAACACATGGTGCATGTGTACACATGTGTCCTGTACATGTACTAATGCCTCGACACCACACCTGGATGCCTCCTTACAGGCAGAGTGATGAATTCTCTTTCAGTCCCATCCTTCATTATGCTGAAACGCTCTGCTTTTTTTGTTCCCCAGAGAGAGCGAGAGCAAAAAAGGCGCTGTCATCGACAAGCATCTCAGCGCATCGCAGTAGAGGAATATTGCTTCATCCGCTGTGTCTCTTGACGCTCAGCCTAGCTGATAGCACTGCAGTTTGAGGGCTGCTCTTGATAGCACTGGCTTGTAGGAAGAGATAGTCAACAAAAGCTCTGTTTAGACCAGGGAAAGTGTCAAGGCTGAGAAGGCCTGTATTAAATTGCTTCTTTGTTTTTGTTGCGTTTTTCCCTCTTTTAGCTGAGATGGTCTTATTTTCTCGGTATGTGCTCAACAGGTTGGGTGGAGGTGATGATTTGATAGTGTGCTGTTGGAGCAAAACAACCCATAGTAGTGATGTATACTGCTCAAGCCAAAGAGGTGGGATGATCCCACCAGGTAGGGATACTGGAAAAAAGTGAATGTTCCCATAGTAGCATTGTAGCATTGTTTAGACCTCAGAAACCTTCGCCTCTCACTGTTTGCCTTCATTCTTGAACCTGTACCTCACATGAATGAGTAATAAGTTCCTGTAATGTGCAAGTGGTGTGTGTGAATGATTGTGTGTACAGTTCCTACAGACAGATACTTGGCAAGTTGGTTCCAAGTTATCCGTCACTTTTCAAGGATCAGGAGTCAGTGTTTACATGAGCGACTTTTGTGCGGTCATCATTCACAGACGTGCGGCCTTCTTTAAAACGTTTGCTCCATTCAGATGTTTTTACTGAGCTAAGAGTCTCATCACAATACTGTGCATGATGTCAATCGATTTTACACCTTCATTCATGAGAAATTTCATTCCAAGTGTTGATTTCACTCGAACCAGATAGATGTTAAACATATTAGAAGATGCGTATTTTCTCAAGTTCTAACTTGAACTACTTGACCGGTGAAGGCAAACATAGCTGGTCATTATTTTAAAGTGCATCCTGTTTAGAACTTTGCATTAAATGAAGAAGGATGAAAGGATTCAAGCTTAAGCGAAGTGGGACATTAGAAAACAAAACCTCACACACAACTGGGTTTCTGATTAAATATTCACAGCGTCCCAGTGTAGTGTGATTTCTGCCACAAGCCTGCATCAGTAGCTCAGGATGTTGTGCAGGGAGAGCGGCAGGGTGGAGAGCGGCACGCAGGGCGAGTGCAGTATTGATCAGCCAGCCTGTCAGCACTCCAGCAGCAGGATGGAGGATGTGATCAGGATGATAAAAGCCCCACGATCGGAGGCTCACGAGGACGCGGCTAATCAGTGACCTCTACACCCACATCCTGAAGTTCATCTGAGAGCATGTGCTCTGCCAATTAGTTTAGTTTTTGTTTTTCCTCTCAGACTAGTGTTGGACTACGTCATCCATCTCTTTCTGTCTGCCTTGTGAGTGTGCGCGTGCATACACACTCTGCTTACACTGTATCCCCACTTGTTCAGCATCTCATGCTCACTTACTCAGTTGTGTGTGTGTGTGTATGTTTGTGTGTTGGGGGGGAGGGGGTGGTGGTGGTGGGGCCCACAGCTGCGCTAGCTGGCACTGCTTCCTCAAACATCAGCGGTGCAGCCAGCAGCCTGCTTGGCACAAACACTCGCCAGTAACACTTAAACAAATTGCTATAGCAGTGACTTAAATTGTTGATTTTCAGCATTCCAGGAGATCTTTTTTGTCTTTTTTTTTCTTCTCCTTTTGTCCTTGGACGCTTTCAGCTTTGAGAACATTCAGTGTTTAGAACACACCCCTAATAATTTTCCATCTCCCTCTCTACTCTTCCCTCTCTTTCTCTGTCTCTCTGTCTCTCTTTCTTTCTGGGTTGTTTAGGCCCCTGTGGATTTTTTTTTTTTCATCCTCCACAAATTTTTGGGAGATGCTTTTTTCCTCATCACAACTCCCACAGTTTTAATACAACACTTATTTGGCTTCCCAAAAACACTCATGGCTGTAGTTATTCAAATATCCAGATATCTAAACCCATTGCACTGTTTGTTTACTTAATGGGGTAGATTGAGCCATAAGGCATATGTAATGTGAAACTTTTTTTTGTGTCTCATGCATTATCTAATATTGTAATATCTAATAATATTAAACTGTATCACCAATATTGCATCTCACAGCAGTTGATATGGTGTGTATGTATATATATATATATATATATATATATATATATATATATATATATATATAAAACTAGTAGCTGATTTTCAGCAAACTCCCCTTTTAGTAAAATTGTTGATATTCCAAGAGGGGAGCATTTGGATTAACAGGACTACAATCATCATACTGTGCTCTCGCTAAAGTCTTCTGTAAATTTCTTCTAGAAATTTAATCAGAAGTCCCCATAATTTAACACCCCGCGTAGATTAGCATGCAGTTTAAATTTTTATCCATGTCATGCTTGTAGTATTTTAACAATTCTTAGACACTTAATAGCTTGATATAAGGGCGGTAATTTATAATTTATGCACAGTCTGTCTGTGTTGGTTTGCAGGCATGAGAGTAGCAACTTTTGGGAGGTGCCTTAACAGTTATTTCTGGGTGACCATGCATGCTAGTGCGATAAACAGTTAAACGCATGTTTATCGTTCATTTCCTGTGGGAACCGATCAGAGTCAGAGTCCCTTGGCAGTTTCCAATGCATGGCTGCCTTATGCTGCGTGGAGGGCAGCGGGGTTTGGGTGTGTGTGTGGGTGTGTGGGTGTGCTGTGTGGAGGGACACACTAAGCGGATGTTTTTTTTTTTTTTGGTGACTGTCTGCCACACTCAGGATTTAAAACAACAACATGGCCTAATAAATTATTCAGCTTATACAGGGTGTGTGTGACAGAACACATGCTGCAACCAAATATTTCAGTGCTGGACCTAAGCGCATCTGCGGATTGTCTGCATGTTTGTGTACATGTCACTGACGAAAGCTGAGAAACCCAAACTGTGCTGAGTAGCAGCTCAGGAAGTCAGGGAAAGAGAGGCTTTGCAACCTTTGCAGTCTCTGTAAACAGATGTTTCGGTCTCGAGCGGTGGCTTGCATGTGCTGCGCTCCTATAGCTTAGCCACAACTAAGCTCACTCTTCCCATGCAGGAGAGAGCGCTAACCCAGAAATATCCAATGAGAACAGTTTGACACCACAAGGGAAGCAGTTTTCAGTTAAACCACGGTACCTGATTGCCTGTGCGTCTCTGGAGACGCCGCCACCTTGCAGCCAAGTAGCAAGAAACATGAACTGACAGACACGTGGTGGAGTACACCTGAGCCCTGCACAGCCACACTGGTTTGCCTCAGCCCTCCACCTCAAACATGTGTGTGTGTGTGCATCAGGAAAGGAGATGGAACCAAATATCTCTTACTGTGTGTTTTAAAGCTTAGAAAAATATTTATCTTTTTTTGTAATAAACAGAATTTACCTTCACCACTGTGTTTGCACTGCTAATGTTTGAAAGGCTGACAAGACAAGTGTAGTATACGACATATAAGGTGAAGTTGTTTATCATTTATTTTCCAAGGGAGTCTCCTGTTTATGGCTTTTTGTGCACAGAGTAAAACTTGCTGAATTTAGATTTGTCACTAAAATGACCCAAAGTGTCGCTGAGGGAAGGCACTGAAGGAAGTGGTCCATCTTGCGAAAACCTTTTATCGCGTGTTGGTTTGAAGGTGTATAATGAATTTGGTCATTGGTTACCGAACAGGGTTTTAAAGACACAGAATTATCTTAAAACTATGAAAGTATAAACTATACATGGGAATCACCAGTCACTGCTCAATACAATATCACGATACCCAGGTGCTAATTCGGTTAAAGTTGAGATTCTATAAGTATCATTGTTTAATATAGTTAATGTCCTGATTCAGTATTACATATGACATTATTACACCACCGTGTCGCCTATAGGAGTTTAACTTTTAAGTTTAATTAAACAAAAAGGGTCACTTTTACTGAGCAGCACTTATCTAAATAATTATCTTTAAACAAACTTTTAACGCAAGCGATTTTCTTTTTTTTTCTTTTTTTTTTTTTTTTACTAATTTGTGCTCGGAGCGTTTTAAAAATTGTATAAGTTTGTGTAATAATTGAGTTTGAGACCAATTAGCTCCGAGTTTGGAGAAATAGACACATCTGAGGCTTTTAATGCACATGATTTTTGATAATGTAACAATGTGCTCGGTACAGAATCGTTAATATTTAAGGCTGAACAGCCTATTACCGGTCATGGCCAATCAAACTGAAAACCAGCCAATTCTGTTCACTGGCTGATCACCCAGCTCACCACTACTATGAATGTAACATTTTTTTTACAAATCTATTTTGAAGTCAGTGTGGGGATTTGTGAATTGCCACACAAAAGAATCGCCTTTCATAACTGAATCGATTTTTCCCCCCTCACCTCCTATAAGTGGACACAGTAGTACAGACAAATGTTATTTCCTCAAAACCAGAAGGAACAAAAAGGAAAAAGAAAAACAAGCATCCAGTGAGTTGTAATCTATTAGAGCAAATATTGTAAGTTGTTGGTATGAGTGGTGATAGTGGTCAGACTAGCTAACTGAAACCACTCTTTTACAACCATAGTGAGCAGAAAAGCATCTCAGAACCTGCACGCAAGATCAGATCAAATCAGACCAAAGCAACACTGAGCAGAATGCCAGGTTAGTGTCCTGTAACGGCAGGAGGAGGCTGAGTGAGTTTTGTAGCTACTGTATATAGCTTGATGTTCCTGTATTAATGGACTGTTATGGTATGGAGAGCTTATGTACTTCATTTCCTGTAATAGAGTGTAGCTAATCCAAAATGTCCTGTATATTGTCTGGATTATGTTCATAGTGAGTTGACGGATTAACACCTGGACAGAAGAATAATGTGTCTGATATGGGGACAAGTCAAAAACCTTACACAACCTTCCTGACGTAATTCTGTATTTGTGTCAGGGTAAGAATATGAAAGTTCTGGCAAATAGCAATGAGGCCATCGATGTTCTTGAAATGGAGGATTTTTTTGTAATGCAGCATCTGTAAGTTTGGATAATGTTTCTTGTGTACCGGATTATTGTAGGTTTATTGGACACAAAGCTGACAGCGTTAAAGTAATCTGCTTTTAATGTAAAGTCTGCTGTCTGTCTGTTTCTCTTCAGGTAAAACTGAGAGACCTCCATTTTCTACGTATGGGAGAGAGCCAGGTGTCTCTGGATGTCAGGTAAAGAGCTCATTCTCAAATTCATCACGTTTATCTGTTGTCTTATCTCCTGTTTACTGAGTCTTAAGTCACTCATGCAGAAAATGTCACCACATGATTAGTCTCAGCCCTAGATAGATCATTTTGCCGATAACAGTCTCATTGGGTATCTGTGTTTTTGTGAGTCTCCACTTCTGTTTTTTTTTTCCCCCCTTCACTTTTCAATTCTGTTTTAACCAAGATTTTTCGAACATGCTGAAGTGCTCTGACATCTCCGAGTAAAATCTGGTCTCTTAAACTGATCTGCAATGAGTGCAATACTCATCTCACAGTCCAGGATAATTGATCACACATGTATCAACTGCAACAAGTTTATTACAAACACAAGACACTGTGGCTGATGCATCCATCGCTTTGTGTCATTACTATAGTAGGAATGAATGATATGCAAAAAAAGAAATCTTAACTGTGTTACAAGCTATAGCCTGTCGCAGAATCGGAGATTTGAAAATTGCAGGTACCGTGTACAGTAGATAAAACGGCTGCCTGTCGGGCGTGCTTGGAGGTAGGTGGCAGAGTGTTTTTTTATTAGCAGTCCTGCAGTTGGATGGAGATGAGAAGAAGCTGCCTGTGTGAGAGTAAGTGATTACAGAGTGTGTAAACAGGTCTGAGGGAGAAAGAGAAGGAGAGTCCTGCTTCACTGGATGAAGAGCAGGAACATGACTTTCAGCACCTCCATTAAGGCAGGGTCACTGAGCGCGGGCCAACTCTAGGCTCACAACCACACAGATGTTCTTAACAAAGGCAGGATTGTGTAAGCGAGCTGCTCGCTCTCTCTCTCTTTTTTTCTTCTAGCTTACTCGGGCTCTGTCTTCATTTCTGATCAGTCAGGCAGGGCGTGCTCTCTCCCTCCCTCTCTCTCAGCCCCTGATTGGTATTATTGGTTTGTGTATCGTGGTTTTCTTCCTGTGTAAGACACAAACTGGTCCCTGTGCGCCGTATTAGCATCGCTAGGATAACACTAACCCGAGGAGCTTGTTTTACTGCCGCTGGTTAAAGCTAACCTCAGCTGGTGGTGTCAGCCTTAATGACCCTTACCTAACCTTGAGCCAGTCCTTACACTAGTAAGTAAAGAGCCACACATGCATGCTTTTAAATGCTAGCCATGCAGTGTGCGGTTACAGGCGGGTGAATGGCGCTAGTCAGAGCGAGTGAAAACACTGCGGGCTCTCCAGAGCTGTTGCTCCATTCATAAAAGAGCTTTTTGAAAGGGAATGCCAGTTCAGACATTTTGGTGTGGGAACTAGGGAATTTATGCTGGCCTGCAGCTGCACAGATCAGAGCTTGGCGCACACACAGTTTGTCTAGTCGTTGAAGAAAAACAGGAAGGCCAGAAAAACTGTTTGGTTCCTGAGAGAATGTGGGAAGAATGTAGGGCTGCAGAACTGCTATATTAATAATGTAAAATCCTGTGAGACCGCCAATAAGTCATCTCCACCATGTCATGCAGACACAGGTGATCATGTGCAAGCATGGTAAGGTGGATACTGGTTCCTGTTAGCATGGTTATAAAGAGCTGACTATTACAAAAAAGGGGTTTTTACAGAAATCCTTAAAAATAGTCAAGGCAAAAGCAGTCGTGTAAGTGTTTGACAGAGGGGCAATCAGTTACAGAATTTTCCCCAAAACTGAACAGGCAATTGTTTATGTGGTTTGTCATCATGCGCAGGCTCTGTGCTTCACTCAGCGTGGTGTTATTGCATCATTTCAGCATGATGTAGATCACTTTGTGTATAATGAGTCACATATTCAAACAGTTTGAGCCAGCTGAGCCCCTGTATTTCTCCAGGAAGCATCCAGGATTAGCATTTTGTACCTCTAACCAGGTTTTCCTTCGTAGAGCTCCATGTTCTTGGTGTATAAGGTAATATCTGAAGTCGGTAAAATATTATGTTTCACATTGTATATCCTTATCTGTCCATCGGTCTAAAATATTTATGGAAGTTTAAAAGATAATGGAGATAATTGACATAATCTGTACGACTTCCAGCTGAAGGCTGCAGCAGGTGTGCACTCAGGATGACAGAGCAGAGGAGGAACACTATAATTTTCTTCCGATTATCGAGCCTGTCTTTTATACGTTCGAGTTACGGCCCTACATGGGACGGTTGTGTTGTTTTGCGATGCAGCGAGTTGAAACCTTAATCTTTAATAAAAAAATTTTTTTTTAACCTAAAATGACGTGTGAACAGAGGAGCACCTGATTGAGTGGGAGTGCTAGCAGGGATGCGGTCGCGGTACTTGGTTGCTGACTCTGAAGGTAAGTGCTGCGCCGGTCTCCCGTGAGGAGGATTAGACTGATTAATGCTGCAGGTTGCAGTTGACAGATGACTGCCATTATCCCCACAAATCTGCCTGACATTTCACAGAAGAAGGCGATCATTCAGAGGGGTGGAGATCTGTGGAGAAGCTGTATGAATTTACAGATTACACATATTCACTTACTCGCTAATTTGTAGGTGAGATACAAAATGTGTAGAATACATTTCTAAAGACTAAACGATAATTGACTGACTAAAACTAGGGCGCTACAATGAATGGTCTTTATTTATGTGTAATTCAATTTTACTTCAACTTTTATCTCTTAAGCCAGTGTTTTGTTTAGTTTTTTTTACCTTGGATCAAAGGTTCATATGTTTTTTACATGATCATGTTTATATATAGCTTCTTCGTAAGGAATCCTTAAACAGGGTTTGTGTCATTTCAAATCTACAGACTTTCTTAGTTTCTTTGATTAGTCCTCTACCGGTCTTTCATCTTAATGCCGCAGTCTTTTGCCTGTCTCGTGGCCAAAACAACAAAGCTTACTAATTTAGCTGTGAGGATTTAATATCATTGAACAAAGGCAGCACTAGTCAGTCTGTTGTACCATGTCAGTGTCAACGTGCCGGCGTCCGTGACAGCTTGTCACTTTGGAGAGCCTCTTTTCCCCTCTTATTTCTCCTGCAGTTAAGGAGAGACTGCCCTGATTCTCACACGACTTGATGGCCTTCAATTTAATCTGCTAATATCAGGAATCTGGCTATTCTTGGTCACAGGCACAGTGATCCCGTGCCACGGCCCCCATGGCGATTGATTACGACTTCTATCTGACTTTGATTTGAAATTAGTAGCTAAATAATCTGTGTAGCAGCCATTAGATCTCAGATTGATTGATTTATTTATTTATTTATTTAGGTACATATTGTGCACTGAAGTTTTCCTCACTAAATAAATAACACTAATACATAAAACATGGGTAGAAACAGTTTTTTTTTTTTTTTTTTTACTTAAATTTTTTTGTTTATTACCGCTTGCCTTCCACTTGTCCTATAATATAATTATAGTTGACAGCTCCCACATTCATATTATTTACAAGGGGTAATAACGATTAAACAAAAAGGTGAAGCACCAATAAAACCATAAACAGAGACAGTATAAATAAACAATATGCAACAAAATACAGTAAGGCGGCAAACTGAATCAACACATAGCAAGAACAGTAACATTTAACATTATGACCCATGTTAATAAAATGTTAATTTTGTATACCTGTGCATGCATTACATACACAGTCTGTATTTTCATACATTTCAGATTTGTACTTTTTGCCTTCATTTGTTCTACATGTTATTTTGTTCAACAATTTAGATTGATAACATTTCCATTAGCATTTTCTCTTGTGTTGTCGTAGTGCATTACAGCTGCGCTTTGATGTTTAGTGTCTCTCCTCGTTCCTTACTCCTAAACCTTCCAAACCATTAAGCTAATTGGGCCATGGCTGTAATTGTCCTCTTAACCCAGTTTGCTGCGGGCAGGTCGCTCAAGTGGCTATCACTTTGAGATGCAACACGCTTCAGAAGGACCAAAGGAGTGTACACTAATCTCCTGTTTATCAGACACTGGGTTAGAGCTACTGCACCGTCTCTTGCTTTCTCTCTCTCTCTTTCTCTCTCACACACATGCACGCACACGCACGCACACACACACACACACACACACACACACACACACACACACACACACACACATATAATTGGCTCTCAGGCTGTGGGTTGGTGCCTCTGTCTGTCAGGTCTGTGGGTTCTGTAACAGCCGCTTTGTCGAATTAAGCCTGTGTGTTTCAGAGGACCCGACAACTTCCAAGACTCCATACACACAGCTCTCCACGTTCCCTCACTTTCTCTCCTCTCCTCCTCTCTCATTTTCTCATCTTCCTCCCTCTCCTGGCTTCATGTCCTCAGTCGAGTGAGGATTTGCCCCAGGGCCCTGATCACACCTGATCAATAACAGTTCACTGCCAGCTGGAGCAAAGGCAATCTCTAGGTCAGACTGATTGGATCGATTTCTCCTTGGACTTAACTGAGTCTGCTGACATGGCCACATCAATTAGAGTGCTCCAAAGGGAATTAAAAAAGATGGAGGACAGAAAAGCTGAAAGTCAAACATTGTTTCTAGTTGTAATTAGGTAAAAGAAATCACTGTATGAATAATTCCCCGTTCCGTCTCGGTAGATATTGTTTTCTGAAACAATACTGAGAAAAATCTTACTTGGGGGAAAAAAATCAAGTGAGATTTAAAGCTTGTTTTACTTTCCTTTTTTTCCCTTTTATATTCCCTGATGTTTCATTTGTTTCTTTGCAGGCCAATCTGCGCTCAGACATGGGGATGGCCAGCCCAGGTCCCGTCACCACAGCGGGAAAGTCGCCAGCTCCTTTTTACTCTTTCACAGGCTCTAATCCACGAAGACGCTCTCTCCAGGACTCCACTCCTCTGGGTTTGTATCTGCCTCGGTTTGCTTTGTCCTGTGGGAAAGGTGATCACAGGCAGATTGTAATGTTTTAATATGTTTCTATTTCTATTCTATTAATCATGCATATTTGCATGATATTAAAAAAAAAAATTCTTGTGCAGTGGAAATGACTAGTTTTTGTGTTTAGGCGTTCAGTTTATTTTTTCAGCTTGTAAGTGAGCTGTTCTCCTCCCAGACTAGAGCTGCTTAGCTCCGGTTCATTTTTCATAAAAGGACGATGAAGTGTTGGGAGGGGTGCTGTTACAGGTAGTGGGAACCTTTCCGTGCGATTGCAGTTCCTCCTGCAGGCAACAGAGGGCACTGAAATGGCACACCGCTTCTTTAATGCGACATTAAAACCAATATGTTTGCTAATGCATGTTTTAATGCTCACTATGCTTTTAGTCTAGTGATATAACTGACATATAATTACAATATATTGCATGTTACGGTTAAACTATGTTTGTTTTAAAGTCTTTCTTCAATGTTTTTCATAATGTTGTTTTATCTCCCCTCAGATCCTCTACAAACCAAGAAAGTACGCAAGGTTCCCCCTGGCCTGCCATCATCTGTAAGTGGAGCTTCATGATATCAGTCTGCTTTTCTAAATATACACAGACACTCTCTTTCTCTTAATAAAAGCTGTTGACGTCTCAGCCCTTGATGCACTTTTTCATCTTTTCAAAGTCATCCTCCACCATGGTGGTAGCACTGAGTGTTGTGTGTGTGTGTGCGCGTGTGTGTGCGCGTGTGTGTGCGCGTGTGTGTGTGCGCGTGTGTGTGTGCGCGTGTGTGTGTGCGCGTGTGTGTGTGCGCGTGTGTGTGTGCGCGTGTGTGTGCGCGCGTGTGTGTGCGCGCGTGTGTGTGCGCGCGTGTGTGTGCGCGCGTGTGTGCGCGCGTGTGTGCGCGCGTGTGTGCGCGCGTGTGTGCGCGCGTGCGTGCGCGCGTGCGTGTGTGTGTGTTCACCCTGCGTGAGGCCTGCCACTGTTTTGCTAATCAGGCCTGTTTTACTGAGTGTGGCTGCAGGAGTGAGGTGTGTGTGCAGGATGGCTGATTGATTTGTGGCTCTGCCATGCGACTCTGAGGCCTCCTCTGTCTCCGGGTCTCGCGGGAGTCAGTCTCGGGGCCGAGAGCTGTCACAGCCCATCCCCACTGCTGCTCTTTTGATGTTTAATTAGTCATTATGTTGCCTGAACAGGAGGACAGGCAGAGATTAATAGCGGCGAATTGGGCAAAGTTTCCATGGGCGATAATCCCACAGCAGAGCAGCAGCCATTAGGATGCAGAGGAAGTGCAGAGCTCAGCTTGCCTCCGCCTGCGCCGCCCGCCTCATTAATATGCATCAATCACACAGTCAGCTGCTGATTGTGAGGAAGCCCGGCGCGTGGTGAAAGCCTCCATTAAGACGCTAGTAGCAGCAAACGGTTTTGTCAGAGTTTTTCTGAGTGCTTTTTTTTTACAGGGGGATTTTTTTCCCTCTTAGAACAAAAGAAGGGCCTTTGATAAGGGTGACATGGTGATGGGATTTGCTTTTGGTAGCTTTCGGTAAATGCGTGCCGCACCATCGCTCTAGCCTGTGTAAAAAAAAAAAAAAAAAAAAAAGTCAAGCGTGGGGCGTTAAGGCGGAGTTGTGGAGGATTTCTGAGGGATTTCTTTTTTTTTTTTTTTCCAATCTGCAAAATTTGTGTTTGAATACCAGTTTGCGTTGAACAGCGAGTGTGTGAAGGGCATTATGGGTGAACATGCAGCACTTTCTTGCTTATGCAAGTAGTGTGAATAAGAGCGGAAAACAGGAGGGGGACGAGAGATTGGTTGCCTCGCGGGGTACGTCTCTTTGTTGTGTAAATGGACGTTAGGCTTTTATTTGTCAGCGCTTAACACATGGGCGCAGGTGCACTTGTGTGACTCATAACTCAAAGCCGCCCAATTCAGAATGGGGCAAAGCAGTGACATGGCAGAGGATAAAATAGAGCAGCACTCTGTACCTCTTTCCTGAACAGCGATAAGACACCAGGGCTCGCCGCATTGTCACTTTCTCAAGAGTGTGTGAGTGACGGACGTGGAAGGTAGCTGGATACCAGGCTGCATACTGAGTCGTGTGTGAAGGTGTTCCAGGACGAGTCAGTATGTCAGGGGTGGACAGTGGCGCACGAGCAGCGTGAGTTTGAAGCATCCTCTGATGCAGAAGGAATCTGGCTGTTTGAAGGCACTGGCGAGCACGCACACCTGCAGAGCCATGCTGCGTTGCCGGGGCAGCTGTGTGTGCGCGCGTGTGTGCGTGGCGCGCATGTGTGAGAGCGCAGTCTGCAGGGTACCTGTACGGCGGGAATGCAGCTGCAGATGCCTGAGAAAGCTTTTGCTTGTGTAAGCACCAGGGCCCCACTAGAGGCCTGAATAGCTGCTTGATAAACAAAATGAACACAATGCGTCCCATCATTAATCCCTCCACAGGGAACACACTCTTATTTCTTTCTTTCCCCTACACCTACGCTACCTCTTCCCACCTTTCCTAAAAATACCTTAACTATTTACATTTTAGCCTCGTCCACATTTCGTAAGGCCTGGAGTTGAACATGTGGAGTTTTTTTTTTCTTCCTTTTTTTTTTTTTTTGTAATGTAAATATTTATGGTAACATCCATATTGTACTGAGTGCTGAGGCAGTTTTTAGGAAGGAAGATTTAGGAGGAGGCTGAAGAAGCGGATTGGGAATTTACAAATGTTTATAACCATGTTCATTTTGTGTACAGTTTTTTTTTTTTTTTTTAGCATAGAGAAGGGCCCAAGCCAAATTAACCCTTTTTACACTGCTGCAAAATTTAAGTCTGGGTCTGAATTAGTTTAGAAATAAGATTTGAATATTAGAATAATTTATTGAGCAATTGTGTAAAAATCCGTGGGACACTTGGCTCATGTTCGTGAGTTAGTATATCTCCATTTCTAGCATATTAAGTCCTAAGATATCATTATGCCTGAACGTGAAAGCGGTCGAGTCTGCCTTATCCCAGTTCCATTCAGCAAAACAGACGGTGAGGTCAGGAGCGTGGTGGTGTCGCCATGGCAACAACTCAAGTTATACACATGATCATTAAAAAAAAAAGATAGAAAACAAAGCTGTGAATAAATGTTAAATGGTCCAAGCCGTAACAAAGTCTGTTGTGTTTCACGTGATTTTTGTTTGTTCAGTTGTTTGCTGTGACTAGATGGATGTAGAATTTGACTTTAGATCATACGATCTGTTTTCAGAATATGTTCTTTTCTGGAAAAGCAGATTCCAGGTCAAGCTATTAGGGTAAAAAGGTTAAACTACGAAGAAAGTAATTCATATTCTTACAGGATGAAAATGACTGATCATCACGTTTAACCTTTATGCCTTTTACAGTAATGAAATGCGTGTCGGTGCTGTGCAGAATCTGCACAGCGCTACACACAGCAGCCAGCGTGTAATTGTTAATGGTTGATGGTAAAATGATTTACATATTAATTGGCATGTACAGATGACAGATTTTTCTCAGAATTAGCCACATGCAAGCCGAAATGTTGACCGAAATCAAACTCAAATAATTCTAATGTGAGAAAGGAACACCAGAGCTTATAACCCAGACCCTAGTTAATAACTGGCAGAGTTTTTGTTCGGTGTGTTATTTAACGATAATTTACACTTTATGGCCAAAAAATATGTTGCCACCCAGCTCTAGCACCCATATATGAGGATCTGTCTCGAGTTGTTGCCACAAGGTTGGAAACTTGCAGGTGTCTTTGTATGTTTCATTAGGATTTCCTTTCACTTTTTCTTTCTAGCACAAACCTGTTCTAGCATTTCATTTCCGTTAAAGCGAACCCCGTGGAGGCTGGAGTCGATGAACTCGAGTGTCGAACACCAACTTCATGTCAAGTCTCCTGTTCCTGAATGGACACAGTTTAAAATCTAGTGGCAAATCTTCACAGAAAAGTGAAGCAGGAAACTGGCTCTATATTAACAGCCATATTTTTTAATGGAATTTTCAATTGTACTGGTGTGGCTTTTGACCATATATTTTAATATTTATTTATTTTCCTTGCTCTGTATTCATATACTTAACTAGCTAACTATATTATTTTAAACTATTACATTACATTAGCTAGCACTTTTAACATGGGTCAGATAGGTTTCCTGGGCAAGCACATTGGCGTGTTTACTCTCCCTAAGGAGTACATTAAATAAATTATCCGCCCGTGGGTTTGGTTGTTGACCAGGTAGGAATATGTGAATGTAATTGCTCCAACAACAGCACTGGCACTTGTTCACACACAGCAGTTGGTGAGAGAGAAAGTATGTAGCAGGGAGTGTGTGTGTGTCACGGGTAGTCGGTCAGCAGCAGCGTCTGGTGTTAAGCAGCTGTTTGGGCACCTGTGCTGAAGGACCCAGCCTGACTTGTCTGTCTAGATCTAGATTGAAAGGGGAGAGAGTTCAGCATCTCTGATGCTATAGGCAACGATAGGTTTCTTGTTGGATACTTGCACATGACTTCAAGGCTGGAGCTGTATAAACGTCCAGGCTTTTTTAAGCGTCCTTGTCACCAGCTTGTCGGCTTGATGTGGCGATGAGCCAAAGGCGAGGACTTCGGGTATGAGTGAGTGTGGGGGTGCGATGACTTACAAGGTCAGCTTCCTCCTGGGTCTTTTGCAAACGAGAACCCTGGCTGTGAATGACAAAAAAGATTGTCATTTGCTCTTGACATATCACTCAGACCCTTGCCTGGGTGGAAGTCACACTTAGCGGGAAAACAGTTTCAGGAAGAGAGGAGGGCTAGGCTGCAGGGAAGTCAACTATGAGTGTGTGCTTCTTGTTGAGAACCGACTGCAGCTCCTTCTTTCACAAATACAGAGCTGGATTTTTGACTAGACAGCCATCTACAGGCAAAAGCTGCATGTGCAGGCTGCAAACGCATGTCTCCATGTCTCTTTGAAGCTGGGGTCCTAATGCAGGGTCAGGACCTGACTGAGGAGGCCCTGTAGAGATGGACAAGCCTCGGGATAAAACGGCCTACTAAAGCTGTGTAAGAATAACTCCAGAGATTGAGGTTTGATGTGGTTCTTTCATGTGGCCACTGCTCTTTGTTCTTTAAAGAATCTCTGTTCTTCTTTTTGTTTTGTACCTCATCAGTGCTGTGAGGCTTTTTGGTCTTACATTTCAGTTTAAATAAATATATTTCCTTGACAGAAGCTTCTTATGGAGTCGTAACGTGAAAAACATCGCATGTACATGTGCAGAGAGTACATCGTGCTTCTTTTCCTTTCAGAAGATTTTTTAAAAATTTGTCTCTTCGATTTTCCAAAGCTTTTGAGTCACCATGTCTTCGCTTGCAGATCATCAGGTCATAATTCCTCCACCAGGGGGCAGTGGTCTTAGTATGTTTTTGGATGCATGTCGGTGTTAGTGTGCATGGTCTGGAGGGAGATGAGCTCATCAGATAAATGATTAGATAGATGCTTTTGGTTTGACTGGCTCTGATCCTGAGCAGATATCTACCCACCTCTGGGAGCACCACTGTTTATCTGGATTTGGGCTGCTGAAATTTACCACTGACAAGAGAAGCCTAGATAATGGGAGGTGACAAACAGCCCAGGCCCATGCTGCTTTCATCTGCGAGAGGGAAAAAGAGGGAGCAGGGAGAAAAAAAAAAAAGATCTGTTGGAAGAACAGAGAGCATGAGATTAGACTCATTACTCACATTCCACTCTGTTGTAAATTATTTATTTGGAGGGTGGGGGGGTAGGGGGGGGGGTGCGCAGAGATACACGTTCACATGCCTAAGTCAATGCACACGTGTCCCCGGTTCTGCTACCGAAAGCCTGTTCTGTCAGCAGGCAACTCTGAATAGTCTGAACCGTGATGGATGTAAAGTCGCTTCTGAGATTGCGCTTGTTTTGTAGCTGCACATGAAGTTTTTAGGCCAGAAGGCAGGTGGATGTGGATGTGGGGTACCTGGCCGAGGCAGGTTTTAATTGGGTTTCACCCTGCTTGTATTTGCTCTCTGGCACAGTGACAGACAGGTCAGACGTAGACAATCTGCTTGGCAGGTTAAGAAGTATGTCGTCGTGTGTCCTAGCTTTGGTTAGATTTTTTCAGCCGTGTAACAACAACCTAACCTTACATAAGAGCCAAATTTGGATATCTACTTATACCAGTCCCCTTGTGTTTAACAGCAGCAGGTCATTACTCATAAGCAACCTCAGAGGAAGACAGAGCAGAGGGAAAGAGCTTTCCTCAGGGTAGTCTACTGAACCTGTTTATTAAAAGTTTAATATTCACGAATCTAAGCTAGTTACAGGAATGAAGAATGTAAGTGTGGACCTGCTTATAAATCCTGGAGTTAAAAGGTTTAAAGAAAACAGTTTGTGAAGAAAGAAATTATATAATTATAGCTGTGTGTGTGTGTGGGGTGATTGAAGAAACATCTGGTTCTTGGGTCTAGGTCTCCTTTCAGCAGCTGGACCGTTATAAGGGTGTGTGTGTGTTTACCTAATAAAACAATGAGACTGTCTAGAGTATCCATCTTAGCCATGATTCTTAAACCTACAGGTGTTGCTTTACCTAACAACTGTTGTTTATTTCCATCTGGTTAAGAGCTGAACCATTATGTAATCCGATATCGGCGCTTCACAATTCAATGGAGATAATTTATAAAAAAAAGTTTCTCAGCATTACTATTTTTAATTTCTAATTGTTATTTTCCACTAGTTTATGATTACAATATTTATTTATTATCATTATTATTATTTTAATGTAGATTTGTGTTTTTTTCAATTGAGACATCATGCACAGCTCATCATCTTGGTGCTGACACTGAACTGAATGAGGAGTTTAAGTCCAGATTTGGCACCAGAAACAGGACCAGGCCGTGGTATCTTGTTTTTGGAACAAGAGCTGTTAGAAGTATAAAATTTTTTTTTTTTTTAAACTGACTGCATGGCTCGATGTATAATTTATGCGTAACTGTACTGTATGTATCCACTAGGGGGCAGATCAGTGCTGAAATTAGCGATTTGACTTTATCTATATTGAGTTGTCGCTGTAGAGCGAAGTGTAGTCGTAATAGTAACGCAACCGATTGCGCACACTTTTTAGGACGCAATGTTCCAGCTTCCTGTTTAACCCTGTGAGGGTTAAGCACCTTGGGACTGTGAGCACTCTGGGTATCAGGATGATTTTCTCAGCTCATGGCTAGTCCCTGCCTTTTTAGCTGGGGCTTCAGTGAACCTGTAGCTCGTGCGATTGTCTCAGTGCATCAGTCACTCTCAGTGGAAGCTGTTCTCACCATTATGTATCATGGCCGATGTTTTGACACTAGTTGCTGGAACGATGTGTTCCTCATGCACTAACCTGATTTTCAACCCTGTGACAATAAAACAGCTTTATATTATGAAGTCTATATATGTCCATATGTCCATGATTTTTTTCTGCTTGGGGTGTCCGTTTTTTTTTATTATTATTTATTTTTTCTTTTTTTCTTTTATTTTTTCTTCTTGGTGGTGCATTCCTTATCTGGACTTAGTTTTCATAGCCTTCAAACACACTTCTATCATGGCACCCTCCCTCCCTCAAAGCATCAACTTGAAATGACTCCAGATTTTAAAACGGTACCAGCCTGTCGATTTCACGGCCTTGGAACGGTTTAAAAGAGTCTCGCTTGGAGAAGAAAGAGGGGTAAATAATAATGGAATTAGGGGGAAAACATAAAGTATCGTTTTCAGAGGGGGGGTGGAATGGCGGGATGTCTTTCATCTTTCCATAACAGTAATGTTGTGAATTGGTCTAGGGGGCAGTGTTTGGGCCAGCACGCCTGCAGAGAGACACATGAAAGAGCAGGTCTGGCTAGAGTGGGCTTTAAAGAGACTCGCCATAGCACAGAGCTCCCCCTCACTCCCTCTCTCTCTCTCTCTCTCTCTCTCTCTCTCCACTCCTCGCTCCCTCCTCACCACAGTAGGAGATGTCTTTCTCTTTTTCCAACCTTTTCCATTTCCATTTCTGTCCTTCCTCTTTTCCCCCTTCCTCTCGTCCTACTTCAGATTGTCCACAGGCTTGACGCTCTCGTTTTCCTCCCTTAATGTGTGTGTGTGTGTGTGTGTGTGTGTGTGTGAGAGAGAGAGAGAGAGAGAGACTGTTTGGGTTGTAACCCCCATGGCTGTGTACGAGAGGCCCTCAAGGGGGACTGAGGACTGGTTAAAGAAAAGGAGCTGTGTGTGTGTGTGTGTGTGTGTGTGTGTGTGTGTGTGTGTGTGTGTGTGTGTGTGAGGAAATTGAGCAGCACTGTGAGTTTGCTGTCAGGCCGAGTCCTTTGCAGCTGTTGGATGTGTTCAACAACTCGCCGTGTTGTTCGTGGCCACATGGCGGGAAGCCGATTGAAACAACACTACTGACTACAAAGTTGAGTTCAGAGCAAACTCAGTGTGAAGCCATGTTCCACTACATGGCCTGTAAACATACAAACACTCAAGTAGTCTGACACTTTTTTTTTTTTCTTTGGTGAGACCGTCTCATGTCTCAACCTTGCTTTTTTTTTTATAAAGAAAAAACTCCTCAATATGAACAAAACAGCTCAAAATATATTTAAGTTGTTTAGTATAGTGTGATGGTGTCAGTCAGGTGAGATTTCCGGTAGGAAAATGAACTATTTTACTCATCTTTTTACTTAGCTGCATTCACTCATTTGTTTTCAATTCCTCTCTTCTTTTTTTTTTTGGAAAACCACTAAACCACACTTTCCCCCAGTGCCCCCTCCCTGCCTCCCTACACGCTCTCCCTCTTTCTCCACTCCTTTTGGCTCAGCACTTACGAAGCTTAGGGGACGGAGGCCCCTCCCCCCTAACCGCCGGCTAAAATGGTTCAGCCCCGCTTTGCATAAGGGCTCTGTGAGTAGATCCATGTGTAGAGGCCAAGGCTAAAGGAAGAAGTGTGTCTCGAGCCGGCTGGATGTATGCCTAGGGAGTGTTAAAGGTTTTTCGTGGTCGTGTGCTGCTGAGACGGTGCACTTGCTGAGTGTGACTCAGTCTGAAGCTGAAGCGTTATCATGTATTGCGCCTACCCCGTGCCTGGAATGGGCAGCAACTCTCTGATGTATTACTACAACGGGAAATCGGTGAGTGCTTTTGCTCTGCAGGGAAGTGTGTGTATTGTGTGTGTGTGTGTGTGTGTGTATATGTATTTGTGAATGGGTTATGCTTTATTTGTGAATTAATAGCTTTTCAGCTATTAGTTTTTAAAGTCTTATGTAGGAAAGTGTGTGCTGTATGCGCTGAGTGTGTGCTTCTTTCATAGGAAGAGTTTTGCATGAGTGTGTGTTGCTGTGTGCCACCTTATGACATGTTTCCATTACATCAGAAAGAACTGAGACATCATTAGTTGTCAGTTTTTCAAGTTGTGATTGGAGGCAAAAATAGCACTGTGCTGAAATACGTTTTAACGGGACACAAAATATATCACAATATTTTTATTTTCCAGGGGAAACATGCTTCAATAAAACGTTTCTTATTGTTAAAAAATAAATCAGCTTTTAAATTGTAATATATTATTAAACGCATCTGTTCAGCTTCTTGCAATCTTGAGTTTTAAACAGAATAAATTAATCATGATATGAATATTAGTTTGAAAGTCGATTACTCTTTTATAGCTGTTATTATTGTAGTGTGTAAGGTGGACCAAACCCACTTCTCACTCGAGTGAATACACAGAGATGTACTTTGCCCAAGTTGTAACTTTGCTTCCATTCTGATTTCTGCTGACCTGTGTCAGTACGACGGCGTGGAAACGCAGTGTCAAGATCCACAGCGTGAGTGTTAACTGGCAGCGCGATCACCGCTGATACTCGCTTGCAATAATAACAAGTGGGAGTATGGGAATGATTAAGGAAAAGAGGCTGTCTGTTGAGGTTAGACTTTCCTGTTTGCCAATTGAGCTGGGAGCAGCGGCGTTGCTGTTATTCCATCTGTTTTTAATCAGTCAGGCATTCTTCACTCTACAGGGAGCCTAATGGGACTCCTCCACCTCCTCGCTAGTCCCAGCCTTTGATTTCTGTGTACTTTTGAAAAAAAAAGAAAAAAAATTTTTATTTTGTGTGCCTGTGAGTAAAACACACTGCTCTTGGACTGCACTGGCACACACACTTTGACGGCTGTCTTCAGGAGGCAAGGTGTTGGGTCTCACTGACAGTGGAGTGAAGCGAATGAAGGAGGCAGAGAGATGTGTGACAGAGAGGGAGGATGAAAGAGTGTATAAATTCACACAGCTCTGGTTAAGAGAAGAAAAGATCCCAGTAGAGTCTCTCTCTCTCTCTCTCTCTCTCTCTCTCTCTCTCTTCAAACACACAGACATGCACACATTCATCTCAAGAGATCTCTCCATCTGTTAGCTAAAGTTAAGAAAGAACACATTCCATCTAGGTTCCTAATTTTGTGTATTTTATGTACTAATTCCCAAGCAAAATGTGTCTTAACTTTTAAAACTGAGTTTGTTCCGTATGTAAATGTAATTAGGTTTCCAGCATTGAGGGATTCACCTTCTTGAGGCCTTTGACAGAGTCCAGAGTCCTCATAGCCCATTACACATACCCCATTAGGCTCTTTGTTCCTGCTGCACAAAGCCCACTTTGATCTTTTTATATTAAGTATTTCCAGGCTTATATTGCAACAGAGAAAATGAGGAGCATGTGGGCCGCCCCGGTCAGAGTTTAACCTTGTAATTCAAAACAATTGGTAATTTCCCAATAAAATGTCCCTTTCATCTATTTTAATAAGTCTGTACAACAAACATAAGATAAACAATGATGGAAAAGAAAAAAAAACAGAGGTTCATTATACATCAAGGCTCAAATAGCACATCGCTTTGATTTCGATGCTTTATGATCTTCATGAAGTTCTGGAGAGGCCGAGTCCCACAGATTTCTTGAGATATTTCTTAATGGCAAAACACTTTACACTAAAGCTGTTTTTATTTCCAAAAATGAATATTCAATGTGAAGCATCATTTAAAGATTTAAAATAATTTGGATTCTGTTTTATCTCTCTCTCTCTCTTAAGAGCCTTAAAGTTGTACCTGTTGAACTTGGAAGCCCTGAAGCTTAAAACTTTGAGGGGATTCTGAAAGAACTTGGCTTTAAACGTCATGCGTGTCGTGTCAGGACTGTGCGCGGCTCTACAATAGGGACTCATTGTGTGTGAGCAGCGTGCATTTCTGCTTTACTAAGTGTGTGAGATGGGAGTTGAAAAGGAAAGCCTTCGGGCGTTTGATTCCAAACAAGTGACGTGCAGAGACAGGATGTTGTGTTGTCACTCGCAGCCCTGCGGCTCGGCGCTGTTTTGTGTGGGTTTCTCTTCAGCATTGCCCTGGTTTTCGCCTTCCGTTATCGTTTATTTTTAAGAGGATGATTTTTTTTTCTTCTTTCTTCCCCCTCCTCACTCTTAGTCTTTTACCCTCCGTCATTTAGTTTATCCGCATGTTGACAGCTTAATGGTTTTTCCATGTTGTTGTGATGGGTTGTCGGGTAGAGATCAAAGGAAGGTGTGACGGCGGAGAGGAGCAGGGAAGGTGAGCTACGTAGAGGAACCCTGTCCTATTTTCGTCAACTGGCACACTTTCAAACTTCATAGGGGAAAAATGAAACTACAGATATGTTCACATCCGTCAGAACAACAACCTAGTCATCGTAGTGTTGCTTTCATTCCATATTCATACTTTTTTTTTTCTTCAATGGCTCTAGGACAATTTTATATTCTTAGGCTTAGCGGTTTGGCTTTTAAGATCAAAGTGATAAAAAAATAAATCTTAGAAATCCCTCAGATGTAACGAGTGTCTAGATCACAGTGTCTGGGATGATTGACAGCTCTTTAATTAGTGTCCTGGTCAAAGGAAACACACACACTCCCTCTCTTTCCATCTCCTGGTGGTGCCCGAGTGGGGCGCCCGGTGTTTTGGGGTGGTTTATTAACGGGTCGGCTGGTTAGCTCCAGCTAAAGAGGGCAATTAGCATTATCCTCAGCCATATGCTGTCCATTGAGCCCTGAGGGTGAGTCAAATCCAAAATCTGACGCTCCGCCCTGACCTGACTTCCCCGGGGAACTTCCACTGGCTGGGCCACATGTGTAAGCACACACAGTCAATCACATGGCACGACACTGCCGCCTCAGCAAGGTGCTTAGCCACATCCTGCTGGATAAGCTGTCTGAAGACTGAGGATGCAGCTACAGGATGTGGAAAAGGTGTAAGATGATGCACACAAAGTAAGCTTGGATAAATCAGGCAAGCAGTTTTTTTTCAGATGTGAAACACAAGTCTGTCAAACAAAGGAGGAAATTGTTGATTTCTAATAATAATAAAAAGGAAGTCAGAGTTATCTCTTCTGCTGCTGATACGCATTGCTCGAGACATCTTATGTTTGGAAATGGTGAGGTGACAGCCGCGGCGAAGGTGAAACGCATTGAACAGTCGATCTTGGCCGGTGAAGTCACCTTGTCCATCTGGTTCATGTTAAACTGATTTGGTTTTTGTTAACATGGCGAAGCAATCAGCCCCGTATGTGGCAGGTGATCAGAGGACATCGTTGTTGTGGCTGCACTAAGTTAGCCTGTGTCACATAATGATGAATAATGAGAGAGATTCTCTTTCGGCAGTAGTACTTAGCCTTTCCTCCTATTTTCACTCTTCTTTCCTGTTTCAATCCATTTTGTCCTCCCCCCCCGCTCTCTCTCTCTCTCTCTCTGTGGTGTGTGGAGCTGGTTTGGTCCCATCTGGAGTAGATGAAGTCAGAGAGCTACATTATGGGTTCTGGGTGGCTTTGATCCTCCTCTTCTGGGACGGGCACTGCTGCAGCTGCAACCACTGCACTGCTGGCCCAGCCCAACTGAGCCCAGAGGGCCTTAAAAATACACACACACACGTAAAGTATGTGAATGAACAGGAACACAAATACATACAAATAAATATCCACACATGCATTTAAACACAAACAATTTGTACTGTGCGTAGCAAGCATGCTTATCCATTGCATTGTGTTCCACTTAAGCCGTAGCACGCACACACCCACACAACCACGCACACACGAACCTCAAAGATAATCCTTTCCGTTTTTAACACGACTTTCAAATTAGCCATCTGTTACATGATATAATTTGGATATTGACCGTATGTGACATAGTTAATATGCTTTGTTGTAAAGTATCCATCTAAATGAACAGTTTAGATTGTAGTTTGTTTGTTTCTAATCATTTCAGACAGACCGATTATTATATTTTCTATCTCTTCTGTCTATCTCCACTTTCTGCAGGTGTATGCACCATCCCCAAACTCGGAAGACTTCAACAGAGAGTCTCCTTCCTATCCTTCCTCCAAACCACCCAGCAGTATGTTTGCAAGCACTTTTTTCGGTAAGTGTTTGCTGTTCCTGTTGCATGTTGGGAAACTTTTTATCTGTAGTGGCGCGTATACAGGAATGCACGTACAGGCTGCAAAATACGGCCTTTAACTTGAGGCTGAACATTGCAGTTGCATATTATTATTATTATTCTGAGTAGTAATATTGTTTATGCTTGGGACGGGATTTCTAATTCTTTCCAAAACGACGAAGGTGCACCTGCTTTGATTTCATATATCAAGTCATTGCTTTGTGGTGTTAAAATCCTTTATGAGCTCTTTTTATGGCGGAAAATTTGTCATCTATGGTTTCCCTCAATGTCCTGGCTTGGATTGGTGAGCCTTCATAAAATGTAAAAAGGCTGTGATTGTATTCAGTTTCACTGTTTCCTCATTAATCAGACGCAACCCACAACTCCTCCGACCCATGGAACTCGTCCAGTGGCTTAAGCCAGCCGGGTTATGGGGGAATGCTGGGAGGATCTTCATCTCACATGCCACAGTCTGGAAACTACACCAGCCTACACTCTCATGACCGCTTGGTGAGCATATCACACTTGTCCACGCTGCTCCTTACACTTTATGAGCTTTGTAATCTATGCCTTCCAATTAAAGTCAGACCTGTAAGGGTTCTGATGCTCACAAATGTCTACATTTATCACCTAACTACAGCATTGCTTGACAGTTGAGTGTTTGTGTGTGTGGGTGTGTTTTACAGAACTACCCCCCACACTCTGTGTCCCCAACGGACATCAACGCCAGCCTGCCACCTATGTCCAGCTTCCACCGCAGCACAGCTAGTAGCTCGCCCTTCGCCACCGCATCCCACACCCCACCCGTCAACACCACAGAGGGAGTTATGGGTAAGATACACCATGTCCCACTTGCCACAAAAAAATAAATAAAACCCAGATCTGCTAGAGTGCACACTTCCAAAAATCCACCAGATGCTCGGAAGATTATTTTGGTCATGACGACTTTATCCAGGCTTTCTTTACCACAAGATATTTTGAGATCCTGCATCATCCCAGTCGTTGGTTTAAAAAAATAATAATCTGAATGTGTAATTCATACCAGAGATTAGATGATGCTGTGTGCCTTACTCTTTCATTATGGTCTATCAGGAGGTCATTCTGCATTGTGTCATTACAGCTGCAGCCAACAGAGGTAATGCGACTGGAAGTTCTCAGACTGGAGATGCACTGGGGAAAGCGCTCGCTTCGGTAAGCCTTCACCTCACCTCACTCTTCGAATGTTTTAAAACTATGCAGCAGTGAGACAACTCGTGAAATAATACCAACTGATCTAAATGTAACCTTGCTCTGTTTTCCCTGCTGCATGCTGCTAATCAACATGTTAAAATGCGATGTGTGTGAAGCCACAGATTACTGAGCTTGCTAATATAATTGCATGCAAGTCTTTAGAATAGAAAGTGCTTAGTGAGGGACAGTGTTGAAATGTTGTGAGACTGAATAAGGTCAGAGGATGGGGTTGTGGATGTTTGTTAGACATAAGCCAGGATAATTGTGCTCTTCATCTCATAGTGTACAAGAGACGAAGCTGTATATGAAAACTGTCCTAAAGCCAGTGGATTTCGCTTTGGATAATGAACTCGGTGTGTTTGTGTGAGTTTCTGTTCTCAAGCACAGCACACAACATCTATGTATTTGCTCTGCTTGGAAAAAAAATATATATTATTTTCCTCCGAGGGACCTGCCACACTTTAGACAGCTTACAATAATCTTCCAGTATTTCTTCTTTTTCTTTTTTCTTTTTCTTTTTTTTCCTTGGACTAGAAGCACATCTGGGCTCACTTTTGATGCTTATGATTCTCTGCCCCTGACAGCTAATACACACAGACTGCTGCAGTATCCACCTATTCATCCAGCGCTCATTTTACAGTGCACATAAATGGCTAACTGCACACACAAGTGCACATTCTGGCGTACACACAGCTAGAAAATTGCGGGGCTGAACGATAATCACAAATTAAGTCTTTTTGTATTCGGCGACTCAATACCATTAGCATGACAAAGCAGCAGCGAAACGGACACGGTGGGGCCTGGGTGAGGCCTGCCGCGCTGCCCATTGTGCTCCTTTTGTTGGCGCTTCTTTTAGACGGTACATGCTTATTGGCCCCCCGCTGGCGGGGAGCAGTGTGACTGATGAGGGGGCGGGGCTGAGTTTGTTGTTGGTAAAATGAGCGGTGTTAGAGCGTGAATACGGCAGAAGTCGCCCGGGCCGATCGGGGTCAGGAGTCACAAGCTATAGAGCAGCAGCAGACAGACAGGCTCAGAGCTTTTGTTTGTTTTACTGCTTTAGTTCAGAGCACCACTTCTGTTGTAACTAATACCGCTGTGACTTCTTTAAGCCAAACTGAGCTTCGTGTAAGTTCCCTATCCCTTCCTTGCGAGTAAGAAACTTCTCAGCTGCATTTGAAATCACGTGGGTACATTTCAGTTGAGGATTATGATCTATGTGAATGAACAATGATTCTGTCTCTTTGAGACAATGTGGGGGGTAAATTACTCTCCTTACCCCGCTCTCCCCCTCCTTTTTTGTCCTCCCATCATTTCACTCTCTCTCCCACCACTACTCAGTTTCCTTCCAGAGAGAGAGAGAGATGCACTTTCTAAGCCTCGGGCAGGATTTGCAGAATTGATTGAAACACAAAAGTGGCATTTAGGATTTAATAAGAAGATTAATAATGATAATGACAGTACCAGCATTTTTTGAAATTCAAATGAGCTCAGCGATCCCCTGCGAGATATGTCCTGAAACTTTAGACCCGTTTCGAATCAAATCCTGCCAGATCTGTATCATGTCCATTCTAATTAGCGGGAATCAAATCAAATACTCCAGCCAGCCCCAGAGTATTTTCCATAGCGGAAACCCAAAACATAGCTATCAGAGAAGAAGAATGCAATATGTCCTCTAATCCGGCATTTGTCTAAACAAAAACTAAATCTGCTCAGGAAGTTACTAAGACTTTAAAGAAATATTGCAGCATTTTCCTGCTGAATCTTTCGAACATATGAGTACTAGAAAAATCTGGTTCTTTCTACAGTAAATTGTACTAGAAGTCTAAATGAAGTTCTGTAATTTATTATTCACATATATTAAAACAAAAATTGAAAAGTAGCATAAGTTTAGTTGATGTAATGGGTTAAATGTGATGTTAAATGTTTTTGTTTTTTTTTTAGTAATAAAAAAAAGTCGCTAAAATCAGCCCCCACGTTGCCTCTCTATGAAAATGTAGTCTTTACAGGGTTTCAATTTTTGCAATTTATAAATGTAATATTTGTAAGTGTCGGAATTATTATTCCTACACCTGTTCTGGATATTATAATCACAATCCTGAAACAGCACTAGAATATAGGAGATATATGGTTCGTCTTCCCAAACACACAAGAGAATACAAAGCTCATTGTGGTTTTTCGACATGCAAGTCAGAAAAGAGAAAAAACTCTCTCTGTCTTTCTCTCTCTCATATACACACACGTACACAAATGCTGGTTTAATGTGCTGTGGCTGGCCAGTGCCTGATGCAGGCAGGCTCTGGTTATTGGGCAGGCAGAGAGGCGAGGGTGCTGCTTTATTACCTCTCATCCATAACTGGAGATGAGACACGGCAGGAGCCGCGCAGCCACACAGCCACGGAGCCAGGCTCATTCACTCTAATGAGCTCCCAAAGAGAGATTAATGACGTGTCCTCTCTCTCTCTCTCTCCCCCTTTCATTGCTCTGTATTTCTGCTTCTATCGTTCTCTCATTTCTTTCTCTTCTGTTTCGCTCGGCATCATGTATGCATCTCCTAATCTATCCCATGTAATATCATGTTAGATGAAACATGGATATAGCTGTTACTTTATGTTGATTTGACTTACCAACACGTAGCGACCTGATATAGTATATTATTAGTGTAACTCGTTTGTCAACTGGGTGCTGTTTGAGACACTACGTCTTCTAGAAGGGAAGCAGACGACGTACGAGTAGGGCATTCTGCGAAACGAGAGCAGTGTGCAGGTGTCACGCAAAGTGTTGTGCGCAGAAGGTGTTTTGTTTTTTTTTCTCCAGCCATTAGAAAAGGCGGAGCAGGTTGTTAAAGCCCCATATGTATGCAGTGGGGTTTTTATAGCCTCTCAGCCAGTAAAATCAGCAGAATTGATGAGCCAATTCTGGCTGTGGGACGCTAACCGAGACCATAAAGCAAGTGAGGGGAACGCCAGGTTGCACTCGGAGAGCGTCTGTGGGGTTTCATTGATGGTTATGTGTTTCTCTTTTTTTCCCTCCCTCTGTCTTTCAGATTTACTCTCCTGACCACACCAGCAGTAGTTTCCCGTCTAACCCGTCAACCCCGGTGGGTTCACCTTCTCCGCTCACTGCTCAAGCAGGCGCCGCATCAGCGGGTACAGTGGTGACGGCGAGCGCACCCCCTGGAAGGGCAGGTAAAGTATAAGTCCTGACACATGACACACAGTCATCTCCATATTGATTGTCATTTCGTCTAACCCTCACACTGCCTCTAATTTTATTCACTCTGTATTCAGTGTACGTGTTGCTAATTATTGCGCACGTTATAAGCATAAACCTTACTGTAATCACATGAACAGAGATAAAAACAAACGTGCTATGATGCGCAGGCATTGATCTAAAGCCTTCAGGCTATTCCTCCTGAACTCAGTCTGTTTCTGTGATGGGCTCCTTTGCTGCGAGGATTTGCATCTATGAGATTTTTTTATATATATATATATATATATTATAATTCTTCCTAAGAGCAGGTTTTTAAATGGAAGGATGAATAGGTAATGTCCCTCTTTTCATTCAGTGCCATAGGGCAAGGCTTACAATTTTCTAAAATATTAAAAGCATCATTAGTACTTCTATAGCAATGTCAATTTGGACAATTTCCTTCCAGTTTTGACGTTTATATTTTTAGGGTTCTGTTTCGGCCATTTTACCTTCAGGGACGTGCACATGTTTGTCAGTTAGTTTTTATATTTCTGATCCTGAGCGAGGAATGTATGAACTATTTTGAGGAAGCATTTTGTAAAAATTACGCTTAATTAAAATTATTTGATATTTCTATAGTGGAAATATTAGAGTACATAGTTAAAATGCATTTGTACATATTACACAGTAGCAAGTAAATAAAAAAAATTGTGCTTGTGTGACTTTTTCTTCAATAATAAAATATAAAATAATTGTACACGTTAAGGATGTTATCACTTAGAATTATTTAAAGTGAACTATGTTTAGAAAAACGAAGGCAAATCCTGAAATTTTTATTTACGATCTTATGGTTATTTCAGATAGTTTGGGCTTTTTTTTAATTTTATATATCTATATTAGTGTGTAATTTTTTTTTTCCAGTTTTCAACATTCTTTTCAGATTTCTTGAATGATAATAATTCCAGCATGCAGGCAAGTGAGTACGCATGCATGTGTGCATGTGTTGGCGTAGTGGCGACAGCTGTCTCGGTGTCTGTCCCTCTCCTCAGCCTCAGCTGTTGTCCTGCTCCTCTCACAGCTGTTCCTCCGTTCAGCCCGTCCCACAGACCCCCTCATTTATTAGCCTGACTGACTGCACAGGGAGCGTGAGGGAGGTGTGAGCATGAAGACGAGAGGGATGACTCAGCTGATGTCGTCCACACTGAGGGAAAGCTGTTCGCCACTCGGCCAACCTTTCGCGCCCTTAAAACAGCAAACTGTCACCAAGCCTGTCCCCTGACCTCATTTTCTTTCACTGTGTTTTCTTAGCTCCAGACATTACAATGCCAGAAAAGACTGCATTAAGTTTGTTTTGGTAACGTATGGGTTTAGCTAATGCAGTTCATTCATATTGGCCTGAAATCGCTTCCAATTTGTGCCATTAAGTCAATTACTACTTTGTGCATGTAGTCAAAGCGTCCTTTGTTGTTGCAAGTTCGAAGGGTTTTTTTGATCAGTGGAGCAGCTATTCTTAGACAGCGCTGCGGAATGTGCCATGATGTTATGATTAAGCACAAACACCTACATCTGTTCTTCAGGATTAGTTCTTTAACCGAAGCATTAGGCGTCTCTGCAGCACAGACCTGGGCCTCTGCTGCTGCCGCTTCTAGCCAATTAGACTTCGGTCCACGTGGGATACGGTGCACGCACATTCATTTGTCTTATGTGGCCATCGGTGAGAGAGGGCCTTATTAAATACTGAGCTCTTCTTCATGTACACAGAAGGAGAGAAAAAGAGCAAGCTGCATAATTTCCTGCCCTAAAGTCATTTTTAATAGCCCGTTAATGAAAGTCAGGGCTTTGTGTTTTAAAGGAAGAAAATTTCCTCAGATGGGCCCCTGCTAGCAGTTTTGGGAGAATGAATGGTTGAATAGTTCTTACCTAAACACTCCCTCCAGCGGGAGTGAGGGAGAACAAGCCCTAGTGGCGTGGGCTGATGAAGACGCATCCCTTTTTTTTTTTTTGCTCTTTTTAAAGAATTTCAATCCAGACATGAGCTTGAAAAGATGCCATATGAGCCATGACAACATTTACACATGGAGCATGATTAGAGAGAGTTGGTCCTTACTGCTGTGGAGATTGGAGTCAGGTCAGACCAGAGCTCAGGCCTGTAATCAGCACTCATACACTAAAGTAAATAACCTGCAAGCTTTGTTTAGGTCCGTCGTCATTAGGGATGTTTGACCTTTTTTCAATTAGCTACACAAACAGAGAGAATCCTTCGGCGATGCATGACTTCCTGTAGCTGTTTGTTTGCCAGTTGGAGAGCATTATTATACATAATTGAATGTAAGAAGGAAGAGAAGGGAAAATAACCCCTCCTTTTTGATTTGCGATTAGCAGATGTGGATTCCTTTAGAGCGAAGATGATTTATGGCCAGTCAGAATCATTGGACTTGGACTAAGAGCAGACCTCAGTAATTTACATCCTCATTACAATGCTGAAATCAGATGCACACATACACACTCTTTTTGCATAACACACAAGCATGACAGGAAATACACCAACTTAGAATTAAAAAAATATATTTTTTTCTTAATTAAAAAAAAATAATAATTTTATCTTTTCATTTTACATGCATTAACTGGCTGTGTTTGTTCTTGACCTGAAGATCTTTGGGCTCTGAGACCCTTTCAGATCCAGAACTTGGCCTTTTCCAAGCAGAGCTGCTGCAATCAGAGCCCAGGGAAGTGAGACAGGGTCAGAGCCAAATCTCTTATCAGCATCCTGCATTGTTCTCACAGCATTTTTAGCCATGACTTCATTAATGAGCGGAAGTAGTGCACGTCCCTCTGTGCTGCTGTGGGTGGTGGTGCAGCCCCTCGACCCCTATCATGTTGCAGGATGTAGCTTAGTCATAGGAAATGATGCATCTGGACCTAGGAGGAAAGCAGCCCACATAGAGAATAGCTGGAATTGCGCGGAAGGGGAAATGAGCTTTGGCCTCTGTTTCGATGTGGCCCGAAGTGTTGATCTGCCGGTTCTTGGCTTTGTATTGTAACTAGGAAATCCCACATTTGATAACCTGTCACTCTGTCTGTTTGTTTGTTTTTTCTTCTTCTCTACAGGTACTACCCAGTGGCCTCGTGCAGCCGGACAGACTCCGTCCTCCCCGAATTATGAGAACTCTCTGCACTCTCTGGTATGAAGTCCTTCTCTCTGTTTTCCTACCCTCCCCCTCAGAACGAGCACTGTTTAGTGGACGCTCAAAGAGTGGATGCCTGGCCTGTTGGGGTGGGGGGGGTGTTTGAGGGTTGTAGCATTACACACACATTCCTGACTGACAAATGTCAGAGAATGGTTTCGAGGGGGAGAGTGATGCGGAACAATACTCATCCCACCGGGCGTGTCTCATGCCATCTGTCTACTCTGGAGAATACTGGGATGGTATTGGCTAGTGTGTGTGTAGGGGAGTATGGCGATTGGTGTATAGGGCTTGGTGGGATGAGGGTTGGCTAGGCTGTGATTAGGGGGAGAGTAGAGTGGCGTGGGGTGGAGTGGGTGGGGTTATAAGGATTGGCAGCTGTTGCATAGGGGTAGTGCTTCTGGATTCCAGGGCTGACTGGGGAACAGAACCTTGACGGGGATCACTTTTCACACATGCACACACGCCTGCTTCCTACGTCGTGCATTCACACCATGGGGTGTGTAAGACAAATATTTACACATGCAGCTTCAGTGCCACCTGTGGCTACATTTTTGTCAAGTGTCTGATTTGGCAGTGCGAGCTACTGTAAACATTAACAACAACCAATAGAAACCAATACAATAAATATAGACCAGAAATTTCTTAACCATCACCAGTTTAATTGAACAGGAGCTCTGCTCACGTACTTGAGTGGTTTGCTTAATACCTCACACTGTTGACAACTGTATGTATGTATCTATACTCCTTTTTGCCTTTCTGCCCGTCTTCCTTTTTTTTCTTTCTTGCTCTCTGCTTGTCCATGTGTCAGTTTGTAACTGTCTCACTCCTCTCCCGTTCCTGTCTGACTTTAGAAAAATCGCGTGCATCAGCAGCTGCATGAGCATCTCCAGGATGCCATGTCCTTCTTAAAGGATGTCTGTGAGGTATCCCTGTTTTTTAGCTGCAGTTCTTGTTCATCACTTTTTCTTCCATTTACACACTGTTGCTTTCTCTTCCCATCACCAGCTGTGTTATGATTTAGTGTGATCTTTTTTCCCTACATCATTTCATTTTTTGTTATATTCATGCTTTCTTTTAGCTTATGATGACCCCATTTGTTGAAGTGTTATTAGACATAAACAAAAAACGAACACCAATTTCATTCCATCCTATATGCTGGAAGACTGCATTTTTTTCCATTGGTTTGTCTTTTAAGAGACCTCAGGGTGCATGAATGACTTCACATGGCTAGACATCTCATTTTTCAGTTTTTATTTTCATAAATTTCATAATGATTTTGTTCCATTGTGGATCACTGTATAATTTAATGAAGTATTTCTTTTTTTTATTTTTATTTTTTAAAATAAATTCCATGTATTTAAATCCTGCTCTCATCCTCTCCCCCGCTTTCTTTCCATCTCTGTCCTTTTCCAGTCTCGGATGGAGGATCGCTTGGACAGACTAGATGACGCAATCCATGTCCTCCGGAACCACGCTGTAGGTTCTACCGCCTCTCTGCCCAGTGACATCCACAGCCTGCTGGGACAGACTCACAACGGGCCAATCACAGCCATCGGCTCCAGCTTCCCCACGTCTGGATTGGTCACCAACAGGACAGCATCAATGGTAACAATCATTGTGTTTATTGTGCCTGGAAAACAATAACTTAATTGTTTCAGAGCTTTCTCAGAACTTTTAAAAAATTTGTGCCAAGTTCAAAGTCCCCCATCGATCAATGGCAGTTGTTTAAACAAAATTTAAGTCAATCAGCAAAATATGTCCGCTTTTGAGTCAGTTACAGACAGAGAAAGGCACGCGTTTTTTCATTGCGCTTCTCCAAATAGACTAATAAACAAGGCAGAGCCACCTGTTTAAAATGAAGCCTTAGTCATGTGCTGAAACGGAACCATTTTCCACAGAGGACCATTTAACTTAAACCCACATACTTTCCATATGTGTAATGGCTGGCCCAGGGCATGCTCTCTCCCTCTCTCTCTCTTTCTCTCTTGCTCGCTGTCTCTTTCTCTCTTTTTCGCTCCCTCTCTCTCTCAAAAGCTAGAACAGTAGTGGATGGATGGGAAAAGCAGGCGAGGTGGGCTGGAGTTTAGCACCGCTCTGAGACAGTTCAGCGTCTCAGGCTGTAGGGACTGAAGCAATGTGCATCTCGCTAAAGCACAGCATATAAACTCGTTCCCTCCTCCCTCTTTTTAACAAATGCATTCCCTGTAGCAGAGAGCACAGCTGTAGGCGAAGAAACGGAGGAGACTAATATTTCCCCATTAATCCCCCTGCACAAGGAAACAATCCAGGATATATTTTATTTTGTGCTTTTCTCAATAAAATGCCCACATTCATCTCGGAAAGGATGGGAAATATTATCACTCTGAAATTCCTTCAAAAGCAATTCACTATATTAGTAAATCAGTCTTGGTGCGTTTACACTTGAATGCGCTTGGATGGTTTGGCCTGTAAGACATTAATCACATAATACGCTTGTTCATAAAAATAGTTTGCCTAATGCTTCATGTTTGTATGGATGTACTGGAGCTCTGTGGCGCTAATGCACATTGTGTTTGAAAGTGTCTCGCTCTATTACACAGCTCGTATCAATGCTTTTTAGCGCTGACTAGGAGTGTTGAATTAGTATCAGAGTCAGATGGAGTATAAGTTCTCTGATTGGCTCTACAGCCATAAGAGTCTGTAAGCAAAGAAGAAGAAAAAAAAAAACTAGCAAATGCTTTTTTAATTCCTTGTTATTTTTTCCCTCATCTGTAGCTTTGTTTTTGCATATAAAAGGTCAAAATAAAAAAAAGAAACCCCAGCTTATAACGCAATAATGATTATTCTGACAGCGTCATCAACATAGACTACAGTTTTTAATTTTATTTAGTATTGTGCAGTTTGGATTTTATTTTTTAATTAATTAATTTAGTATGACAAGTACTGATTGTTCCCACTCCTAGCAACGACATCGTTGCCTTAATGCCTTAAAGTTCAGTTGACGGACATATATGCAGATCTACATCTACGTGGCATCTGTGTACAGATTAAAAATGTGATCCAGCGTGAACCAGAAAAAAAGCCTTTCCAAGCTTCAGTTTTCTGTTAAACTTTCCACACTAATGATGATGATGTCCTCCTCATCCTAACAGAACCAAAGCTCTCATCTGACCCATGTCATAATTCCATTCTGAGAAGAAAATCTGAGGCCTGGATGTGATTTCAGTATCAAAGCCTGTCGGCTTACTGGCTTAGTGTGTGTATTAGAACCGGAGATTGAGAGACGGATCAGTGCTGTGATGACCTGTTTATGTCCCTGTAAGAAGGGCTCTGTGTAACTGCTGTCAATGAACTGTGCTTTCATACATATACCAACAGAGCTCTTCCTCTCCAACCCACACACACACACACACAAACCCTGATTCAGCATGGCTAATACACATGCTTTTATTCTGCCTTCAGACACACCACATACACAAACCCCCTTGCTGTCTATTTCTTTGCCCCATTTCTTAACAACTCAGGAAATCTGACACCTCGGATGAGAGTGTGTGTCTGTGTGTGTTTTTGTGTGTGACCTAAGTCTCCAGCTGTATGATAATCAAGCCCAAAAATGGCCGCCTTCTTCGGCTGGCGGCCCCCTCGGCTCCTCCTCCTCCAGACCAGACAAAAGAGTTGTTTGGCCACCTGTTGAGAGCGGAGCTGAGATTAGTGCATGCTGCTGGGGGAGGACAGTGGGTTTGGCAGGGTTAACAGAGGCCAACAGTGACTTAGGATCACATTCCTAAAGGGAAAAAAAAGGGGGAAAGAGCCACCTCACGTATTTCGCCTTCTGCTTCCAGTCCTCATGTCGTCGTCCCTGTTGCTGTTGGTAAGGGAAACAGGATCTGTGGGAGAGCAAGTGGATCCCCGCGGTGGAGGTTACAGGAGCGAAGTGGCGTTTCTGATTCTTCGAAGGAGACAAGTAGCAGAGAGCTGGCAGCAAATCGCTCTGGGTTTAGTTTGGCGGGCTCCCTCGCCAATAGCTTGATCAAATCCAGACCCTACAAGAAACCAATGTTACTAAAACCTGCTGTAATCTGAAGGCGGACATGGAAATCTTAAAGACGCCTACTGTTCTGGTTGACAAAATTGGGTTCCAGTATTTAGTCTTTGATGACTAACTGGTTGTAAAAAACGGAAGATTTTTTAATAATGAGTGGGAGAGATTTTTTAATGTGCACCATCCATTCTTCAATTAGATTTGTCTGGTGCTTCAATTTCCACATCTTATCCGGATGGTAACCACAGTTCAACGTCACATCACTGTTTACCTTCTGTTTTACAATCTACAAACAATTAATAGTACAGTACAGTAATAATAAGTCAAACACACACTGAAAGGCTGAATAGAAAGTCCTAGATAAAACTCAATAAAAGGCCTCCTGGAAGAATATTCAGAAAGCATGATGGTGGTCATGTTTCCTGAGTAGCTGACTAGAACTACTGCATGTCTTTGTGAGTATGTGGTTTAGGCTGCCAAGGTCGTTCTTTGTATTATGAGTGGCGCTCAGTTCTTCAGAGACAAGGTCATGTCCTGCAGTACGAACAGGCAAGCCTGACACAGCTCTTTGATGTGGAATCTCAGGCACTGTGCATAACTTTTTGGTTTCAATGTAAATGGATTTTCTTCTCTTCTGCTTCATGATCACTTTATGACCCTTGATCAGAAGTTCCGTTCTGTAGCTCATGTTCTCATGGCGCTGTTTTCCGACAGGGTCCTGCTCATCGTGAAGAGACAGTCAGTCTGAACACAAACCACACAGGGCTGCAGAGCACCCCCGGGCCAGCCTCCAGCACCGAGCTCAATCACCAGGCTGACGCTTTCAGAGGTTGGTACACTATTGCTTTCAAATTTAACAGTTTCAACAAACCCATAGACTGCCATTTTCAGTGTATTACCTGTAGTATTTAAAATGGGATATAGATCATAACTATTGTATGTGTGTTTGTGTGTGCGCATGTACTCAGCCCTCTCTGGTAGTCTGGCATCTCAGGTGGCTTCAGCTCTGGAGCTTAAAATTGAGAATCAGGACAAAGATGACATGCATGATAACCACTCCTCTGATGACCTCAAGTCTGATGACGAAAGTAATAAAAGGGACATTAAGACGCCTAGAGGAGGGACTCGAACCAGGTAGGTTATGACTTGGATACTCATTTACAATCACAAATAAGAATACAGTTTCCAACGTCCGCCGCTTGTCTGTGGTTTGCCGCTGATCTGACTCTAGCATGTGTTCCTGTTTCCCTCCGTAGCAGCATTAATGAGGAGGAGGACTTGAACCCGGAGCAGAAGGCAGAGCGCGAACGTGAGAGGAGAATGGCCAATAACGCAAGAGAGCGGCTCAGAGTGAGAGACATCAACGAGGCGTTTAAGGAGCTGGGCCGCATGTGCCAGTTACATTTGAAGAGTGAGAAGCCACAGACCAAACTGCTCATCCTGCACCAAGCTGTCGCAGTTATCCTCAGCTTGGAGCAGCAAGTCAGGGGTCAGTCACTCTCCCATCTGTACTACGTTTTTGCATGTATTACACATTTATTGTGTTTGAGTTCGTTGGATTTGAATATTAATGCTCTAGCATAATAGTACCACAAACAATGAATATTAACAGTAATGCTACATTACTAAAGTACAACACTTTACTGAAAAATAAGGAAAGTCAACAGTTTAAGCCCATCAATGTAGTTGGACTGCAATGTAATAACACTGTGGTGAAATAAAAGCCCTATAGAGTCAATCAAGATTCACTTGCAAATTTAGAAGTGTCTGTTCTGAATAAACTCGCATGTTATGGAACTTTCAGGGCATATTAAGAATAAATAAATATATATTTTTAGTAGCTTTAAAGAGACCACAATAGAGGGTTTAGTTCAAATGAGTGCAATTCCTATAACGAGATGTGAAGCTTAGTTTGTTGTGTTAATTTTCCTACCCAGAGCGGAACCTGAACCCAAAAGCAGCCTGCCTTAAGAGGAGAGAGGAGGAGAAGGTTTCCGGTGTTTCGGGGGAACCGCAGCAGACTCATCCATCCGTTCACCCCGGGCTTACAGACACATCCAACCCCATGGGCCATCTGTGAGCACGAGACAGGTAAGCTCAGCACTGGTCATGTGTTTGCAGTGTAAAGTTGCAGTTATGTCGAGTAGGAATAGAGAAACATTTTTAAACATGTTTATTTATTTATTTTTAACTTTGATTATGAACATATTTGAGCATGCAGAATTAAACTTCAAACAGAATGTTTGACCCTGATCTAATTTTGCGCTTCATTTCATCTTTCAGATCAAAGTGATGCCAAGGGAGCGTGTAAGATTGCATTGGTGACCTTGCTTTCCAAGGGCAGACAGGACTCGCAGCTTGTGACACAAATTTGAAAAGACAGAGACCACTCCAAGCTAAATTCCAGACAAGCGACACTGAGCTCAAAGAAAACTGGCAAACGCCAAACTTCCTCCAAAGTCCAAAATCGTATTGCAAATTTCTGCCCACGAGAAACATTCTTATGAAAACCAGAAAGCTCTTGAGCACACATCACTGTCTGCAAAGCAGCGTGTCACATCTGTACAATCAGAGACTGTCGCAGTCCCCCTCCACCCTCCACGTGGAA